>WBMV01004137.1:2953490-3141662 GCA_013396655.1 Campylorhamphus procurvoides
AGGCGCTGCAGGCGGCGGCCGCGGGCGCGCAGCCCGGGCTGGCCCCCGGGAGCGGCCCCGCGGAGCGCCCCGCGGAGCAGCGGGAGCAGCAGGAGCAGCGGGAGCAGCAGGAGCTGCAGGAGCAGGCGGCGGGCCCCGAGACGCGGCGCGGGCCCGGCAGCAGAGCGGAGCGCAGCGAGAAGCTGGCGCTGTACCTGGCCGAGGTGGAGAAGCAGGACAAGTACCTGCGGCAGAAGGGCCGGTTCCGCTTCCACATCATCCCCGACGGGAACTGCCTGTACCGCGCCGTCTGCAAGGCGGTGTACGGGGACCAGCGGCTGCACGGCGAGCTCCGCGAGCAGACCGTGCACTACATCGCCGACCACCTGGACCACTTCAACCCTATCATCGAGGGCGACGTGGGAGAGTTCCTCATCGCCGCCGCCCAGGACGGGGCCTGGGCCGGCTACCCGGAGCTGCTGGCCATGGGGCAGATGCTGAACGTGAACATCCACCTCACCACGGGCGGCCGGCCCGAGAGCCCCACCGTTTCCACCATGGTTCACTACCTGGGGCCAGAGGACCCGACGCGGCCCAGCATCTGGCTGAGCTGGCTTAGCAACGGGCACTACGATGCTGTGCTCGACCGCGTGTGCCCCAACCCAGAGTACGAGGCGTGGTGCAGACAGACTCAGGTACAGCGCAGGCGGGATGAAGAGCTGGCCAAGTCCATGGCGGTGTCCTTGTCCAAGATGTACATTGAGCAGAACGCCTGCTCATGAGACCATCTGGGCCGCAGGCTGGGAGCTTTGCTGCAGGGACTGACAGAGAGAGAAGGTGTGCTGGCTGCGATGGTGATGCCTTAATCCTTAATGAAGCAGCAGCACCCCAGACTGAGGAGGACTGTAGATTGTGGGGGATAAATACAAATGTATTTGTAATATTCTGTTGTAAAAACTTAGCCTCGGATTATTTGCAAGCAGATTTCTCTGTGTATGTTTGTGTCTCCCCACTGTCTATTTTCTATAAGAATGTATTTTTTGCACACTATTTTTAAACTGTTACCTCCATCTTCTACATCATACATTAGTATCTGGCTTTCAGCTGTACAGCCAAAAATATTTGTAAACAGTTTTTGTAAATAAGGCTTATGATGTAACAGCTATTTTTTGCTGTGTTTTTTACCCATAAACCTTATATTTTTACCAGATGAAGTTGATGTAAAACTGACCCCCCCATATTGATGAAAATATTGTGGGTATTTTCTTGCAAAATTAAAACAATGGCTTTTGTAAAAGTGCATCAAAGTAAGAACAGACTGCTTTTAGGAACAGTTGCTTTCTCTGCCTGGAGCACAGAGCAGGTCCTTGGAGCCAGATGGAATGCAGCTACACGTGAACAGCACAGGGAGCAATTGACTCTTCTGTATTTAATTACTGTTTTGAGTAAACTGGCCTGTTGTTGCCTGGTTGGCTCACCCTCTGCTCCATTTATATTATTTATCTTTAATAACAGAAACATTAACTTGTAATAGAATGTTGTGACTAGATAATAGTCTCCTGCTTTGGCAATAATTGCCTTGGCTGCACCTCAGTGTTTGTGTTTTTGTTTCTGGGGTTATGGTGTCTTTTGTATAAGCCCTGCTTCTTTTTTGGCACTGGTATCACTCCAACAAATCATTATCTGATCACAACATTTTATTCACTTGATGTTCTTTTCTAATCAAGAAATGAGGAATGGTATTCTATGTTATGGTTTAAAAGAAGAAAAAGTATTTAAATCAAGGTTTGTATGGTTTGCTGGGTCAAACATTTAAATGTTTCCAATCTGAATTCTGTCTCTTCTACTTTCTGATTAACTTGTTAGGTATATTTATTAAGTAAGGCAGTTTGTACTTTTTTATTTTGTAATATATTGTGATTTTGGAATTTATACTGTATTTGTATAATAGGAATATTCACAGCTAAAATGGAATGAATAAAGAATATAATTTTACTTGTGCTCTTTTTTTTCCTGCCCTCTGCATTCCTGGTATGAAGAATTGTGGGTGGGTTCACAGGATCCTTTATTTAGTATCTCTGCATTAGTTTCCCCTGTTAAGAGATGGGAAGAAGTGGCATAGTATTTTACAAATGTTAACCACTGGTAATCCTGCTGTCTGTCAATATGTGAAAGAAATGCAAGCATTTACAGACAATTGAATATCTGTAATTATGTTTTTACTGCAAAGGATCTTAGTATATTTTTGACAACAGGAAACATTTCTGTGTATTAATGTGCCTTAGAAGAGTTGTCAAGCATAGTACCTGAGCTGGTAATAGCAGCTCTGTGCTGCGCCATGGACACTTGGGCTTGGATGCTGGTGGTTGGGAATCTCCATTCTGTGCGAGTCCCAAACTTGCTTGAGATCTGGCCTGTCATCAGTGATATCTCAGCACCCTCTTGTTACATAAACAGGGGTAGTATTGTAAGGAGGTCCAGCTTCTTACTCCCCTTACAAGATGGAAATGCCTTGCAAGTTGTTAAACAGTACTCTGTGTGTGTGTATGCTTACAAGTCAATCCCTGGTCTCAAAATACTAGAAGGACTCAAACAGCAGGAGAGTATGGGGTTAAAATTAGGATGGAAAAGTAACTAAATAACTGAAATGCATCAGTCTTAACTGACCACAGGTGATAAGGAGCTGCAGGATTGATTGATTGGGTTTTTGGTACTGGTTTATGTGGCATAAAGAGTAGATTTAAACACTATGTTATTTTCAAAATATTGGTAAATAGAAACTATATTTTTTTCACATGTGCAGTTGTGCCTTCTCTTTAAAGTGCAAAGAGTGGTGGAAAAAAGCCAATCCTTCTAGTCCACTGCTTCTTGACTACTGAATCTTTGGAAAGCTGTTTTGAAGTGAGAGTATGGCAAAGGTGCAGGTGTGGATGTGTTCGTGAGGAACAGAGGTAGTTTATGAGGAAATTGGCTACTCAGATGGCTCTATGCAGGAAAATGCGGCATCACTAAGTATCAGTGATGTGTTTGATGGATTAAAAACTTTGTATTCAGACTGCTTAGGTTTTGGGTTGGATATGATTAATTCATTCAAAGTTGTGAATATCCCAAACTTTAAAAAAACATAGTTATTGTAGGTATTTTAAAATTACCATTTTCAGCTGTATCATGAATTGTGATTACAAGTTTTGTTTATGTTTTGCACTGCAAGTCTTAGAAATACGTAGTAAGTGAAGAAGGATCAATACTGCATAGTGTTCACTGTCTGTGATAAAATTGATGTTAAAATATCACAAATAAAGAAGTAGTGTTTAAAACAAACAGTGCAGGATCCTGGGATGAGTTCCCACAGGGCTCCTTAGCAATTTTGATGCCACTGGATGAGTTACAGGGGCATGCACATAACTTTAAGGAATTTGAAAAAATTGAGTTGCTGGTTGAACTAGTTTGCAAAGACGTGAGGGTGCATTGCTGAAGTGTGTAGCAAGACATTTGTTCTTTCAGCTTGTGTTACACACTGTGTCTAAAAGGAAATTACAAAAATGGCATTTCAGATGTTTCAGGCACATGGAAAGTGAAACTTTTTTTATAGCTGTGGTTCAAGTTCAGCTGAGACATTTAGTTCAGGTGCAAGCTAGTGGTGACTTGCTTGAAAAGGAATAGAGGCAGTTTCATGGAGTAGTTTTAGAGAGGTAGTACTTCTAATATGGACAGAGCTTTTCAAAACTGCTTGTAACATTGTTGCTTGCCCCCAACAAAAGCAGAGGTAGAGGCAGGTTTTCCCTTACTGTCCTCTGTTCAACAATTCCAGTAAGAAGGGAAGGGCGAATATTGCCCTTGCTCATAATTTCAGTGCCCGATTATTTTAACCTTGGCTAATCACTTGCATAACCTGGCTAATGCTTAGACCCGTCTGGAGACTTTGGTCAACAGACCCTTTATTATTGACCATAAGTGAAAAGTAGAGCTCGATTTTCCATTTGCACTTGTATGGTTCTGTAAGTCAGGTAGAAAATGCTTTAATTTTAAACTGGGCAAACGTGAACTTGAGTCTGTGGGAGCATAAGCTTCATGATGCCTGTATTTTGTAACATAGTTGTGAATTAGTTGACATGTTGAATGCTTCATTTCAGGAGTTTCTTAGCTTGCCAAAACTATGACACTGTCACTAAATGTGCAGTGAGTATGTTAAGAGTTTTCATGTGTGTCAAACAGACTGTTATGTAAAGAAAGGTTTGAAAGAAGTGAATTGGGTTTACAATGCATCCCAAAATAAGCGAGATGGGCAAGTGGGGAAGGGAAAATTTGTGTAAGTGTTGTTGTTTTCCATCTCAGTCAATGGTTTGCTCTTCAGAAAGTTCAGTGCATGACACTTTGTGCTTAGTAACTTTCTTAGGACACATAAAAGTTGTCTGATGTCAGCTACTGAGTTTTATCTGTCCTGTTATATTTGGCTGGTACATTACATGTGTGCAAGATAAATCTGTTGCATTAATGTCGCTTGTAAATAAAAATGTATTTCAGTACTCCTTGTACATGTACAAAACTATCTGAATCCAAATATTTTTTCTGTCTGCTTTTGAATTTATTGTTAGAATTAGTTGATATATTTTTTGAGGAGAAAATTCTAATTTTGGTTTAGTGATTTGTCAGTGTGCACATGCATGGCTTCTGATACAAGCAGAAAATTATGCCAGATATCTCACAATAGAAACAAGTGCTTGGCATAACTTTTTTTGCTTATACTCTTCATACTTAACAGTTTATTGATATGCATTGATATGTGTTCCTAGGATGTTGGTGCAAAATGGTATGAAATGAAAAAATTCCTCAGCTTCAGTGTTAAAATGGTTGTCCCATTTCTGAGTGGCATAGTGGTGTGAAAGCATGTAGTATATGGTGAGATTGTGAGTAACTATTTGAAAGGACATTAACTCTGCCAAATGCAATTCTGTAGTCATCAGAACTTTTTAAAAGAAGCAGAAAACTTTGCACTTTTTACTAATATACACTTTGACTTATAACATATATGTGTGTGGTTTAGTTGAAAAAAATGGCTTTCATATTTCCCATTCAGTTTTAGTTTAAAATCTTTTTAATAAGCAAATTTATAGTCTTAATGAATAAAAAAATAATGCAGTAATATATTGTACTTCAGCCATTTTTTTCTGGAGTTAGTATTTAAAATCTGTTTATACAAGGAAACCCATACATGGTATTCACACTGCAAATCGATGGAACTAAACCACTGTCAAGTTCCAGGTTTCTGTTGCATGAGTGGTTATTAATCCATGTTCTCATACATTTGTCTTTATTATTGAGTAAGATCAGGCCCCTCTGGAGAAAAGGTGAGTGTGCAATTGTACTAGCATGATGCATGTACATACGTAGAACTCTTCTTTCTTGTGTGATCTTAAAAATTGGCATTTTCTACATTTTTGTGTATTTTTAAACTATTATGGTTTTAATCCTTATTTTATTTCATGGAGTTTTCACTAGAAATTGTAGAAAACAAACTATTATGTCCTCCCTACAAGGCATGGTTAATAGTGGTTGAACCTTCATCAGTGTAGCACAGTTAAGCTGTGCAGTGGCATCTGCAGTGAAGATTGTTGTAGGAGGAAAGCTGGAATTGGGATCTGGTTGTGAAGGGGCCCAGGTTGCCTTCTATCCTTTTGTTTCCCTTGTTCACCCACATCCCAAGCGCAAGGAGATCCCAATTTGCTGTGATGGGTAGTGGGCCCATGCCATTGCTCTGGTGATAGGGAGCTTCAGGCTCACTGTTGCTGCTCATTGGTGTTTGGTTATGAAGTTCTTATCATGGCAAGATTTCGGGGGCTGCAAATGAAAGAAGAGATGCAACATTCTGTCTCAGAAGAAGATGAATAGAATTTCACAAAGACATGACATTTTTATTTGTGAATTTCTACTGATGAATTTCAAAGAGTTAAAATGTGATTGAATATCAAAATGGTTTGCAAAGATCAAGATAATTTTAAAAATCATGTAAAGCACATTAGAAGGTTTTTGACACTCCAATAATGCTGAAATACTTTTTTCTCAATTAACCCATAATTGTATTAATCATGTTATTTTCACAGGTACAAGGATCCAGCATTTTTCTGCACAAAACTTCTATTTTTGCTGACCATAAAACTTATTTTTTCAGCTATTTAACTAACAGCATTTCTGAGGAAGAAAGTAATGGTTTCAGATCTCTGGATGGGATTTGGAATTTAGTAAGCTCTGTCAACTTAACCCAGTATTACTAAGTGCAATACTTCTTCCTGTTGCTGATGTTGTACTCAAGATTTTATGTCTGCTTATAGAAATATCATGATCTTTGGAAGTCCAACCGAGCTTCTTTTGGTGTGTTTTTTAGAGAGAGCTTGCGGTCAGATTGTGCTCCTTTTGCAAGTAAATAACACAGTATGTTTTGCATCTAAATTGCCTGTCTTCCACGGGAATTAAAGATTGACATTTGACTAAGCAACTAAGCAGTTAACTAAGGTGTTTATATGACTTGCTTGCTTTCCTACCAAACTTCAGCTCCATTGGATTAGGTTTCTCAGAGGGACTGACCTTGCCTTTTGTGGCTGAAGGAAGAAGCAATGACAAAATTATTGTCTCATTAATTACTGACACAATTCCTTTAACTTCTACAAACCCTACCTGCAATCTTTCAATTTCTTTCAAGTTAATATTTGTCAATTGTCAATTATTTGCCTGTTCAAGTTTAACCTTAGAAAGGAGTTATGCTATAAACCAAAGCCTATTTAAATAAGGCATTTGAATGAGTTTAGAAGTTGACAGCTGTTTTGCTGCTTATGTATAACTGAGGGAAAGCTGGTGCCCAAAATGAAGACGTTGTGAAAGGACTTCTTTTGCTCTGAAAGATGGTCATGTCAGCTTATAGATCAGCATTGTGACTGCTGATGTACAAGCTTTAAAGGGCTTGCATTTGTTATTTCTTATAGGTATAATGTTATCTCACAACAAATTGCATTGTTACTAAGCTGAGGATGGATAAGAGATTGGTAGTTTAAAAAGAAAAGACTATTCTGCTATTAGGGGTCAGCAAGTAATTGCTTTTTTCTTTTATCTCCCACCTTGTCTAGTATCTAGTGAAAGAGAGCTGTGGCTTTAGGTAAAGAATGTTTGCGCTCAGGGACTGCATGCTCCATGAACTGGTGAGCTGAATACATGTAGAGTAAGATCTTTTACTTCGGATTTATACCCATAAAAGTGGTGCATGAGAAGTTGGCTAAATGATTATGTTTTATACTGTAGAGCATTTAGCACAGCAAGGCTGCAATCCCACTTGGGACTTGGATGAGAAGTAGCAGTGCAACAGCACTTTTTACAGTTATCTGAAAGCTTCATCTCCACTTTTGTTTGTTTGGGGTTTTGTTTGTTTTTATGCACATTATCTTACTTATCAGGAAGTAAATATTTATGGATGTTTTGTTGATTACTGTCCTTTTGGATATACTCACAATAATCCATGTAGAATATTCACATGAATGTGATTCCTGGTAGATTTCCATTTTCAGCTAGTATTTTACAGCAGTTTCCCTGAAGAGGCTCTGTAACATCTGAAATTGCTAGAAATTATATAAAAAAGTAAAAAATGCAGATATTTAACAGCATTTGTGTAGTCAATTTTCTTTCCTTGTATAGCTCTGGCCAGAGACAACGCTGCAAAATGGACAAATATAACAACACCAGGCTTTGCTGGGTAAAATAAAGAATCTTTTGCAGGAAATAGTTACTGTGGAAAGCTTTGGCAAATATGTTATTGCTAAGGGGGCTGTTGGGATACCCTAGTACATACATTCTTCAAAACACTTTATTGTCACACAGAAATTGTGATGAATTCAAACAAACCAAACCTAAAAAAAAACCCAAAGAAAAATAGCAAACAAAATTCCAGAAGAATGTAATGTTTTACAACCAACAGAAACAAGAGAAACTTCTCTGGATAGGCTGTGTGTGTGAGGAACTGTGGCATCCATCATCGCAGAGTTGGGTTATATAACCCTAGTACATACATTCTTCAAAACACTTTATTGTCACGCAGAAATTGTGATGATTTCAAACAAACCAAACCTTAAAAAAACCCCAAAGAAAAATAGCAAACAAAATTCCAGAAGAATGTAATGTTTTACAACCAACAGAAACAAGAGAAACTTCTCTGGATAGGCTGTGTGTGTGAGGAACTGTGGCATCCATGATTGCAGAGTTGGGTTATATAACATGAACCTTGGCAGTGGCCTCAGCTCTGACATCTACAGGAAATCATTCTGCCAACTAGGCTTCTTCCTTGTGAGACCAAGTAGGTAATAGTAGATGCTCTACTTCAGTCAAGGGATTGAGTTAATCTCTGCTAAGACTTTTGGTGCTTCCTCAAGCCTCTGAGCTTTATCTGAGTACTCTCTGGATTAAGCTATAGCCAGCCAGCAGCTGTATCAAATCTCTTTTGGTTACTTGATATTGATAGAGGAGGTAGACAAGAAGCAGGTACTGTCTCTGTGCAGGGAAACCTGTGTTCCAGCATATCTCACTAGTGCCTTGTATTGGTGCTGTCTGGCATGAAGTGTGAGGAAAAAGGAATTGTACACCCCTGAAACATATAATCAGTTCTCTCTCTCTGCTCACTTAAAATCTCTCTTATAAAAACCTTCAACTCTGTACCAAGTCAGTTAATCTTAAATTTTTTTTTCCCTATGAACTATAAATATATCACAAGGAGTTCATAGCTAGCAATGGAGGCATTTTACAGTTCTAAAAATGCTACAGATGTTTGGTCATATGGAGATTTTCAGTGGGATGCAAGAGGTTTTCTATCAAATTCAACCCTGGATCCAGATTTATCTGCTGCTCAAATATTTATTTCAGTCTATTTACTGCCACCATAATGTATTTAATCATAATCATAAACTTTGAGTGTTTATTTCCATAACATAGCAAGGAAACTTGCTATGTTATGCACAAGCACCTTATGGTAGGGAATGTTCCATGACTTCTTAAAAACAAGAAAAAAAACCCCTGAAATTCAGTCTTGACATCGACATTTTAACTTCCAGTCTTTTTTTTTTTTTTAAAGTGAAGCTGTGATATGAGGCCAGGTCTTGTGCATAGATCTTTTTACATGCAGGTATCTGTAGGGATTGTGCATTAGAAAATCAGAAATACCATAAAATAAATAGACAAAAGTGATCGTATACACATCAGAAAAGTTAGGAATGGCTTTCTATTTTCTCACTGCTAAAAGGACTAACACTTGGAAAGAATCATTTCAGACTGAAAGCCTTCTTTAGAGAGCCTTATTCTTGTTAAATATTTCTCATAATGAGTACATGCTTATGCATTTGCTACACGTGCTGAAGAGAGGGCCAACAAAAGTGGAAGCGATGTGTTCATCTCTGAGTGTAGTATGTGAGGCCTGACCTGTGGGTTTTGCATCTCATTTATAACTTTTTGCTTCCTTGGCATAAAAGGTTCTTTTAATATGTGTTTGCAAAACATTACCTTTTCCCACCCAGAGATTAAATGGGAACATCTCCCAAGAGATGTTGGCTCTTGGGAGTCAAGTACAAAATGTATTTTAGAAATTTTCATTTGATAAAATATGATTTATATGTTGTTTTCAATTTCACAAACTTTATGGTATAATTCAAACACACAGCTGTTTGTAAGGGTGTATTAATTTCACTGTTACAGGCCTTTTAAGTGTTGACAGCTGTGTAAAGTTTGATAAGCAGTAGGGGAATTCTGAACAAGAAATATGTGAATAGGATGTAATAAAAATATAACATTTCTTGTTCTTATGTTCTTGATTGTAAATTTAGAGATTTAATTTCTTCAGGGAAAAAAGTAATTGAGAATGGAGCTTATTTGAGCTTTTTGCTGCTGTGCTGCTGGGTGAGCTTATCCCAGCTAAACCCTTAGCCTTGTTACCTTCATGAAAGATCAGCCTTTGCCTCTAGTTATTGCAGATGGGGAATTAAATGCAGAGTTTGTTTACACAGATTTCTTGAAAGAAAATCTTTGAAGAGCAGAATGTAGTAGCTACAGCTCAATAGAAGGTTGGCATCATCAGCTGTGCAATGTTTGAAATGCCATTTCTGATTTGTCTTCCTTCTATGCTGCCCAGTGAGGTGAAGAAAGTTAGTCTACTGGTCTTTTGGGGCATGTGGCACTGCAGAACATGGTGCTGGGCAGAGACACAGCTGAGCTCAGCAGGGGCAGCAGCATCGTGGTGGCGGCAAATGGTGCTTGGTAGAAGGAAAAAGCAGGTTTCTGAAGGAGGTGAGTAGGACCATGAGTCAAGGGGTTATTTTGCTGTCTCCTCAGTGCATGCGCAGGGTCCTGGGCACTTTGATAAGGTTCAGTCTTGACACTCAGGAGCATAGGGCAATTTTTAGGGATTTAACTCTATAGAATAGATTTAAAGGTAGTTATGCAGAGCTGCCATGCAACAATCTTGCAATATCAAGCTGCAATAATTGTATGAGAGTATGTGGCCCTATGAGAGAGTTAAGGATACTGTATTACATAAAATTTTCATATATAACCAAATTGCCATTTAATAGGAAACCATGGTGACTACAAGAAGGAAAATGGTACAGCAGTTGTAATAACATAAGCCACTTCTCAACAGTTCTAGAGGAGATGAGAAGGAATTACCTAAACAGCTCCTTTCCAGTCACAAGCTAATATGTCTTAACCACTTTGCCAGTTTTTGGGACTCAGAAGTCTGAATTGCCACCTCCCACCTACTCTACAGCTGCACAGTTCAGAAGGGTGGTTTAAAATGTAGAGGTGTTCTACACTCGTGTTTCTGCGAAACAAACTGTTTTATCTGTTTGGGTTTGGTTTGGTTTTGCTTTTTTTTGAAGGTTTAGGAGAAATTTGACTGTTTCGAAAATCACGTGCAAACTGTAAAGGTCAAAAAGCAGCCCTGACACATATGCAAAAAAAAAGTTTCTTTGCTCTGGCTATTTGGAAAATATGGCTTTCACTCTCCACCATCCCAGGCAGGGCTGCCACTGTTCCAGCAGCTTATATTCCCATCTCTCTCTGCTCTGTTATCTTCAACTTTGTTCTTACTGTCTGTGCTGGTTTTGGCTGGGCTAGAGTTAATTTTCTTCACAGTGACTAATATGGGACTGTGTTTTGGATTTGTTCTGGAAACAGTGTTGATAATATAGTGATGTTTGTTATTGCAGAGAAGCACTTGCACAGTGTCAAGGCCTTTTCTGCTTCTCGTACTGCCGTGCTGGCAGGGGAGCTGGGGGTGCTTGGGAAATTGGGAGGTGACACAGCTGGCCCACACCATAGGACATAGTGCTCAGTATATAAAGTGGGGGGAAGAAGGATGAAGTGGGGCACGTTTGGAGTGATGGTATTTGTCTTTCCAAGTCACTGTTACATGTGAAGGGGCCCTGCTCTCCTGGAGAGGCTGAACACCTGCGTGCCCATGGGAAGCAGTGAATTAATTCCTTGTTTTGCTTTGCTTGTGTGTGCAGCTTTTGCTTTTACTAATAAACTGTCTTTATCTCAACCCACGAGTTTTCTCACTTTTACTCTTCCAATTCTCTCCCACATCCTACTGATAGGGGAGTGAGCAAATGGCTGTGTGCTGCTTGGCTGCTGGCTGGGGTTAAACCACAACACCCTCTCAGACTCTTCTCCCTGTCCTTTTGCTAACCCTTTGTTGTCCTCTGATCCCAATGCCTCTTCCCTCTCCCTTGCAGCATGCATCACTTCCAGTGGTGATCACCACTTTTCACAGCATTTATCCTAGTAATGGTGGATCTAATGCGCCCGAGTCACATGCCAGCTGTTTTTCAAGAAGACATGACAACGCTGCTCATATTAAAAGCAAGCCTTATTTTTTCTGGTGATATCCTGGTAGGAACTAGATCCGTTACCAATGATGGGATCTAGTGGCCATTTGGAAAAAGGCTGTTTTCCTCTTGCTTTCATGAGCAAGTTAAACAAATTACAAATGTGAATGCAATCACAGACCTTCACAGCACTACAAATCCCAGTGCTGTTGGCAGAAAGGCTGTAGTGGCAGGCAGGGAGCAGGCAGAGCAGAGTAGCTGCTGTGGCAGGGCTGATTCTCCCCAAGCCTGACAAAGCTCAGTTTGTCCTGATTCAGGGCCAAGGAGATTTAGGCAGAAGCAGAAAGGTCTGATGACTTTTATTATTTTGAGACCTGCTCTTTCTAAAACTATAGCTCTAAATTACTTCAGTTCATTGCATAGTCACTGGTAGCTGCCAAAAGTAGTAACAAAGGCAATTTTAGTATTGCATTCTGCTTTGCTGCACTGCCAGAGAGATGAGAGCTGTAGACCCTGCAGACAAATGAGCCCATCAGCTATCCTGAGGGACCAGAAGCTTGGTCTGAAAGGAGGCAGGTGAGGCTCTCAAGTAAGAAGGGCAGTTGGTGAGCTCGCTTGTGTCTTAATGTTTCCTGGAAACATAAGTCTGACAGACTGTGATGCTTCATCCCTTGGAAACAGGGTGAGATTTGTATTATTTCATGGTTTTGAAAAGCTGTGTTATACTGAAAATTCTTCTGCATTTGGAGCATTTTGTAGTCTACATGGCACCCTATAAAACTGTTACTGTGACTGGGAACTGTAAGTTGAAGTCCCTGCAACAGTGCAGCTTTATCTACAGCTTCATCAGTGGCCCATAGCTGTGACAGACATGCAGCTGCTCTTGCTCGATTTATGCATATCAGAGATACAAGGGACAAGTTTCTCACAGAATCAACTTGACATGAGAACTTCATGAAGTTCAACAATGCCACATGCAAGGTCCTGCACCTGGGTTGGAGCAATGCCAAGCACAAATACAGGTTGAGTGAAGAATGGATTGAGAGCAGCCCTGAGAAGGACTTTGAGGTGCTGGTGAATGAGAGGCTGGGCATGAGCCAGAAAAGTGCACTTGCAGCCCAGAAAGCCAATCGTATCCTGGGCTGCATCAAAAGAATCATGGCCAGCAGATTGAGGGAGGTGATTCTACACCTTTACTATGCTCTAATGAGATCCCACCTGGAGTTCTGCAACCAGCTCTGGGCTCCTCAACATAAGAAGGATGTGGGCCTGCTGGATTGAGTCCAGAGGAGGGTGACAAAGGTGACCAGAGTGCTGGAACAGCTCTCATGTGAGGACAGGCTGAGAGAGTTGGGGCTGTGCAGCCTGAAGGAGAGAAGGCTCTGGGGAGATCACAGCAGTCTGGCAGTAACTAAAGGTGGCCCACAAGAAAGTTGGAGGGACTTTTTATAAGAGCATGTAGTGACAGGACAAGAGGGAATGTCTTTAAACTGAGAGTAAGTTTAGATTAGATGTTAGAAATAAATTCTTCACTGTGAGGGTGTTGAGGCACTGAAACAGGTTGCCCAGACAGGCTGTGGATGCCCCATCTCTGGAAATGTTCAAGGCCAGGCTGGATGGGGCTTTCTGCAGCCTGGTCTAGTGGAAGCTGTCCCTGCCTAAGGGGATGGGGGTTTGAAACTAGGTGATCTTTAAGGTCCCTTCCAATCCAAACCATTCTATGAGTCTATGATTTTATGATTCTATGAGTTACAACTAACAGACTTTATGAACAGCAGAAAGTACAATAGAGTTGCTATGAGTCATGGTAGATTTGAGACATGCACTTTATTTTTCCTTATTTTTCTGTGCTTGTAAATTGCTAATTCATGATAGATGCGAATGAAACATTTGACATTTCTAGTTTTTTTCATTCTGTTAAGTTCCTTTTGCTGTTTTCCTTTAGGGCTGTAAACCTTTCCTGTCAGCCTTGCTTTGTTTTTGAGTAGGTACACATGCATTTGTCTATTTATAGACTA
The DNA here is from genome assembly GCA_013396655.1 of Campylorhamphus procurvoides. NCBI lineage: Eukaryota > Metazoa > Chordata > Aves > Passeriformes > Dendrocolaptidae > Campylorhamphus > Campylorhamphus procurvoides. Next base: position 2,967,340 of record WBMV01004137.1, read on the forward strand.
AATTATGACATTTATTTTCAACATTTTAGTAGGAGAGAAATTTACTCCGGCATCTGTATTTGCAGATAAAAGAGAAAACATTCAGAATAGATCCAGTTATTAGCTGTTGTGCTAAAACCACTTTATAAAAGCCCAAAAGTATGTTATGTTCAAATATAACAGTTAAAATTCCTTAATTAGCATAATACTGTAACACTAGTTTTGCGTTTGAACAGAATTGTGTCTTTAACACAATTTCCATTTAAAAAAATCATATAATTATCTTTAACACCACATTTGTTTCAGTGAAGTTCTTAACGTTCAAAAAGACAGAGACTTGCTATCCATTTCTGGTAGGGCCAGTAATGCTGTTTGTACTTTGGCCAAGGCAGAACAATGTGCCAGTTCTTTGATTAATAACAATTTGCAAAATAAATTCCCTCCTCTCAGGCTATGCGTATCACTAATTTGTTTTAATTTGCTGTATGTAAGATTTTATCTCTATCCCAAACATGATTAGGGATAGAAACACATTCATAAAGCTTTTTGTCCCTAAACCAATGTGTTGTTTATTGTGGCATATTTTCAATGCCTTTAAAAAATACAAGATTAAAAACCTCAGTATGCTAGATTCCACTGACAGATGAGATTGAGTCTTTTTTGTCTCACATAACTGGATAAACAGTTTTGTAGGAAAACAGCAGTACCATCATATGTTCTCTCAAGCAGTAGGTACATAATCTTCAACATAAATGCCTTTAAAAATAGAAAGGGAAAAGTGAGTTACACTGTGTACCTTTGACTTTTAGTACAGATGTACACTGAAATACTGTGGTACTGTGCCATTTCAACCCTGCAGAAAAATTGTTCCCCTGTAAATAAGTGTCACTCATATGTCTGCATATCATTGTAATAATAATTCATGCTTTCTATGTCAATGTTCAGAACTCTTGTTCCTTACAGTACTGAACCTGTAAATAAATGAATCAGACACCTAAATGATTGGAAAGTGAATAATAGTTATGTTGTTCATGATGCGCCTCATGTTTCATTACTCTTTGGAGTTCCTCACAGGTTTTAGTCAAGCAGAACTTCAGCTCAATCATAACAGCCCATGTGAGCTAAATGTGCTTTTGGCTAAACTTCATTACCTTCCATTTTCATTGCCTTCAGTTAGTATGCCACAAAAGTTCACTAATCTCGAAAAGAGACATCATCTTCATTTGTTACATATGTCACTGCAAACAGATGCTTATGATAGAGGAATTCAGTAGATTCTTAAAGTGATTAAAAGATTACATTACAGTTTGAGGGGAGCATTATTAAAGGATTAGAAACCTCTCTTAATGACTAAAAGCACTAGCTAAGGTGTTACATTGCTTGATTTGCAAAGATATAGGTATGTGGGTGTGTGCTTTCTAACCGTATGAGTAGATGTGGTTTTGCCTGATGTGGAAAGCATGGTTGTTGCCAGAATTCCTAAACACACCCAGAACATGTATTATAGACCCATCGAGAGCACCTACAGTTAGTGCTAAAATGGGGGAGAATCAAAGTTTAGGTTTACAACACATTGAAAAAACCCTACTGATTTTGTGAACTATTTTTAAGTACTATATTTATTTCAACAAGAATTGGAATCTACATGGAAAACATTTTTGAATTTATTTTCAATCGTACATTAATTAAAGAATGCAATAGACTTTTACTGAGCAGCGTATTTTTAATGCCATATGTATGGTATGGCTCTTAAAGGTCATGAATCACTTGAAAGCTGTATGAAAGTGTGCTTCTTGTAATGTTTGTATTGTAAAAATTACATTTTTTATTACATTGTAATGTAAAACTTGTAATGTTTTTAAATTTCTCATTTATATAGTTAAGACCAAGCAACACCATTCCTCTCATGCTGGATAAATGTGTTGGGATAATGGCAATCAGTGTGGCAGTACCTGCAAAATAGTTATTGCAACAGCAATCTCTTTAAGGAAACCTGACTGGTTTGCAGCAAACAGCTAAGCCCTTGGACCCGAGTGAGTGGTATCCGAGCTGAATTTTTTCAGTATTCAGTTCTACAATGTAAAAAAGTTTTTACCCAGTAACAATACCCCTCTGAAATGATTGCATTTGTCAGAGTGATGGATTCAATACCAAACTATGCCCCTAACAATTCTACACTCTTGGAACCTGTTCAGAAAGTAATTTAAATTTTATAACCTATATCACAAAAAATCCATTCCAGGATTTTTCCCAGCCTTTCCAGTAATTGCCCGAGCTTTGAAGACTCCCGTGTCACCTAACTTGCCATTAGGGAAAAAAAAGTCAGGAAAAAAAGAAATATCTGCAGGGAGTGAATCCAGACTGTGCCTCAGCAGCAAAGAAAATAGCACACAGCTGTGACAAGTCAGAATCCTTCCTCTGCATCCTGCAGAGTAAGATAGGAGTAACTTTCTGGATTCAGGTTGAGGGGCAGCAGCTCCTGGTATCTCTCTCTTGTAGTAGCTCTAAGTAGGCACCTGAAGGGAGGACCTAAGGACAGGCTGAGCATAAGTGATATTTCCCCCTAAAATTTTCCGCACACCTGATTGCTCACAGCTAAGGGGATTGTCTGTTGGGTTGATCTATTTGGTAACCCTTTCTCTTGCAAGTGTGCCCCAGGCAGCGAGCAGTCTCCCCTGAGTTCCCTTGCATCTGCAGCTTCCTTTGGCTGTGCAGGGCACCCTTGGGTGTTTTGCATCTCGCCCCACACACCGCATGTCCTCAGGGAAACTGCACAAGTGAAGCAGAACCACTTCTGCACTCAGAACTGGCAGTGCTGGCTGGGGCAGGAATTCCTGGCTGCCTGCTACCAGCATTTCACACCATCAGCCACTGTCCTTTCAGACTGCTCAGCCTGAGCAAGAAAACCTGTTAGAGATGAAGCTGAACCTTCAGAATTAGAACCACAACTGTAAATGTAAGTAGGGAAAAAGGCTTTCCTTCAAGTTCCACAGGCAGTAATGAACTGGAGCTCCCGCTTTCCTGTAGGAGATAAACATCTCACCTCTTGGCCTCACTAACACTGTCCTGGAGACTCCAGTTACCTTTTCTCTCAGATGATTAGCATACCAGAACTCAGAAGGATTTCTTCAACTTGTATTTAGCTTTTAATATCACTGCCCTGTTTGAAGAAAGGCTTGAATGCCTGCAAGCTTTTTTTCCTTCTGTAGAAGTTGGTCTATGAAAGATTTTCCTTTTCCCACAAACTCTCTCCTTCTTGTGCCCGTGGTGGTAACAGCTACTGCCAAGAAAATGGCTATCAAAGGAATGGTGTTGCTTGAATTACTGCTTGCTGTGTTTCATTTTTAGGTTACATTTAGCGTCAGTAGCAAAGACTTAAGCTTTATTAGCACTGAATCCTGAGGATAGCGGAAGTCAGGGCTATGAGGTTAGGATAACTGGGTAAGTAGGGCAATAAGTAATTATGATAAGAAGGTTAGGATAATTAGTAGCAGCAATAAATGGCCAAAGTTATCCTCCTTGAGTTCTCTGTTCTATATGTTGTCAGTGATCATTTTCTTGGGACAAGACAGGAGAGGCAGCAATGCCTTGTTAAATACTGTGTAGTCATAGAAGTTAAAATTAAATGATAGTGATGGTGAGGGATCACTGTTGATTGATGTAAAAGGGGTAAAGTAACTGGTGTTAGTAAACTGGAATATTACACATTGAGTGATACAGTAAATTAATATTAATGAGCACTGAAAGTCCAAAACTGAAATTAATCAAATGAAAATATATGAAATGTTTAACCAGCAACACATTCAATTGACATGACTAAAAAGGGATATTAAAGAAAAGCACCTGGTTAGCAGTTTAGTGCATATAGATTTATATTTGCACACAGACTGTGCTCAGCACTGAAGAAAATCCAGGTGAAATGTAATTCCTGGCTTTCTTTCAATTTGTTTTCTTCTACCGTTTTCAGGGTTTATGTCTGTTGTGCCTGGGCTTTTCACTCCACCTCCTCTTAGTATTGAAGTCTGGATGACTTTGTGTCTAGGCCAGCCTGTGTAGAACAGACTATGTTCTTCCAAGCAGGATGAAAGTTAGATTGTTCATGGGCTAATAATTCTCCTGGATCCTTCCTCTACTTTGTCTCTAAGTGAAAGTTGTTGTTCTGTGTCACTGTTGCCTGGTGGAGCATGTAAATGCAAAGAAGCACAGACACGTGGATTGAAAGAGAAATGACAACTACAAATGGATGCAGCTTTGCCACGTAGGAAACTTTCAAAGAACACATCACAGATGCATATTCCACTTTCTTGCTATTGCTGATTCTTTTTTTTTTTTTTGACTGCATTATGCTAGAAATTAAAGTCAGAACTAAAGGCTAAATCTTTGTGTCAGATTCCTGCCTGAAGAATTTGCTTGAATAGAAGTCTCATGGTCTGGCTAACATATCCCAGCTTTTTTTTTTTTTTTTTTCATCTATGTTAGTAGACATCTCTAGGCAAGGACTATAACATTTTCTCAAAAGGTAAGGAAAACAATGATCATTGAATATGTTACTTACATTCATGTCTTTCTGAATATGCTCCAACAACAGCTCACTTGCAGCATGGAGAGACAATATTATTGTAAGATGTCCTTCAGCATCTCCTGAGTTTCTAGAAGTGCACCTTCCCCAACCCCCTGCCATCACTCCCCGCCCCCCCTCCAAAAAAAAAAGAGCTTCGGAGGCAGGTCTAAATTTAAAGACTGCAGTTTGCCTGAAGCCTAGAGAATGACCTGATATTTTTCTAAAATTCCATCTTAAAAATTCTTTGTCTGTTACATTGTCATGAATCAAAATGTATCCTGCATTACTAGTAAAGTGTGATTTACCTGAATTTTTCATATCCTATGGAGTACAAAGGATTCAGAGGCAAAAAGGTTTTTACCCAGCTAACCATTGCCTCTGAGGTTATGCAAGAGTCTGGTGTTTTTCCAACTAGGCTTGTAAGTTTGCAACATGAACTGGAATTGTATATCCGATTGGGGTGATCTTGGGTCTCCTTCTCCCCTTTTCTGGGGAGTTCTTCAGTATCCTTTGTGCTGTCCTTGCTTCAAAAGTTGGGATTGGGACCTTTGGCTTCTCAGCTGAAAGCTTCTCTTATACTTAATTTTAGAATTTTTTGAGGAAAAGAAATATTTTAAGGAAAATGGTGAAAAAACACACCATTTTTTAAAGGAAGTTTTTTCTTCCTTTGCAAGAAAAAAAGAATATTTAATGATGTTACATGTATTTAATGTTGTCACACTTTTATGTAAAAAGTAAGAAGCATGGTGGTCATACAAAACAAGCTAGATGAGGTTTACAAGACAATTTGAGACTTCTAGGGAGGTAAAGTCATTAACAAACTGAAGTACTGGTCCTATTGCTTTGACAGACTCTGCTTCTTACTAGATGTTTCCACATATTATTGTTATCATGGTAGTCTTCTTTACTCTTTGGATGACTCTTCTTCCACTGACTTGTAATCTCTAAGTAGTGGAATGCTTCACTCTAACACAGGAGACACACACAGGGCAAATCAGTGTGTGATTTGCTTCCATCACACAGTGACAAAATCCAGATTCATTTAGATTGTCATACGTTTGTCTTCCAAAATACATTTTTTAAATCTTCAGCTCTCTGAATGGAGAAATGACACCCATCAGCTGTAATTCTTCCCTAATGTAAAGTCAGCTTCTGAGGGCTGGGCTAAAAACACTGTAAGTGTGGTGACTAATTTGTAAATTAAACATGCTTCTTAGCAAGCTTTTTCTTAAAAGAAGTGATCTATTAATCATGTTTACCGTCAAAAAAAGTTGCACATAATCTACTTATAAAAATTAATAATTTCATTATTTTCTTTATTGCATTTATGTATCAAGGGAGGCTAATCTGATGTTTTAAGATTTTTAAGCTCTGTAGCATATAGATTTTTAATAATATAGTTGTATAGTTTCTAACACTTTAAAATACCAGTTAACGGTTACTAAACCCCCTGTCTAATGCTTAGTATTGAATTCTTGAAATTCTTCAAATTTGTTTAATGTTGTTTTCAAGGAAAAAGATTCTAGCAAGGGCATCTTGTCTGGGACGTGTACATAGAAGGACATAATAAGATATTATTGTGGTCAAGGCAATAAAAGGCCCAGAAACCTTGGAGAAGTTCCAAAGAAGTCATGTGATGCTGAAGATAATGATGGTGACAAAGGAAGGGGTCTAGAGACCTCCAATTCAATTCCAGGGAGGCATCCCAAAGGGCAGACCTGAGGGAGGTTCTGGGGGTGGACAATTCTCAGATTGGATGTATCCATTAGATATGATAACTAATTAGTGTTATAAATTTGTAGGATTCTTGTTCTGTATTGTGCATTTATGGATTTAGTGTAACTTAAAGCACTTTGATTAAAGACCTGCTCTCTATTTTATCTAAACTAATATTGTCTATAAAGTTCTTTTCTTCTATTTTAGGCATCAAATCCTGATGGGAAAAGTGAGTTTTTGGCATGTCTGTTCACTTTAGAGGGCTCTGAGTTGAAACCTATCCATATTTGCAGACTGAACAAAGACAAAATACAAATCTGATAATAAAGTCACTTATTCTAATGTCTGCACAAAAGTCATAATAAAGGTCTGATTACAGAAAGGAAAAAGGTTAAGGTACTGTATAATTTAAAATAAAGAAGCAGGTTGATGTATTTACAGGATTTTGATCAGGAAACAGAAAATATCCAAAGCATATTGTGTATGAATCTTAATTGGATGGAGAATGGTTTCAGGCTGTTCTCTTTAGTGTGGCCAAGTGTATTTCAACATTTGTGGCATTGCTAACTACCAAAATTGTGATTTGGAGTTAAAAGTCGATAAGTATATGAGAAAATTGAAAAAGTTCATCCTAAAAGAGCATATCCTTGCAAAATATTTTGATAATCAGCTATCTTGTGATGGGAAATAACATGTATGACAACTTAATGTGATTTTTGGTAACCCAATTATGTTTTCAAAGTTTACATAATGCAGTGAGAGCTCTGCAATCAGCCTCTGCTCAGAAGGTTGCTCAACTCATTATCATCACCATTTTTTTGAGTAATAACAATAAAACATTTTTCTTCTACATACAAAGTGCTAGTGAAAATTGTTTTTGCTGCCAAGTGTATATGGAAATGAGATTCATTGGTTTTATGTAGTTATGGGGAAATATAAACAAAAAATCTTGAACCATAAATGTCAGCATTAACCTTTAGCTTGAAGATCTCTCTCAGCCTGGAGACAAAACTGGGTAAAAGAGAAATAAAATTAAAATAGAATAGAAATTCCTTATAAAATGTCATTTTTAATGGAATAGCATTATAATTTAAAAAACTGCCACAACAAAACAAGTAAATTCATATTAACATTAAAGGTCTCTCTAACTTAGCTATTGAAACAAAAGGCTGCCACAGACTCACGGAAGTGCTGCATAATGAATTAGTATTAAGAAAACTGAGGTCAGTCTCAGATTCAGCTAGTTGCTTCCCCTTTAAATCAGAAACATGCAACATGAACACCAAGACTCACAATAAATCAGTAAATAAAGAGCTCAAATGTAGGAAGATATAAAACTTTTTTCCATTAAGAAACAATTCAATCCGCAAAGACTGTAAATTGTTACATTGTCAGCCTCATTAGCTGTTTACCATTGCATAATCACAATGATTAAGAATCCTACTCCTAGAATTATTCAGACACTGTATAAACTTTATTTCTGGACATTCTTAAACTGAATAAGTCATTAAGCATCGTATAGAAAAATCACAGAATAAAAAACTGAGTTAATTTTGTAATGGAACATTCAAGACCTATTAAAGTTATGAGCTTTTACAGTAATGTAAAATATTCTTTAATAAGCTGCTGCATATTGTGACTCCTGCTTTCATCTGTGTTACTTAATGGACTTAAGTCTTGCTACCATTAGGCTAAATTGAACAAATGATTGGAAACATTGTTAATTTGGAGAAAAGGGGGAAATGTCAATCATGAGTCATTAATCATTTTGCTTTTTGTATCTGCCTTTACGAAAGCATTAGCAGAGTGTACTGGTCACTAAGTATGTTTTAATTAGAAAGAGAGATAAAGCCATAGCTTCACATTGACTGAGAGGTCTTTTACCTGGACTTTTGTAAACTTAGAGTAACAGGGCATTAAGACAATTTGTGTCAGAAGGACCCTTCCAAAGCTAATATTCTTAAGGCTTTCACATTATCAGCTGATCAATTTTCCTCTCCACTGAGTGGTACTTATTTGCCACCTGGGGTTAAATTTGTGCAACATTTAATGACAAATTGCTTGAAACAAAGGCGTTAGCACTAAGAGCAAAAAAAATACTATGAGGTTTAAAAAACTAAATCAGTTGCTCTCCTTGCAAAAAGCCAACCAATCAAAAAAAACAGAAAAAAGGAAAAAAAAAGTTACTGAAATACTCAACTGCTGAAATACTCGAGGATTTCCAAGCTCTTATAATGGCTTTAGCTCCTTGCAGATGGTAGAAAACACTGAGGTTGTAATACAGACAGGTTCAGGAAGATGAGATTTTGCAGCACAACTCCTGATACTTCAAGCATTGTTGTATGTAGCACTGTATGCACACCAAAGTGTTATCAGGATCTGCTTACAGGGATACAAATCCCATCCCCAGTCAATGTCCTGTCTTTTGTTGCCTCTCTCAGCCATGGAACTGTACTTTGTCAACCCATGTGCAGAGAATAACTGAGGTAGAAAGCAGAGCAAAGTGTTCAGTAGGAAATTCACAATGGAAAAAAAATATCTTCTTGTTCTTAATCATACTTTTTCCTTAGAGTGCCTTGATTTGGCAGCCTGCCTACTCATTGGTATTCCCCAAGAATGCAGGGGGCTCTACTCAGCGGGATGGTATAGAGCAAGTTGGGATATGGCGTGCAGGGATATGTTGGGGGGAGTGTTGGATTGGGTTTTCTCATCCAGGAGTGCAGACTGCTGTTCGTGTTGCTCCTCTGATGGATGCTGCTTTCTACTGCCTGCCGATGTGAGAGGGTAATTTGTGATGTCCCGCGGCAGGCTGTCATATTACTTGTTAGAGCAGTCATTTATTTTAACTTGTTTCATACTTCAGGAATGAGTCAATACTAGAAAACTTGTAGAATAATCTCTGCCTAAGTATTTAGGCATCAAGACAGGGGTTTGAATACTGTTCCACTCTGGGAGATGGATCCTCAAATGACAAATATTAAAATACATGTTTTTATTTGTGGCCACTTCCCTGAGAAATGTGCAGTTTGCATTTCTTTCTCATGAAGTACTGAGCCTGAGAATTCAGTTTAATGTTGTTTTTAATAGAAAGGTCAGTAATGCTGGCTATATTTCAGAAATTCCTATGAGAAAAGACTCAGTTTTTCTCCTGACAGAGCTGCAGATGAGCAATGATCCAAGCACAAGAGAGATCACTTCAACTGCCCAGGGGATCAATATGGCTCAGATTGTAACAGGGATTTCTTAAAAAAAATGAGCTGTGTCTTTCTACAGACTAGTCATCCAGGCCTGCTGTCTGTGGAGGATAAAAAAAAGCTTTATTCAGAATCTGAGGTTCAGCACTGGGTTTACTCTAATGCTCATCATTCTTCAGCTACTCTTGAGCACCAGCCAGCACACTGGCCCTTCATACCCACCTCTCTCTCTGTAAACACTGCTTCAGCCCAGGTCTCCTTCACACCTTGGCCTCCAGCAAACTGAATTCTCTCTGCTTGCTTACAGTTAAATCTGGGTTTGCTCTGATGCTGTTTATAAATTTTCTCTTCCAAATGAATGCCCTTATCTCAATCCATCTTTTCAACATTTAGGGACTTTGTTTCACTGGAATATGGAAATCTCTATGCAGTCATCTTTGACACTGAAGCTCATGGAACCGACCATAAAGACCATAAAGCAATCCTTGCTGACACTGACCTTTTTTCACGAACTGAAATCAAAATCTCACTTGAGAGATGTCTCCTGTTGAGGAGTATTTTTATTCCACTTTTTGATTGCCTCCACTTAATAGAAGTCTTTTCCCATAATTTACTAGTTTTTCATTTGGGGAACAGGCATCATATTGCTTCACCTCAGAAGGCAGGTATCAGATAGGTGGGAATCTCCTCCTGGGAGAAAGTCTTTGATTTAGTGTGTTCAGATTAATCCTACCAACCTCCTACCTTCCCTGCTGTTGCAATATCCTGTTTTGAATTCTAGGCAATAAAGGAACAACATTAGTTTCAAATGTTTTATTCCCAGAAAGGTTTAGATGAACACTAGGGCCTGCAAGGTTATGACCTTTCATGTGGTCCTGACAGCAACCGCTAGTTAAAGATGCCAAACTTCCGTGAGGAGAGCAGAAACCCAGTGGGTGTTTAGAGAAAAATCTTTCCAGGGGAAAATTGGTTCTTGATGGGTAAGCAAGTGTTAATAAACCTATCTTTTTTGTTGATTACTTTCTTTTCTCTCTTCTCATTTCCTCACCTCCAAAGAGATTTTCTTTCTTTTATACAGCGGTCATGGAATGCTGTAGGGCAGTGGAAGATAAATATATTGTGCATTGAAAAGTAGCTAATATTGTATGCCAGCCAAGGAGATGTTCTGTGGCATCAGTTTGTTTGACCCAGGGACACTTCAGTCAATCAAGCAGTGCATTATCATTTCAAGCTCAAGGAGAGATACAATATTAATCTAAGTGAGCTGCAGTCAGACTTGACAGGCAGGGGACAAATCCCTAATCAATCTTGTAATCACCCACCTGGGGTGATTTGAATGAAGTCAATTAAGGGATCTTTCATCAGCAGAAAAAGCTGTACTCAGCTAGTTGAGAAAACATATGTAAGATCTCCTTTGTAAGAATATCTAGATCAAAACTCTAAGTATTTTTCTCTTCCCTCATTTATTTAGTGGGGACTAAGCTGGATGAAAAAGAAAAGATGTATGTAGGAGAACTGTATAAGATTTCAAAATAATATGATCACAGATATGTATTTGAAATAAATTTCCTCATTCTCCAGAAGTGCTGGAAATATTCCAGAAAATGCCATACTGTAAAGAAACATAAATACTAAATACTGTAAAGAAACATAAATACTAAATAGTTTTTTCATAAACCAGCTCTATACAACATTATGGTCAAATAATTGGATGAGGTGTTAAAGGGCTGCTTTTGCTATTGTAGTTAGTGAAGAAATGTATTGCAGAGTAGGGACTGAATTTTATAATTTCCTTTTTCTCTTTTGACTTTTCTGATCAAATTTGTTACTCCTATTTTGTATTCAAAACTCCTGCCAGAGCTAATGAAGCACGTGATGGCCATAGAAAACAAACTTGATTTTAATTTCTGAACAGATATATTTTAATCCATTTGGATAAGCATGTAAGTTGGTTCTTTGAGCACAAGTGGGTTTTTTTCCACTGAATCCTGAGTTTTGTGATTTTCTTACTGAGACTTAATATTTACAGATCTTTGAAAGTAAGACCTGTTGTGCAATTGATTGTCTTCTGAAAAAGGTAGAGCCACAGTGTTGCAATCTGTAGCATTTGTCATTCCTGTAGTCACAGGCATTTGAAGTTCAAAAGCAGCTTAATCTTAAAACCACTTGACAATCTAACTGCAGCATGACTGTGAAAATGTGATTAAAACTAAAAATATCTTCTTAGGGCATCTCTAATGGACCTTCTATTAGTGAGGGTATAAAATTGTGAAGGAATTTCCATGATAAACATGTTAAGTGATTGGCTGTGGTTGCTAGAGTTCTTACTCAGCCTTGTTTTAAGAGCTTTTCCGGCTATTTGTGTTCTTCATTTGTGTTTGAAATACAGTCAGGATTAAACTTCTGTTGCTTCTACATTGGGGGAGATCAAACCTCTTCAATTCTGTGATAATGTTTTTTGCTTCCCTAACAGAGTAATTTTAGTGCTGCATTAAGGTCTTAGGCAGTAAAGGTTGAGCTGACACTTAAATCATCAACTTTTATTTTCCTCTCTACTTAGATCTTAAACTGAACAAAATCACCAGCTCTGGGTAATGCTGTCTCCCATTTTTATCTCTGTAGAAGTCTGAAATAACTTTCAAAAGAAACAAACAAAACCTATTTAAGAGAGACCTGAGGGATGTGAAAATTGCAGTGACATTTTCTTTAATCCATTTTGGCACATTTTTGTACTGCCTTGTGTGAGCAACTAAAATCACTTCAGTTTTGAATAGCAGGTGTCACTATGAGCTGAAGGCCAGATTCACATGCACTCTTGGGAACATGGTTTGGACACCTGAAAATCCACCATGTCACAGGTGATGGGAGTCATGTGCCTGGTTAACGTGAGCTGCCTTTACACATCTGGAAGAAAAGAAACAAACTTCTTCCATGCAGTTGGACCTACATGCTTGCTTTTGTGGTGGCTGCTCTGGTTTCAATGTTAATTTTTAAATAAGAGATGGAATTTGATGGCTGCTACACATGGACAATAGGACATTAGCTGCTATTTCAGATTTTATTTTCCAAAGAAAGGCAGGAACCAGCATATAGGATTTGACTCGGCTTCTGTTGAAACCACAGGAGAAGACAGAGACCACCATGAAAGACAACTCACAAAAAGATGACAACCATCAACACACCACAAAGCCCATGGGAGCCATTAGCTGCATGGAGGAAAGGTCATTTAAAGCAAAGTCACTTCTCAGTTCTGGCTTGTTTGTTTCAATTTTCACTGATTTCAGACAAATTACTTCATAGTTACAGTACAGTGGTAAGAAAACCAGGAGAGGGGTTCATATATGATTCATTGACTTGAAAGAGCCACAAAACCTGTGTGTCTCATTGCTTAGGATCACCTTCACCACAAAGGCTCCCTGGTGTCCTTGAGCTGCTGGTGTGTCCTCTGCTGTCCCTGCAGGGACATGTACCCCATGCCTGGGGCAGGTTGGTGAATCAGATTTGGGCTCCTTTTCCTGTGTGCTGGGTGGGTGATGTTCCCAGGCTGTACTGCAACAGTGTGAAATGAAATAGAGCAGACCCAACCTACCTTTGATCCCCTGCTCAGGTTAGGTCACAAGCACAGTACCTGAAAGCATCTGGCAGAACGTGGGTCTATCTATATGCCCTAGTGTGTCCCAGCACTCCACTGAATGAAGATCCAAGTGTGCACTGTCCCTCTGCAAGGTCTGGATTTCTGCAGCAAGGCGACTGGAGCCCATAGGCCAAAGGGGACCTGAGTTATAACTCACCCTCTTCCCATTAGAGTCACCTGAGACACCAGGGCATGGTGGTTCAGGTGTGGCCTCAGCCCCCCCACTCCCTCCAGACTTGGGAGATAAAAATTGTAGTTTATCTTTCACAGGCATGGTTCTTAAAATCAGAACCTTAAGAAGAAAAACACCTCAACAATTCATATTCTGCTGTAGGATGTTGCTACCCTCTGTACAACAGCTCAGATGGCCATTGCCTTTGTGCAGGTTATGAAATGAGTCACAGAAGTGAAAGACAGGACTGATTAAACCTTTTTTTCTTTCAGTCCACAGCAAGCTTTTGAATCCTGAGGAGATGATAATTAATGAGCTCTTTAAGTAGCTATTTGAGAGAAGCAATTCAGGTTGCATGGAGTAGACACAACTTTCATAATTATATGGAAAACAGATTTACTCTTTAGAAGATTAAATTTTACTCTTAATTACATGTCTTTTTTATATAATAATTTTTTAAATTAAAGTACCTTAATAATAAATATTCCATAAATTTGACTAAAAAGACTGTACCTGATTTATGCCATTCATATGCAAATGATTATTCTTGTGCGTAAAGAGCCAAATCATGCAGAAGGTAGACAGACAATGAGGGCATGAAAGACCAACATGAAATAAATCTTAATTTTTTATTAGAGAAAAAGAGTACAGAGTCCACAAAGCCCTATCTCATGCTAGTCCATTGGCTTCACTAGGATCCTCTCATAAGAGCCCACGTCACTGGGGTCATTCCCATGAGATAATGCTTGAAATTACTGTGGTCTTTCTATTCTTAGACAACAAAAATCTGAGATGATATGTGCATCAGACTCAGGATTTTCGGAAAGAAGAACTGCAATAAATCATAAATCAGTAAGATAGTACATAAGAAACCAGAAGGTGAAATAAACCAGGAAAATGTGTGTTGGCAGTGTCGAGACTGCTTCAGAACATTATTTTAGAAGCATGGAGTAAATGCATGCCACCTACCAGGGAGAGTTTTTAAAGGACTGAAAGGAAAACAAAATGTTGTCATGGTTGAACATCAAGGCAGTGGAAACTGGTAAATGACATTGAAGGCATCTTTTAAAAGGTGGAAGTCTTATCTGAACAAAGAAGATAGAAAGGATCATAGACCGCAGAGAGTTGAGTGTCACACTGCAGTAAAGTAGGCCAGAGGGTATTTGGAGGGAGACCTAGTATACAGGTGTGAAAGCTGCTATAAAATCTCTTTCAAAAACCTCAAAGAAGGAATTTGATCAAAAGTCAACTGAACAATATGTGATGAAGGTGTAGAAAAGGCACTCTGTGAAGACAGGACCATGCAGCAGACAATTTATTTACAAATAAAGATATCGCTTATTTATTTCTACCAATAATGAAACAGGCAGTTTGTCCTTTGTCAATACTTTAAAATTGTTGCTCATATTATGTTGCAGCAGGTTCGAATTTTGCAAGCCAGGGAGTTCTGTTGAGCCCTTCATCTTCAAAAAGTGCCCTTCAGCTGAGCCTTCAGCCTTCAGCTAATCTCTGTTGAAACTCAGCTTTGATTACGTTTTGAGAGATTAGGAGCTGTTTGTGATGTCTTTGGGAATGACACCACCAGGCTGTAGCAAGGATGTGTGTATGCTATTCTTGAATGTGCTTCTGTCTCTCCTTGCTGGGTTTTCTGAGCTTTGAATGTGTATAAAAGCAGAAGAGATGGAGACCTTTGCTACCACACCAAAGTGAGCTGGTCTGCTTGCAGGAGGAGGGCCTGCCCAGCCTATTTTAGCAGCCTTGCACAAACAAGAATGAGCGATGAGACACTACCATCCATTAGACCTTTATCAATATCACCTTGCTGCTAAATTACAAGCAAGGATGTATTTATTCTTCATAAAAATGATAATAAATTCCTCTTGCATTCGTTTAAGCACCAGCCAGATAGCTTTATGTTCTACAGTGACACTTAACATACCAAGGTAATTGTTTTACTGCAGTGTTTCTACACTGAACAATCAGGTTTGCCCTGTACTTCTCACTTAGCATTTTGCTACAGTGAGTGAACAGGATGTCACTGAAAAACTTGGGAATCTTTAGAGTCTTTTAAAAGACTTGAGATGGAGGATCTTAAACTCACATTTGTATCCTTTGGTATCTGCTTGCTCTCATTTTTTGCCTGGGAGCAGCAACATTCATACTTTATTTACAGATCTCAACAGGCTTTGCCTTGTCAAATATTTTGAATTCCATAATGAGGTGTGTAATGTCTCTTATATAAGCTCTCATTCCTGCTCTCCTGGGATGCTTTGCTTTTGTGCTTAAATGGATTTGCCTGTGTTCAGTTTACTGATTTTACTTTTTCCTGAAAAATTAAGGAGATAAAATTTGGCTTCTGTTCTCCCACCATGTCCTTACTCCTCCCTGCAAAAAAATGCAAAACTTAATGAAACTCGAGCAATCACCCTGCTTCAGATCATTAGTTTGGTTTAGAACTAGTGTCAGTTCCAAGAAGCAAGTGGGCTGAGCTGAAGGTGGATGAATGTCTCCAGCAGGAAGTGGGTTGCTCTCATTTTTCCTGAATGAGAACTTCATTAAAACTGTGATGGACTGGATACACAATCTGAGCTACTTCTATTTATGGATGGGCTCTCCAATTCATGTTTTATGAGTTTCCTCCCAGGCAAAGCTGCTCTGTTTGGTTCATTGGAGTCCTGTCAGGAGAACAATTGGGAGTATATTAATTTGAAGCTCAAATACCGTGTCAATTAACAGGAAGGGGTTTTGTACTGTGAGGCTGAGAATGCACTTGGCAGAAGAAATGCAATTAAACCTTTTATCAATGAGAGAGCCTTAAAAGAGTAGATACAGTCATTTCAGTTCTTTTTCTAAATATGGTCTTAAAATAGTTTACACCAGATGCCACCAATGAATGACACTTTGTTATACTCATGTTCTTGATAAAAATATTAGAACAGAACTTCACTTTCAGAGCAAATATGTAGATATTTTGATGACATACTTTGGAGACAGAAACAAGCAGAAATCTGTTCTACTTTATGGTAGAGAGAGGTAAAAAAAGAGAAAGGTCATTCCTCTGGAAGCTGATGATAGTTAAATGCATTTTTTAGGAGCCCTGCCCTGAATGTGGAACATCAGTAGCAATATACTGTGGGAAAGTACTTTTTTATTGGCAGGGAAAAAATCTTAACTTTTTCATGCAATTGTTGGTAGAATCCCTCTGAAGTCCTTTCTTTAAAACACAATGGCATAAAACAGTGCGCTTGGGAAGCTGTGACAGGGACTGAAATCCAGGGATTGTGGACACATGTTGGGGCTGTGTCACCCAGTGCATTGGCTCTTGCTGCTGGGAGAAAACAACTGAGCCTTGGCAGCTCTTCTGGCGGTATGTGTTGCATTTGGGTGAAATGCTTCCATTTCTAGGTTCAGTTTCTAAATTATTCAAATTAGAATAAATACTTCAGTGTTTCAGTCCATTAGAAGAAATTGGCTTTGATGCAGTTACATTAAGGTCTGAACTAACAGTGCTAGAAACCTTTTTCAACCACTTATGCTGAGTAGTGTAGGCATAAAATGCTAGTAAATAGAAATCACAATATGTCACATTCATTTGTACATGCGCATAGCTATGTTAGCTTCAAGGCAGGAGACAACTAAGGCATTAATTTATTGCCGCGTGCCGGAGGGAGGGGAAGAAAGGAGACGATCCTAGCCGATGTTGGGATGAGGGCTAGAACTGTTTATTCATGGGAGCATGGGACTTATATAGGGTCAGGGAGGAGCTTGGAAAGTGGGAGGAGTTTGGGGGCGGATCGCGGCAAGAGGGGAAGGGCTTACAGGGAAGGAGGGGAATACAGATGGGGCGTGGCCAGCCTCACATGATGATGCTGGGATTGCATCACCAGCCAGCCAATGGGAAATAGGGAATATACAGCCAATGGGAAAACGGTAACCGGGTAACCGCAACCAATCACAATACAGCATACAAATTCAAAGGGATAAAACATGAATTTGTGAGTTCTGAGGTAATTGTCCGTTTGTGGTATTGATAAACTGTTCATCGTGGTTGTTCTGGAAGCCTTTGAGACAGTGTTCTCCGACAATTTATTAGCTAGAAAAATCCCCACAAGCATGAGGTTTGAAGTCACAGTCTCACTGGCCATGTGTGTGCTTCTTTATCAGATTGCTCCCAGCATTAGCCCCAGCGAGGCGTTCCAAGCTGGAGTTCACTTGCACATTTCAGGCCTTTACCATAATTCCCACATACTCCAGATGTGTCCACACAAAGCAGCACTGAGTGTCCTTGGGGTCTCCTATCCTACAGTGCTTTTGGCACTATCAGCAAGAGCTTTTTATGTGTCCCACCATCTAGTTCTTCTTAACTGGCTTTGGTTGCCTCTGTTCATGATTTGCCAGTAGAAAAAGCAGGTAAAGATCCTTTTTTTCATTTTCCTGGACCTCTGGATTCCCAGCTGGTCCTGCTGCTTCCCCAGAGCTTGCCTAAGTTTGAAGCAAGCGAAGCTCCACTGGCTGAGCCCCCAGCAGATTCCCTGAAGTCAGGACAAGCAGCAACCTGTGCCTTCCCTCTTGCTGTGCGCATCTCAGATTCAGTCTCAGTCTCTCTCTGGACCTTACTTGCAGCAGAGGTCCCCAGCACCCACACTTGGCAGAATAGATCTCTTGAGAGACTGGGAAAGCAAGACCCTTCCCCTGTGCATGCTGCAGCTGGATTTTTGCAACTTCCTCGTGGAACTGAGTCATGAGAGAGAATGTGCATTGCCAAATGATAAACACTTTGGGCAGGACTCAGCCTGGGATGCTGAAATTAGTCATCTAATGTATGTGTAGATGAGATTTCTAAGCTCCCATTATCGATGCTGGAGATCCAGTCCAGAAGTCTCAGGAGAGACATACTCAGCAGAGATGGTGGGGTCTGGAGCCTGAGTCTGCCCACAGAGACGAAGACACTGAGAAGTTCCACTCAGTTGCTCTCTTCCTAATAGTGGTAAGTGGTAATTCTGAGATGCCCAAGGCTACCTTAGGCATCAAGATGGGGCCTGCAAATGTGACACTGGACCTATAGGAGACATTAAGTCCTCTGAAGCAGCAGCCAGAGGCCAGCCAGAAAACAGGGCATCTTAATGGCATTGGACACCAATGCTTTGCAGCTGAATTGAGACTTAGATCTCTACTGACTGCAATAGGAACTGAAATGTGCAACTCACAAATGAAGGTTTGTGATTAGGTGCTTAAATTTTGATACCTTGATCTCAAACTGAAAACCACCTTTCTTCCTAGGAAGAAACAGAAATCATTTTTGCACTCTGAATAAATTTACATCTATAGCACATACACATGCATGCACACACACAAACACAAAACATGAACCCAAGACAGTTCTTGCAGAAATTTAAAAAACCAGAATCCCCTTGAATTCTCTATTCCCTGGCCTTAGGAATGCCCAAGGCAAGGGGCTGCAGCCCTTTCCCTTTCCAGCTTCCTTGAAAACCTCCTGCCATCTCTTTTCTTCACAGGTGAGGTGAGCAATAGGTCCTTTCCACCCTCACCCTTGGTGCTTGGCTGGGGGAGTCTGACAGCTGCTGCCTCAGTCCCTTGTGCTACTACAGGACTGTGAGAGGACATGGATACTGCCTCCGAGAGCTCAGGGTGTTGAAGAAGTGTCTCCTCTCATCATGGCTGGGATGACACGGGCTCAGGCAATGGTCAGCACTGGGCACAAAACCTCCCAGTGAGGCTCTGCTATGAGTTCTATGAGACAGGAATTTCTGTTTTCCTTATGTTATGGCCTTTTGAAGGCCATATGGCCTTTGATGCAGTCAGGGAGCAGACACCACCACCTGCAATGCCTGGCAGCAAGACCCTGTGAGCACAGCACAAGCACTGATGTGAACATGCCTACTTAATGAACTTCAAAAAATTCTGTTTTCTGAGAAGCTAACTACAGATACGGTTATCAGTATATGATGTAGAGAAGCGTGTGACATCAGATTTATATCCTGGAAATGTTAACACGGTACTTCTTTGACATAAATACGCTATTGACTAGATATCCCCATATAAAAACCACCTCCAATTATGAAAATTAATAATAATGTATTTCACATTCTCTGTAAATTCTATTATGCATTTTTTAACAAAACAGTTACTATAGTTGCACTGAATTATCTGGGTATAAAATTTATTAATTCAGAGGATAAGCATATTCAGTGAACTGTTAAGCTGCACATGACCTTGCCAGTGTAACCAACATGATGGTATATTTGTCATAACTGTTTGATAACCCCATTGCTTTATCCTCTAACAGAAGCACCCATATTTGTTATTTCTTATGTTAATTCTTATTATCAAAACAGACACTCAGAACCATAGGTCCGTATCTTATATACAATATATACTGAACCTACCAGATTTCTTTGGGTAAACCCTCATCTTATTAG
The DNA here is from genome assembly GCA_013396655.1 of Campylorhamphus procurvoides. Classification (NCBI taxonomy): domain Eukaryota; kingdom Metazoa; phylum Chordata; class Aves; order Passeriformes; family Dendrocolaptidae; genus Campylorhamphus; species Campylorhamphus procurvoides. The sequence continues at coordinate 2,987,036 of WBMV01004137.1, forward strand.
CAACACAAAGGCTCAATGTACCCCTCCCTACTCCCACTTATCCATTACCTCCTCAGCAAACAACTGATTGTTTTGTCAGTCCAGAAGGTATTCAAATTCAAGACAGACAACACTGTTCAGAAATGTTAGCTATTACCTTCTGGATCTGAAGAGTGCTTAGTTTTAGTGATATGAGCTACTATCAAAGAGGAATGCACAGAAATGCTTTTGTTTGGGCCTTCAATAATAGAAGTTCAGAAATTAAACATAGGTAAAATTGAGACTATAAGCAAAAAAGAACTGAAGGTGGCACTGTAGGAATGCACATTCCCCTTTTAAAAATAAAGGGGGTAAATGCCTGCTTATTCTGTCTCTTCGAAACAAGAAAGAGAAAAAAATTAGAAAAAGAAGATAGAAGATTGTCAGTCATGAACCATATTTTTGCCTTTTTTCACATTTTGCTAGTGGGAGGACTTTGTGGAGAACACTGGGGCATTCTTTGTCCTTTCCAGCAGAGCAGACACACATCTATACCCCCATAGTGGGCAGACTGTCTACACTCCAGGTAGGGCAGTCAGCTGGATGTGGGAAAGTCCAGCCAGTATGCTGCCAGGCTGAGTCATCATCAACTACAGTGCTTTTATTTTCCAGATAGGTCAGGCCTATGGCAGGATATCCTGTCCAAAGATCTATCCTAAAGCTCACTAAAAGGCCGCAAAGGGAAGCACATCTAAACCAACCAGTCTTTATACAAAATGCTGAGGGTTATGACTCAGCCCTGGAACTTTTAATTCCAGTCAAGCCCTCAAACCGTCTTTGCTTAAACTAATCCTCCATCCTTTTCTTTGCCCCTTTGTTCTCACTGTGGTGTAGGTCATGGCCATGCTGATCTGCAGGCAGGAGGGCTTTCCATGACCCTCAGCCTATGAGAAATCATGATTGTATTGCAGAGAGGTTTATGGCTTCAGAAACAATGGCCTAGTGCTCCAGAAGTGTCCAGCACATGCTCTGGGGACAAACAGCAAGTCCAAAATCCTAAATTTCTGCACAACCTGTATACCACAGGGTAAATGCTTAATTTTAAAAATACAACAGGCCAGACATACACATCTCAGAAGAAAACTTGTGGATTACTTCCAGCCTCTGTATCTACCATTTCACTGTACTCCAAGGCTTTTAAAGATGGGATCTGCCTTTCCACTTAGACACAAGAACCAGACTCATGCTGGGAAGCAGGAATGGGACATGGTCCAGGACCCAACTCCAGTAGTGAGGGCACAGAGGTGGGGTTTACATCTTGTTTGGATTCAGTGCAGTTAATGTCTATTATTACTTTGTTTTGAACTTGCTTTAACTTCTCTGAAGGTTCAGCCTTTTATGATCACAACTTTGCTGCTATCAATCAGCAAATTAATGCGGGACTTATTGTATTGTTTTGTTTTGGTATTATGAGAAGGACAGATCATTTGTCACTGTAGGCAGAAGTAGACAGGGAGGCTTTGAAAATCAGGAGAGGGAACTTGAAGTGGGACAGGAGCAGGGTGCAGGGCAGTGTCCCAGTTTGCAGTGCATCAGAACAAGACAGACCTTCAAGCAACAACAATTCCAGTGCTGGTGAGCCGGTGAATAACCAAAAAGTACAGCAAACCTGTGTGTGCACACATGCATATACCACTATGGAAATTCAAGAAAACCATAGCACACAAAACAAGAACAGCAGGTGTTATTCATTATCAAGATAGTTCTGAAGAGATGAAAGATTTTAGATGTGTATGTTGGAAACCAAAAAATACCACCATTGCGCGGAAGGTGTATGGGTTTTCCTGAATGCTGCTTCTGTGTGCAGCTACATGCCTGTCTCTGTGGACCTGGGGACAGCCAGTGACATCCCCAGCAAGGACTGTTGGACAGGTTTCACAAACGTGGGAACTATGAAAAGCATTTCAGTGCTAGTTAAAACAAGTCTCTAGGGGAACTTTTTATTTCTTGTTGCAAGTTGCTACATCTTGTAGCTTATTACCTGTGGTAACAGATTTGCACAAGGTCTGCACTTGCCTCTTATGAAGTTGCTACCGTGTTTGTACCATGGAAGTTAAGCTCTGTTGCATTTTGCCAGTGATAAATTTCACTCTTATGGAAAAATGCTAAGGAAAGATTTTTGGTGGGGTAAATAAAGCTGTGGGGACAGCCCGGCATCCCCAAAGGAAGAGCCATTCTTACCTTCTTGCTTCTAAGCTCTGCTGCTGAGCAGAGTGTTGTCTTCAGAGCCATCTGCGATGTCTTTGGGCAGGAATTTTGTTCCAGGACTCCAAGTATATGACTGTGCCATACTTCTGAGCCTGGAAGGTGAAGGTGGTGTGTGTCATGATGACAAGTCTGGTAGAAGGTTTGGTGTTTTCCCCAGAGGGCAATTTGCAAGGCACTTGTGAAGATTTTGAAAGTGCATCTGATTTAACAGAGTGATGCCTCCAGCTGAGGGGGTCTGTTGTACAGGACAGGTGTTATTCTGTGTGTTTCCTTCATGTTGGTATTGCTGCCCTCTGAATGCCTTTGTAGGAAGGGAAAGGTAAGCTCCTTCCATTACTTTGGTAGGACAATCAGGAGTTTTTTCCTTCCAAGGCCCAAGGTGTATTGGTGTGTGCTCCAGGGAGCTCCCTTAGGCCAAGGAAACATCCAGCTGAGGTTATGTAGCCTAATGGAGGTTTTAGGACCCTCAGCTTCATCTCTGTTTCTGACACCACAGAGTCCTAGGTCTGAGCCTGGTCAAACAGGAAAGACAAACAAAATGACCATGTGCTGTGTTTTTCTAGAGATGCCAAGGAAGACTGTATCGGTGGGAATCTGGTATCAGCCTGGATATTGTCCCCTGGGAGACCTCTCTTTCAGTTGTTGTCAGTTATGGCTCTGGCGATCACATGTGGAATAGCACAATCTTCCTCCATAAGCCACCACATGAAACCACCACATGCATATTGTACAAGTGCATTTCAACTGGCCAGATTACAGGTTCTGTGAAAGTGTTTTACTTGCATGGGAAACGTGAGGTTCACAGTGAGGAGCTACTCCTTGTGGCTCATACCCTGTCTTGCTTCATGTGAAAAATGGGAGATTTGCATGCAACACTAAGAGTATATGAGTTAGGAGAAAACAGACATCCTTTCTATGTCCCTCTCTCTCTCTCTCTCTGGCACCCTCCTGTTTAACAAGTCCTATTATCTTCAAAAGGAGACAATTCATATGTCACTGGTAGGATAATGGCTGGCAGTATGGTAGCAGATAACAAAATCTGCCTCTTGAAGTTCTACAGAAAATGTCCTTTCTATTTGTTTTACTTGACCTGGAAAGAGCAAAGCGCTGTTAAGCCAGCAGGTTTGATTGATTGCAGATATAAATCTATACCCAGGAGTCTCGCCTATCAGGAAGTTACTTTCAAGTAAGGATGGGTTTGATTTGCAATCTTTGTCCTCAATCTAAACCAATGTGTAATGAAAAATTAAACCTCAAGTCATAAGCTGCTAATGGTTATAAATAAAGGTAACCCTTATGAAACAAAACAAGTTACTTGCTCAGATGATTTATTAAAATAAATTAAAATGTAATATGGTGCTAAGGCTGCTCTTTAGGTGCTTTTGAACATCTTCTATCACTCTCTGTCAGTTGGCAATTTCATTCAATAGCAATTGATTTTAAGAGGGAAAAAAATACAAATTATTCTTTTGGAAGTTTCTCTCCCACACATTCACAAGTAACATCTGTCTTTAAGAGCTATAACATGTCTGAGGCTATGACAGCTCTGCTCTCTCAAGTGAGTATTTACCACTAACCTGGGGAGCTTGATGATTTATAGAAAATTCTGAAGCATGACAATTATGAGACAGCTCGCAGTAGTCTTTAAGTCGTGTGTGTTTGTTATGACCATGAACTGAGCGGTGGTGTATTTTGTGCTTTCGTTTTGAGCCATCTAGTGGTAATATAAATGAGATAAGATTTCTATGCTGAAGAGTTGTGAGCCTTTCTCAGCAACTATTTACAATTTAATGGGACAAACCTCAGCAAAGTAAATTGAAATCTCGATGTTTTGTCACTATTGCTAAAGAATTTTTATTTTGGTAGAAATACAGTAAAACTTTTAATGCTGTCTAATAACAAGGAGTTAAATCATTCCCTTAGATTGATCCTGTCAATGGGCTGCTCCAGGACTCTGCTGAGGTTGTTTCAAGTCACTTCTACCTCTGGGAGCCTTTCTGCAGACTGTCCAACCTACCAGGTGCTCAAATGGTGCTTGGCAGATGTGGCAGCAGGGTGCAGTTAGTGCCTCCCTCACCTCAGCACCCTGTCCCTTTTGCACTGGAGACACAAGCCTGTGCTGATGGTCAGGCAACCTTGGCCCATATCCCTTTGAGGCCCTTAGGCAGAGATGATTTGAGACTATTCCCCACAATATTCTTTGGTTGGGGTCAGGCTTGTGAATGGAAACCCATGGCTCTGATTCTGAGCTTTGCCTTGTGTCTTCAGCCCTTGCTGCTAGCTTTCATTATCCAGAGCATTTTTATTCAGTGTATCCTAATATTCAAATCTGAAATTAAAAATAATGTTTTCCAAAACTGAGCAATTTGTCCAAATACTAACAATATAACTGAACTAGAATTAGCATAATAGGGAGAATTATATATATTTATATATCCTTTGCAGAGCGGCATTTTCTAGGCCTGTTGTCTGAATGGTAATCAATCACATGTCCTTTAGCACTCGAAGAACCAAAGTTAATTACAGACCTGCTCAGTGGCCTATGAGATACACTCAGCACCTCAGATATACTATAGCTAATTTTAGGGTTTCCTAAATGGGAACTGTAGATCAAAGTATCTTTCATTTTGTCTGTGTGCTCATATAATGGTCTGAAGAGTGTCCAAATCACTAAATCCTTATTGCTAATCTTGCAGGTTAGAAACCACAGTCACCTTTCTTGGAGCTGAATTCTTGAAGCCTTTTTGTCTTTGGCCATTCCCTGATGTCATGTTGTATACATTTTCCTTTATGTTCATATATCTCTCAGTTCCCTAAATATAACTTCCAGATGCTCAGACTGTAACATTCCAAAAACCCCCTAAATATGACATCCTATATTCTCAGTTGCATTACTGAAATATGCTTTCAGAGCAACCTTAAAAAATAAATAAAATAGTTCATCCTCTATTTTTAACACACAGTCTAGAAAAGAAGAGCTCTTATTTAGAGAGAAGAAAAAATTTTGAATATTATGTCTTTAGTGCTTCCTGAAGGTTAGAATATTCAAATAATCCCCCAAGCATTAGCAAAGAGAATATGCCTTGCCTTCAGTTAGACTTCTCTACCCATTTAGCATTTATAATTTCTGTGTGTGATACCTCAAGCTTCTAGTATGCTATGTTTCTATTTAATTTTCTCCTAAATTGGGTACTGGAAGCACCAGGCCTATTAAGCTGGAAGATAGTTACAGGCAAAGTATGGAGACAGGTGCTTGTTAATTCTTGTTCATTCTGAAAAACATGTAGAAAGGATTATAAGAATCCCTTGTAAAGTAGGAGAGGAAGGAAATGTCATCTGGGACAGGGAAGCCACAGGAACAGCCCAGATGAGAAGAGAAATTCAGCCAGATGTTTGTTATCATGTTGAATGCAATGAAGCCAGACACCAGGCTGAGGATGGGACTGGATGAAACGCTCTTCTGCTGAAGGGTTGTGTCCAGAAAAAGATGCGTCATTTCCAGATTACTGCCTGTGTGGTCTGAAAAAACCCTCGGCTTTACTGTGCTGCCTGTTTTCAAGGTCAGAATGAGACAGCTGGGCTCCAGCTGCCCACAACACCAGCAGGGAGTGATGGAGATGGTGCTGGAGACCATCCCTGGCAGTGCTACCCACTCTGGCATGGTGTGCATTCCTCGGACACTGCTCTGAAAATGGAGCAGAGAGAAGCCAGGCAGCTGCTGTGGCCTCCAGATGAGCAGTGCTGTGCCTGGGGGCTTACACTCCTCTGGCAGGGAGTGTTTCCCCTGACCTCCACCGCTCCTGGGAGCCTTCTGGCTTTGCGGGGAGAATGAGGGAGAGGGGAAGAGGTGGGCATGAGAACTGACACCTTGGCTGCTCCCCTGAAGGCATGGGGGAGACCAGCCCCAGTTCCAGTCCATATAGAAATACTGACTGTGAAATAGCAAACCCCAAATCACTGGCAGTTAGATCCAGAGAGGGATTTAGGAGTGTCGTTCAGACAAAAATCTCAAGAATACACAGGTTATCTAAGTGACTGGGGACAAGCTCCATTGATTTTCTGTGCTTGTGAGACAAGGCAGTAGTTCTTCAAAACCTGACTTTATCTCTTGCCAGGGTTGGTTTACTCAGAGGAGATGGGTATTCCTCAATATGCCTCAGGAGCAGGCAGCAGGATGGAAATATGCTGCCTTCATGGAAGGGGAGTTTTGGAATTGCAGCAATCACAGGTCTCAAGGTAGAGCAATGTCAGTGGTGGTTCCATCTGGCACAACTTTGGGATAAACTCTGCTTTTTTTCTGACTAGAGAACATGAGAACTTCTGTGTAGAGATGTGCACAGTGAACTTGGGCCCACACTTATCATTGCAGAGGAAGATAGGTTTGTGGGAGGGAAGATAATCTGCCACTTGGCTTCTTTACACACCATGGATGTCCATGCAGGGGACCCTGGGCAAGGACATATGTTGTGTGTCATTTCTCCTAGAGCATTTCCCCAGAGAAGGACTGGCAGCGGTTTTAGGTAAGCCCTGCGCAGTGTAGGGGTACCAAAACCACTGGAACTTTGCACCCCTTTTCCGGTCGCCTCCTCCCTGTTGTCCAGGTGTTCCTAGCTGCTCTGTACTGGAGGCAACAGCATGTGCTGGTGCATAGGCTGATGTGGATGCTGGGGGAGCCCTGGGGTGACAGTGGAGCAAGAAGATCCATGTGGGACCCATACTGCTACTGCCACCAGGTCCTGGAAAACTTTCCAGGCCACAGGGAGAGTTGTATACATAGTTTTGGTGGCACCTCACTGCAGGGCATATCTTTGGCTCACATTAGGCAGCTGAGAGGCACCCAAATTAACAGACAAAGCTAGAAAGGAGCAATAGCTGAAATAACAGAGTAGAAAATGCAAGACAGGGTCTACTGGCTCAAGAAAACAGTGTGCTGACAGCAACAGTGTAGCAAAGGATGGACTGTTAGAGATAAAGCCGCTGAATTTCTGTGTCTGGTCCACGTGGATCTGGAGGCACTTTAGCTGTGTTACTCCATAACAAAGCCTCTATTGTTATCTGGCACAATTTCTGGACTTGTGCTGGTAACTGTAGGGCACCACCCCTGGCTTTGTCAGCTTTGCCAGTTTGGGAGTCCTTCAACCCCTTTTTCATGTACAGGGCACAGAAAGGTCTGTGCTCAGGTCTGGGGGCTCATGAAATTTGTCATGCAGCATGCAAGTAGGCTCAAACCTTTTAGATGCAGCATAACTGCTGGACTGTAGGTACCAAGCAACTTCTATTTGGTCATGGGGACAGCTGCACAAACTCTTCAAATGTATTGAGACAAGGAATAAAGTTTATATTCCCATCAGAGACTTTCAAATACTCCTAGGTATGTATGTATTTATCAATCCAAAAATAACCTCAGATGACAGTACATCACTGTGAGCTCATGTTCAATCAGTTATACACAATGTCCCCTGCAGAGCAATTATTTTCCTGAGAATATTAATGCATAATAATGCCACCTTTCTTATTTCTAGGTGTATAATTTGGCTGTGGTCATTTTCAGAATGTGTGTTGCCTGGCACCACCTGGTTTATAAATTGATCCACCTCTCTCACTCTGCATTACTGACATGTCCGCATTCTTTACTGCTCACTCATTTCACTCAGCTGCAGGGTAAACTTCATGTTTTCTGCCTGATCACTGATGATAGTGTATAGCAGCTTCTTGACAAAAGGGAAAGAGCTGTCATGCCAGTCTGTCAGGTCTCTGTTTATTAACTGCAACAGCCAAAAGCCCACATTGCTGTAGAGAGGCTGCCTGGCCTTCACCAGCATTGTTACAGCAGCAACACCCACTTTTTCTTCTCACACACTTTATTTTCTCTGCAAAACATTGATAATGATGCTTCAATTCCCAGTCACATTCCCAGCAAAGTGATTAAGCTTAAAAAAAAAGGAAATGCAATTCTTTAAAGAGGGATTGATTTAATAAAGTCCACACTTCTCTGAACTGCATCTGAAGAAAAAAGAGAAAGAAACAAAGTAATATGCAGCTAGTTAAAGAAGAGCTTTCAGACTTTGTTTGATTGGGGAGTGTTTTAATGTTGCTAGTCATGGTTAGACAATAGGGGCATGACCTGAACATCCGAGAAAAATACCAGCTGCTCTGAAAAAAAAAAAATTACAAACATATGGTGAAACAAGTAACATTGAAGCATTTAACTTGACAAATTTCACATAAGTTAATTCCGGTGGTATTGTAGTTTCTTCCGGGAACATTTATTTATTTGCACACTGATTTTCTAAGTGAGTTACATCCAGGCTTTTTCACTAAGGTTCTTCGTCTCTGGGGAACGTCGTTCAATTAAATGTTGCTCAGAGTGGTCTCCAAATGTGCTGCTCCAACTGTGTCTTGAATAGCACAGTTGTGTCTCTCTTCAACCGAGCCCTCCCCCTGCTATTCACTGTCTCACTTTCCAGCCTACACCAACATCTTGCTTTCTGAAGGAACTTCCTTCTCCCTGAAAGACTTTTTGTTTGTTTTTGTTTGGTTTTGTTTTTTACTGCTTCCTTCTGCACTATATGTTTTTTTCCTTAATCAGTCTTCTACTAAATTCTTGAGGCAGATATCTTGAGTTGGCTTTGACAATGTCTGCCTTTCTCTCAACTCTGCCTGATGGGCTGTGAGTTGCTCCACCCTGACCTGTACCAGCTGCTGCTCTCTTGAAATCTTTAATCATGTCCAAATCATCCTATGATTTGCCTATTGCAATTTTCATTGCTGCTTCTCCTAAATCTTTGCTGTCTAAACTTTGACATTTCTGGGGTGCTGCAACCAGGCTCTTCTTGGTCCTTGAACAATGCTACTTCAGGATGGTCACTGACAGTCAGTGCCTTATTTTGCTTAATATGTAATATTAGGTAAATTTATGTGGCCTTTGTATTTTCTGCCATAGATTAGTGGCTATATCTGTTGTCACAAACAGGTCCTGCTCCACAGCACTGTGATGCAACCTGTGCAAAATTAGCCACTCAGTATTTATTGCACTGCGAATTCAAAGCTGGATTTATGCTGCACTGTTAGTGGTAATACCGTTCCCTCCTGGTTTGGAGGACTTTATATTACTTTATATTGCTCCATTTCTGGTGACCTGTCCTAGCTGAAGTTCCTCTTAGCCAACCTGCTTCATCAGCACAGGCAATTCCCTTCTTCTGGGAACAAAGCCTGCCTCACAAACCTCTTTGCCACTGTCCCTGCCTGTAAATTGCACATGGTCAACTACAGGAGAAACTGCTTTATAAGTTTGATACATAGGACTCTACATATCAGCCCAGCATAGGGGTGCATTTTTCCTCCTCTGTATAAGAACATGTTCGAAACCTTTGGATTTTCTCAAGTCAGTAATTGAGATACTGAGTCCATATATAACTAGGATTTTGTTTGGCTTATTCCCTTTCAAAATTTCATGGACATTCTATATTCCTTTACTGCCAAGCACATGACTAAATTACAGAAAAATGAGACAGAAATTGGAAGTTGAGGGGTAAGAAAAATGACATAGATCCATAATTGTGTGTAATATATAAAAAAAGCAGATGTATCAGAGCAGAAGTTTCTTCATTGCAGTTTTTTATATTACATTGTCCAAAACTGAGGCCAGGAGAGAAAACACAAGAAATGTATGAGATGAATGGGAAAATTGGCAGGAGATGCAAAGATGTGAGAAGCAATTTCCAGACAAGGCTGAATGGTGACTTTTAATCTCTTTTGGCCTGCACAACCCTATGCAGATCTGCAAGTGATGGGGAAGAGAGATGGCAGGCAGCCCCCGAAGCTGGGGTGTGATGTTAACTCTGGGCTGTTACAGGCCTCTGGGGTTTCCGAATGAAAACAAGAACTTTAGCAAGCGTCTACCATAAGCCTCCCTTAATCTCAAACTATTTCTTTCAGCATATGGAGTGCATTAAAACAGTATAAACCCATTCTCAGTGGAGGTTTACTGTGTATTATACAAAAATTGAATTGTTGTAATAGCAACTGCAGTTGACTACCACCCCTAAAGACCTGGCATAAATCTGAGTTTTAGTGCCCCATATAGTAAACACTTAGTGGGTAACATTGCACAGTCCATACAAACAATGCTGTGGAGCACAGCCTCCTGCTAAAAGAAACACGTTGCCACCAATCTACATTAGAAAATAGAAAGGCCACACCAAATTACCAAAAATATGTATTAAACAAAACAGACCATTTTTGGATATATAAATCTAAGCTGTGAGATGTTGTCTCAGCTGCAGCAGCATCATAAAATGATTCTAATAGCCTATACAGGCATTTGGCTTGATTTAAAAATACACATTCCTTTGACATATATGGGAGTGATGTATGGTTACCGTAATTACCTTATCCGGCAATTACTGTAAATATTTCTCCTTTTCAAGGATTTGAAGATGCCTTGAGTAGTTACAGTTCTTTGTTCTTAATATACCATTCTTCCAGTTGTCCAAAACAATTATTTAGAATTTAAATGTGCCCAATGGAATCTTCTATGTAAATGTATTTAATTGCATATAAATTATTAGCTGTGTCTGAAAAGAGGAGAAATAGGAAAAATAAAGACCCAGAATATGATTGTGGTCATGTCTTATGTAATATCTAAGCATATATTTTTCTGGTTTTCCAAATTTTTTGTCGTTTTTCCATATAAAAAGAAGTACAAGTAATCCTGATTCTTCTTGTATTTAGTCATACATTTTTAACTTGTGATTTTTGCTAGAAATGTACATAAAATCCAACATTTGGGCTTCTTTGAACTGACAAGTAAAGATAAATAGCAAAAAAGATTTTTCTTAAAAGTCTGATGAATGAAAAGAGAAAATACCACTGAATGGTACAAAAATGTTGATACATATAACAAACGTTTTAATCCATCAGTAACTAAACTTTTCATTAATAGAATAATGAGGTAAAATAAATAAAAAATGTCACAGGGAAGAAAAGCTTTCATATGATGAAGAATCTTGCTGTTCCATATCTGAAATATTAGAAACACTTCATTGTGTATATATGTGGTGATTCTGCAGACTATGAAAACAGTGACTTCTCTGTCATTTATAATACATAGACTGTAAAAATTCAGTCTTTTTCATGTCCCAGGTGAGACATAATATTCAGTTCAGTTTTACACTACCTGAAGTTGTGACCCATTGAAAAAAAGTGGAGGAACATTACGAGGATGAGCTCATGAGAAGGTGCTTGAATGAATGAATGAATGAACAAGCAGAACAATCTTCCATATATAAACATGAGTCATGGGTAGGAGGATCCAAAGATAAAAGTGACCATCACAATTATTTGAGCCAATATTCGAAACAATAGAAGACATTATAAGAAATAATCCACTTACTATTCTGAGGGTGACACCATTCTGGAGCTGTACAGTACCCCACTAACATACTACGTTCCTACATTCTAATACCTGTAAGAAGTTTCAGAGGATGGTCAGTCTGAATTAGCTTCTAGGAGCTGGACAAATCAGAGAAAAATTTGCCATCGGGATTTTTTCTCTTTTCTAAAACATACCACACACTAAAAATGAACAATATTAATAAAATCCTCAACAAGTATGAGAAATGATGAATAGGAGTTGATTGCAGTGTTGTTCAACGCTATGTCTGAATTCATCAACCGAATGTGCCCAGGATGATACCCGGCCACAGAGGGCAATGCCATGAAAGGGCCCACCTCTGCTAAATTCCCTCAGGCACTGTGGTAAGTAATACATCTGACCTGACTCCCAAAATTTGTCCAGGGATGGTTTCAGAGAGCAGGAGGTGGCACAGGCCTAACTGTGAGCTGGAGGCAATTCTGACAGCTCCAGTGCCTGGGAATCCTTCTTTGAACTGTTTAATTTACTAATATTGACACTAGACAAACAGTCCTAAAATAATAGCTGAGTATGTGTGCATATGAGAACTGTAACAAAGTTGAAGTCTTACATTTGTATTGTCTTTCTAAGTATGTTTGTTTAAATCCTGCAGACATTCCCTTGAACCACAGTCACCAAGAACCTGGTACTGCAGATGGGGAGAATGAATCTCTGGAGAGCAATTAAGTGAGTAGGTATTTGTGGTGAATGAATAAGCAAGTGTCAGCAAGATTATTATCCAGGCTCCTCTGCTCCTGCCTGCACAACCCTGTTCCTGTGTGCCTGCCTCTCATCTTACCTTGCTGCTGGTGCTGACACTTTCCCCATGCTCTCAAGGCCTCTCTGAGCAGTGAGTTGTGTCTCCCATCACCCAAGCTCTACCTCTCTAGCTGGTTCCTGTTCTCCTGAACTCCCGGTTACCCCTCGTTTGCCAATTAGTCACATCCTCTTTTCACTGCAGACTGGTTTTCCATCTGGCTCAGGCCCATTCCATTTGGGCAGCCAGTATCCTTTTCTTCTCCAACATCAGCTTTCCCAGAATCTTGGTTCCTCTCTTTTTTCTTCTTCTGGCCTTTGAGTCATCACCACTTCAGTACAAAGCCCAGAACACCCATGAAAGACTAATCTGCCTTGGCTGGGTGTCCTGGAGGCTGTGAGTCATGCCGAGGGGACAGTGCCCTCCCAGCCTTCAGAGCAGTTTCAGCAAGACCAAAGACAAGTGAATTCTTGGAAACTGTGCTGAGAAAATAGAAGTCTCCTCCCAACAAGAACAAGCTGCATTCTTCTACTGAAAAATTAAAAAACTGGCAAAAACTGGGCAGATTTATCACAAGGCAGAAAAAGTGCCCCTCAGAAACAGGACCCAGCCATTGTGTCAAAACACGGTAGCACCAGATTTGTCTCTTCTGCCATCAGTAATTTTGTCACTGGTGAAACAGAAGATTTCCCCAAGTCTTGCATCCTGAAATCATAGAAACATTTAGGCAGCAACACTCAAACCAGACAGTCCCAGTAACAAATACTATCTGAAGTAAAAATCCAGCACAGAAATATCTTTCAACTGCATAGACACACAGCAGAAGAACCTGAAAATAGGATATATCAGATTGCCAAACCCACCTTCCATATAAAACCATGCACATAATGTAGGTAATATGGATTACTAGAGCCCATCTGGCTTAGCCAGATATTGATATTGAGTGGCTTAGCTGGTTCAATATTACATTTGAAATGTTTATACAAATATACTCACATAAAGTTATGCTAGCTTTTTTAGCTGATTCTCCTATATCAATACTTTCACATAGCCTAAAGCAATTGAAATGATTGACTAGCAAAATGTGCTAATAACTCTGATTATCTTCATTTATTTGCATATAATTCTTTGCTAATTTCTCTGCAGTAATTAGGATGGTGGCACATGACTTTTTTGAACAAGAATGCTTTCAGTAATATTCAAACCTGTTTTCTGATTTCCAAATGATGTTTTCAATAAAGATAAATCACCTTCAGGAAAGATATTTCAAAGAAATACTTATTTCTAGATTTTAAGCCATCATTAGAGGGAGATTTCACGATGAATGTACATGTTCAAAATCCAGAAGACATTTCACTTGAGGCTGCAGCTCAGTCAAGATGGATCACTGCTGCCAGTCAGGTAGGAGTTGTTGCCTGGGAAATATGGAAATGACCCAAAGTTCTGCACTCAAAGCCCCAAAATGTTTGGAAGAAAATACTAGCAGAAAGCATCATGCTCCTGCAGTACCCCAATAAATGTATTTCAGTTTGTCATTTCACCTGTGGCATTTAATTAAACCTACTGAGATTTTTAAATTACTTACTATTTTATTTTGTTCAGCAATTCTCTAACAAATCTTTGATCCTTTTTGGAGTCTACTTATTTTCATGCTACTTGTAAAAGTATTTAAATATTTTTTTTCCTGTCACCACTTTAGATTGCATTTGTACTGTGCATTACTTGGTACTAGGCACTGAAATATTTTTTATAGAGCTAGCCTGGATGTTAGCATCTTTTCTTCTCTCTTATTAACATCAGGGTAGCATACAATTCAGAACCTGTTTTTGTGCCTGTGTCCCTGCAAGACAGAAGAATAAAAGTCAAGGACAAAAAAACCTGTGTCCTGAAAATCATGACTGGACAAATGTAAACTTTCCTGAGTGCTTTGCCACCTGACAGTTTTAAATAGAAGACAGTGAACAACTGAAGCAAGCCATCAAAGTCAGCATTAATGCTGCTGCCTAAACAGTTTAGCTGTCTTTGCTCCATTTCTTCCACAACTATTGCTGACTGCGACTACAGATAAGTTGAACAAGGATGGAGGTCACCAAAACAAGAAATGCCTTAATAATTAAGGGCTCAATACATTTCACAAATGCACCTTCCTCTGTATCTGCTGCCAAACAGCTGTGGATCTGTGATATCTTGTAAAAATAAATTAAGAAACCTGAAAGGCTCTGCTCATAATCTAAATGTGGAACTGGAGATGCAGAATGAGGATGAAACTACTAATTACTCTCACCAGGCTCATACTTGCAAAATAATCAAATCTGTCTACCGGGGCGATCAGCACTTAATCAATTGAAGTGTGATATAACCTTTCAATTCATGCTAACATGAAGCTAGAACTAAAAAAAGCCCTGCCATTGTTAAGAGCATATTTGCAAGGCTGAAGATTAGCAGGCTTTGCCCTCCAAAATGAGCCTTTCAACATTTAATTACCTATAGCGAGCTGATTGTTAAGGTCTGTGCAGAGGTAACAGTGGACCTGCTGACACCAGCAAGCCCTTCCTCTGCTGACCTGAGAATGGTTTCCTTTTGGGATACCTTATTCCAGCACACTTCTCGGTCAGTAAAATGCTGGGTGCTGTCCTTGTTTTAATGCAAGTGATGGCTTGTTAAATAAAGAGATGAAGAATTTTGCATTTCTTACATTGCCATGAAGAAAAGGTTAATCCTTTAAAAGTTGTAGTTTGTTTGGTTTGGGGGTTTGCCCCCCCCACTTCTAACTGAGACTATTCTGATAGCTGAAAACCTGTGTATAATACTAGCAGCCACTCAAATGCTGTGTTTGGATAGATAGCAAAATTTTGTGGAAGTGTATTTAAATCTCAGGGGAGCTTCTCTGACTGTCACATCAGTAGCTGGCAGCTTGAGAGGCAGGCTTTCCTCAAATGTCACTTGTCCTTTAATTGTGGGGAAGTGAAATAACATCTCTCTGGGTTTTTTTTGACTTCTACTTCCAAATTGAACTGGGAGATACATGGACATGAAAAAGAGACAAAGATCTCAGCTTTCTGAATCTGTAACACTTTGGTTAAGAAATTGAGTGAAGATTCTATGTCAGCTCTTGTTTACTCAGATGTGCTTATGCTGCCCTCACAACTGGTTTTTGTACTCTATGCCCATTTCTATGTTCCTTTCCAATCAGCATTTTAGGTAGTTGAAATACTGGCAGAAAACACTTCACTTTTGTCTTCCATTTCATTTTTAAAATGTGCAACTCCCAAACTTTGATTAGGAAATGCTAAAACAAAGAAAAATCTTTCTCATAATAATGCTTTGTTTTGAAATTTCCAAGGATCATACTCTCCCTAAGGAGGCTGATAACATGGCTGTTTGTTTTGTTTGAAGACTGAAAGAGAGATCAGACTGGGGCTCCAGGAGTTTGCTCATGCATGAAAGGCCTCCTGTCCTGGTGCTCACAACCCCAATCACTCAAGACAACTGTGGTGTCAACAACTTGCTTCCCTCTGCTGGGTGCTTGACTTCTCTCCATTTTGCCTCTGGACACCATCCATCATGGACATGACTGCTGTGTCCATAAACTCTGGAGAAAAACTTGCATGTTATTTGCATTTCATCACTCTTACAGATACTTTAATACTTATTTGTGTTGATTGTGCAATATCACATTTCTGGTCATACACCTGGGGTTCTGGAGAGAGGAGTTAATCTGGCAGTGTCATGGTGGAGAAATGAGGGCTCTGGCACAAAGAGCAGCTCAGAGGGAGCCGCTGTGCTGTGTGGAAGACAAAGCACGCTGGAGGATTTCTCATCTGCTGCCCGGGTTGGGTCATCACTTACAGCTGTGCAAAGCCAGGGCACAAGCCCCAGTTCTCCTGCTGTACCTTGCTCTCCTCTGAATGACGGTGCATTCCTGCATAAAATGTAAGAGGAGCATTTGGCTTAATCACTGTTTCTGCTGAAAAGAAAATCCGTCAAGGGGTAAAGACAAAACACTATACTGAAAAATCTTCACATTTTTCTGCTTCTGTTTATTTTGAAGTCTGTCTCATAAAGAAAGGAAGGCCAGTTTTATGCCACTGCAGAAATGAGTGAACTACATGTTTCTACTTTCTAAGTTCCAGAGACTATGCTCTCACAAAAATATTCTACCAATAAGCAAAATGTGAACATAAAAACACAATGACTTTTCTAACTCCTATTTTGTCCTATCACCTTCAGTCACACTCCAGACAAGTGAAACAATCTTTGTAATATTAAAAAAAAATAAAAATAATACAATTCCCTGTGTGCTTCCTTCCATGGAACAGGAGCACATAAGAGGAGGTCAGCTGTCTTTTTGTCAGCAAAATTATGAAAATGTCCAAACTCAAACAAATGTTCATTAGCATTCTGGAGAGTCACTACAATTACAGAAAACTCTTATTTTGTCTGCCTCACTAGAGAAATGCAGGCTAAAATTGGAATGTAAATGTAGCTGTTTTTTATAATGATTTAATGTGACAATCTTCCTATTTGCAAATGGCCCAACAAAGGGTCACAGTTTAACACCAATTCATGGAGTAAAATTCAAGTTCAAAAACATGTCAGAAAAATTTGCAGGATATTTTTCAATTATCTGGCAAAGGACACATAGAAATTTCTTATATTATTTAATTATTCTTTGTAGTATTATGTGCTACTGGTTTTGTACCACTAGGTGTTTGAATTCTTAAATTCCTGTTTGGGAAGTTTGCTAAAATGCTAGCAAGAAGCTGTAGCAAAGTTTCCCTTCACTTCCAAACAACTTCAGTGTCTTTTCCTACTGATGGGATAAATGGACTGAGCATTTTCAGCTGTATCTCAGGTAGGACTAACCAAAATCAACTGTATCAGAAGATAATTGGAGCTGCTGGGGCACTATACCCTTAAAAACTTGAAACAACGCTGTCTTTGTGATGAGGATAGTCCTTGGACTGTCAAACCTGCCTAGAGAGGTAAGGTGGGATGACTCAACACATACTGCTAAAAGCAGGCCTGTGTTTTAAATTCTGCCTAGAACCTGGCAGATTGTAATTTAATAGGCTGTTCTCCTCTCCTGTGTTCCTTCTTCCCCTGGTTAAGAAAGTACTCTAGATGTCCAGTAAATAGGAGCAGAGGTTCTGCCCTCCCTGAAGAGTTTCCCAGCAAGGAGGTTGGGTGGTGGGGAGGTGCCCTCTGCCCCATACGGGTAGCAGACCGATTGCTGGTTCCCTCCTTGCTGAGGATGTGTGTGCACACGCGTCCATGTGCCGGGCTCCTGTGTGCACAGGGGTCCTGACCTTGTGACACTGGGCACCTCCCAGCCAGTCCCCACTTGTCCACTGGTGCGGAGCAGAGCCTGCTCCATCACACACCATGCAGGAAAAGCAAAAAGCAAAGCAAACCAAAGGCAGGCACGTTCTTGTAAGTCTGAATTTCTTTGGAGGAGAAGACATTGAGAAATAGCATCCCTGAGGTATCTTCTTTTATTTTCTGTATTTGGTTTGTTTGTTGGTTGCTTTGGTTTGGTTTTAAACCCCTCTAGATTACTGCATCTTTATCAACCCCCAGGACAAAATGTATCAAGTTTTTTGCCAAGTTCCAGTGTAGCCTCATCTAGGTAGCAGCAAGATCTTGGAATTCTTTTTTTTAAAGAGCTGAGAACTTTCTTCTGCAGATAAACATAGCAGAGACTGGTGTCCAAATGTGCCCCTTGGTCATGCCTATTACTGTGAGGATGCTACAAAATCCCTGACCTGATCTCAGTCTCTCTGTACCTCTGCCATTTCACAAACATCTTGGCTCTTCCTCCCAGCTGGGGCTCCAGAACTCTCTGGCATCAGCACCACCGAATATTGCCAATTAATATTACTAAATTCAGTAGAAGCAAAGCAAAGTTCAACCTCTGAGCTCTGCAACTGGCACTCCATGATTACTACAAAGCAACACCCCAAAACTTAAGCTGCCCACTTGATATTTGATGTAGTTAAAACTGAGGAGTATTCTAGAATCATAGAATCGTTAAGGTTGGAAAAGACCTTTAAGAACATCAAGTAAGTGCAACCATTAACCCACCACCACCAGTCCATCACCAAACTATGTCCTCAGTGACTGCGATGAACCAATTCGCACCTAAATCAGTGTGCCAAGGTCAACACAGTTGGCCACTTTCAGAGCCATGAAGACATGCTATGGTTAAAAGTCCTGTTGAAGCAGTTCTCCTGTGTCATTTTGTTCACTTATTACTTTCACAATTGATCTTGCAGCTTTCAAGTGTGAAACTATAAAGTGCCACTGAAAAAATGCCATCATTGTCATAGTGCAAGGGGTTCTGTTCTCACACCAGACTGTGTATTCTATTTCTTCTCTGTGTTTTGAATTTGCTATATTTTGACTTTCTTTGATACTTTTTGGTTCTTGCATTAGAAAAGATAATGAACACAACATCCTTACTTTTGTTCCCTATACACTTGTGATTTCATAAACCTTTCTTATAGTCTTGTTCAGTCACCTCTTTTCAGACTGAAAAAGCCTAATTTATTTAATCATTTTAGATGTAGAAACCATTTCGTACCTTTGTTGTACTCCAACTCTGAACCCTTTTCAGATCTGCTGTACATTATGGAGGTGGGTAAACCAGTACTGCCCACAGTGTTCAATGTGTAGGACCCCACATTTATGCAGTGTGGGATGATTTTCTCTCTCTCCCTTCTTCTCTCTTCCTTTTTCAATAATTCCTCACATTCAATTTGCTTTATTTCCTAGTACTCCTGAGTGCTGAGCTGACTCTTCTGTAGACTATCTATTACATTTCCAAGATCTTTTTCCTGAATGCTAATTTAAAGACTGTCACTGTGTATGTAAAGTTAGGGTTGTTTTTCTCGTGCATGCTACGTTACATTTATCTACTTTGAATTTCATCTGCCACCTAATCATCGAGTCAGTTTGTTTCTGCAGTTCTCCCTCTCTCTCTTTTTTTTCAAATATGATTACACTGAATAAATTCTTATCAACAGAAAACATAGCCATCTTACTATTCACCTCCTTTTCCAAGTAATGCAGAAGTATGTTGAACAAGGCAGACCCATCACACNTGCACTGAGAAATTGTTTGTTTATTCCTGCTCATCATTTCCCAAACCTTAACTCTTTACCTGTCCTTGAAAGGGGTTCCTCTCCTATACTGTGGTAGGAAGGGGTTTTGGTGAAGGATGTTGTCAAATACCTTTCAGGAATCCCAGGAGACTAAATCCCAATTATTATGTGCAGGATAGGGTGGGAATTGCTTGTTGACTGTCTCTTTTTGTACTTGAAATAGGGGACATTGGAGGCATATTTAGGGGGAAAAAAAGAAAAATGAAATTTACTACACATGAAATGTGTAGTAAATTGGCACACATAATGTGCATAGTATTTGTGGATTCAAGGGACAGACTGAGCTAGTTCACAGATGACAAATCCACTGAAGTTTACCAAATGTACAGAAATAAAGGCTACCTAAGGAGCTCATGAAAGTGAAAATTATTTGAAGTCCTAAGAGTACTCAACAGGAGCATCATGTACGTCTGCCCTGGATGTCTTCTCTTCCCCAGGTATTCAGTTTTGGAGACAGGATTCTAAGCAAACCCAGCACAGCTGTTCTTTTGGGGTTTTTGTGCCTATGTTCTTAACTGGGTCATTTCTTGGATGCTTTCAGAGAACCCTGTCTGGTTTGTAAGGCATAACTCTCCTTTTTGAAAGCTGTTTCCTTAGGGTAACATCACTTTTCCCAATATTCACTAATTTAGTTCCTACCTATTCTCCTCCTACAGCTGTCAAACTAGTAGATGCTACAGCTCCTGGATTGTAGTTCTTCACATACACCTTGCAACTGCTAAAAATTTGTCATCACTTTTGCTGACACATCCTCCATTCCTGCAGTGCAACAACAGCTCTAATGCCTTACAGCTTCCTTTAGTAGGTCAGCCTTTAAATCATCTGGACCTGACAATTTATTACCTTAATTTTGAGAATTTCTTCTATAGATACTTCTAATGAACTCTCTCTGAAATAGCTCCTTTGACACATCCCCTCTGATGTATGAAGAAGAGTTCCAGCCCAGATTTTCCCCAAAGTCCTTCAAGGCTGTAAAAAATCATTTAATTTTCCTCCTCTGCTTTATCTTCTCCAGAAGTTCCTTTTGTACTTTGATCAATTAATGGGCCTACAAACTACATAGCTTCCTGCTTCCAATGTGTTTGAAGAAATGATTAATTATGAGGTTTTTACGCCCTCTGAAAACTGTTCTTCAAAATCTTTTTTTACTGGCCCAAAACCAGGAACACAGGAAGTTTGCTGAAAGAATTAGTTTTGATTTTTTTGTATTTTTATTTCAGTAAAGAAAGAAAAATTCTTATTGATTTTCATAATCATGCACATATACAGATTTGCAGCTGAATATACCATTACAAATTTGTTACTCTTTTGGCACTATGTACATATCTATTACAGCAGTCATATAGCATAATTTGCTTTTTTCTTCTGTAAAAACAGTTTTACATTTTCTCTGACACATTACTGTATGCTAAATAACTAGATACCTTTTTCTCTACAATTGTGCTGAGTTGCTTCTGTAAAATGAGCAAAAGCAGTATTTTAATGTTCTCTTTCTTTAGTTAGATAAAACTATTTGGATGCCTTTCCACTCATCTGCTTATGCCTGGCTGGCCTGTTCCTCAGTTTATGCTTATGCCAGGTTGTTGCTCCATTTTTCTTCCACAGTCCCGTTTTCACCCCTATATTGCCTTCTGGCTGATATTTGCTGTTTAACCTTCTGTACTTGTAGTTTGGTACTTGCCCAGTCCCCCATCAGTTGACTATTTCTGGTCATTAGTATCTCCTTTGTTTGTTTATGCATTTCTGTGTTGGTAACTTTTCTTCTCTGCTCAACTTTCTGTAGAGAGGACATTATGAATTAAAGTAGTTTCCTGGTTTTTCTCCTGTTCCTAGCAGAATGTTGTGGTTAGGTGCTCTTATCTTCTACCTGCTGATGGCAATAATCCTCTGTTGTTGTGTAGCTTCATCTTTGTGCATGTTCACTTAGAAAATTTCTAAGTCGGTTTCTACCTTACCTGAAATGTTCATATTCCCAGAAATTTTCCCTGTTCATACCTTTATTTCTGCTGCTTTCTGGTTGTTCATGATGCAAGTAAATTTCACAGAAAATTTGCTTTTGGGTGTCCACAGTCCTTCAAATTTTGTCGAAGTTGATCTTATTGAAACATATTATCTTCCCTGTTACTCTTGGCTTTGAAGGTTTATCTGTATGTGCACAGAAGTTGAGAGGGGGGGTTAAGTCAGTGGTAAAATACGTTTCTTCTTGTTTCAGAGAAGCAACTTCACATTTCAGTCACAAGAATTTCACAATGTCCCTTGCCCAGGTCTGTCTCACAGGCCTGTCCATGAGCAGCCCAAAAAGCTGTGGCAATAACACACAAACTTGTTACTTTTCACTCCTGTTATGCTCTTTTTTTTTTACTCCTGATTTTTCTTGACTGACAACACCTGCCTCCTCGCTAAAAGATTACTCATATCTAATTCTAACTATCTTTCGAGGTGACCATATTCCATGAAGTGTTTCTTAAATGAATATTATTAGAGATGTTGTGCACTTCTAGGCTGCTTAATTACACAAATTTTTGTTCAGGATGAGATTTTCCTTCTCTAAAATCTGCTTGTTCTTACCTACTTGCCCTCTCTGATTTCATTTGCCCTAATATCACTCATTAACATTTCCTGACACTGACATTAATAATACTGTATTTCTCATCTTTCAGACTGCTATTTTTTTGGCAGTTTGACAGTAAAATAATCTTTGACATTAGCAGAAATAAGGTATCTAGCTTGTTGGGCACTTCCAAAATTTTCACTGTGATACTTTAGTTTTAGATACCTAAATGAAATATTTTTACAATTACTAAATTCCATCTCCTCCTACCTTGTTTTAATTACTTCATTACAAGAAAATAATAAACCATTTTTTAAAAAAGAAGCAAATAATGAAGTACAATTTAAATACATAACCTTATTTGCAACTAAACAATTGTGTGTGTGCAATTATAAACCAAACCAAAACAGCATTGGAAACTAAGCATGGATCTGACTGTCAGAATGAGATTTCTAACTTTTTCATAGGCATTGGCCATTGCGATTCTGCTGAACTTCGAGGTTCTTGAGTCAGAATGTTTCTAAAAATATATTTGGATAAGTTTAGAAGTGTGTTTTGAAATGTGTGACAAAAGAAGGCGCTGAGGAAGGATTAAATACACTGCCTTTACTCTTTCCCTGCTACTGCCCTTAGATGTGCCAAGCAGAGCTTTGGAAGACCTGTGCTTCTTGGAAATGACAGGGGCAGATACTGCCTGTACAGAACTTCCAGCGTGGTTCTGTATGGACTGAGAATCTCTGCTGATTGCCTCTTAAGCATGAGTGTGTTTGCTCCTTTGCCTTTGTAACTCTGGCTATGGAGGGGTACTTTTGGATTTTTTTTTTTGGCCTAGCAATGCCAATGCCTAGAAGTGAAAAACCCCACAACAAAAAAATCTGTTTGAAAGAACTAATTTTAGTACTTATTCACTGAATGTTGGTTCAAAAGCAAACCAAACTGATATAAAATACAATCACCACCTCTGCAAGGCAGACAGGGTTTCAAGGTCTGTTGATTGTCTGAAGCACGAGCTGCACTGCTGATGTCTGTCTCTCAAAGAGATGCAACCCACTTGCATCTTGGCTTGCTGTCCAGCCCCTCTTTTAGTGCCCCTTTCTCCTTTGGAAATATTTGGCTGGCTCTTGGAGAGCCAGTGGTCAGAGTGGCTCGAGCTCTGCTGGGAGACATCTCCCGCTGAGCCCCACTCATAGTAATTTTTTCTGAGAGGGGGAAGCTGGTTGTAGCTCCCTCCAGACTTACCCACACCACCCTGCTCATCTGCACAGAGCATCCTGTGCAGTCATTTTCAGATGATAAAAGTTAATTTCTACAATATGATCATTTTTACACTGTGGATAAGCTTTCTTTATTGCTTTGCTCTTCAGCATGTGTGAAGTGGGCCTAGAAGGAGCAGAGTCCCACTAACTTGGGATCTGTACAAATCTTTAATGAGATGCAGTTCCTTGCAACACAGTTTGCACTCTACAAATGTCTTATGACATATGATGAAAACCAATCTACAGAATATAAGCAAAGGGATTTAATTGAATGTCATATCTGCAAAAGCCAAAGGGCAAAATCATGGCCTCAAGGAGGTCACTGGCCAAGCTCCTGTTGGCTTGAGGAGTGCTAGGCTTTCAACAAGAGACTTTGCAGCACAAGCATTTTTATTCTGCTCACGTTGACCTATTTCAGGTTGAAATTCCCTTTAGCAGTGCTCACTAAGCCATAGGGCTTGCCAGTAAAACTTAACATGTTTAGCCAATGCAAGCTGACAAGGGCATGACATCATTAGCCAAGTTTCACATCCCACTGACCTTGCCATCGTGACTTAATCCACTGGGGTCTGTCATCCCTAATGGTTTGGTTTGACAGTGCTTTACTGCATTTGTGTATTCATCTAATACAGTCTGTTAAGAAAACATGGATATAGAGAAGCTGATGTATGTTTGACATGTGAATTATAACAAAATTTAACAATATTTTAGGTAGTTTGTTGGACCAGTGTATCAAAAGTCCTGTCTTTTCTGATATCTGAGTTATGGGTTTTTAATGTCTAATACTATGTGAATTGTGTCACACTGAAATTATCACATTTTGAGAAAACTTGGTATTTCTACCAAAAGGGTGAGAGGGTAATTTATTTTATTTTCACATCAATCATGTTTGTCTTTCAAAATTTCACACCATTTTGCAGGCATCATTACCCTAGTATTTATTTTAGAGAGAGAAAAACAAAGTTGCACACTGACAGGTTTGATCAGACACCATTGTCTTCGCTGGTTAAGTCTCTGTGTGCCAGCAGAAGGAAGAGTGAGTGCCACATCTCCAGTAGAGAGCTGAAGTATTGCAGGACTGTTCTGCAGACCAAGCACTCAGATAGGTCACCTTCTACTAGGAGGAAACAGAAGTAAGTACCATAAATTCTAGCGCATCATCTGTACTCTTCTTTACATCCCATAAAAACCGCAACCAAAAAAAAAAAAAATCTCAAACAAGCAACTAGAAAAGAGAAGAATCAACACCACCTAAGATAAATGATTTGGGCAGCTGGGGGAAAAGAGGGATCATACGAACCTGTATGGACTTCAGTCACTCCTATTTGAAATATCTTTCCACATTCCAAGTCATCTTCTCTAGTCCTACTCAGCAAGCTGCATCATGGGCAGGAGAGTGAGCATTTTTACTGTAAAAAATTTCTTGCTGAACTCTTTAAATTACTTTTATTAAAAATTTGTGCGCGGGAGTTGCTGCAGAATAAACATAGAAAGTGAATTTAAAGTGCAACATCCAGTCTGTACTCATTCCTAGTGTGGGTTAAACCAAACACATGAGGACAATTTCCCTATGGATTAGAAATGTCCTCCTGAACAGATAGCATGCACTAAGTATTCCAGGCTATTTCCCCAGGTAGACAAGCCTAAACATGTGATAAATAGGCCTATTTCTTTTTCTCTTCACCAATTAAGTACTTATTTTAGAAGGATAAAATGAATTATCACATAACTATTTCACTGCAATATATCTTACTTAGTGCATTAATGTCAGAAAGGACAAACTACTGTCCACAGATTTGAAGAAAAGGTATTAGTGTTTTGCATGTACAAGCAAAGAGATGTCTTTTGACCTCATTTTATTTTGGGTAAAGAGTATGATGTATTGTTGTTTTTGCAACACTTCACATTTATTTCACAAAATAAATCATATAATGGACTGTCATAATAGCCCCAGTAGCGTGACAGGAAAAAAGAATTGGTAGAGCTACACTTCAGTGCACAGTGAAATAGCTAACAATTTGTTAAATATCCCATGAGTGGATTAAATAGGCATATGATCAGTTATGTGGCTGCCAAGCCACAGCAGGAGCCAATTAGAATTCACCAAAAATAATTTAGATGAAAGCTGATGAATCTATCAAAATCTAATTAAATTTATGGGAAAAAAGCAAGCATCTTGTTGACATTATATAACCAACAAGTTTCTCTGTAAACAGTCTACAAAGGATGACCACTGAAAATAGAGCTGTGTTATCTCATCTTGTTTAAAGAGCATTGGGGTTTTTAACATTTAACATTCTTTTCAGGTAAGTGAGTCACATATAGTTGAGTCAGCCAGTTTTACATGAAGTAGCATAAAGTCATCCAGCAAATTGTAACTGTTGTTAATTATTTCATAGCCTGTCTTATGTGAAACACGTCAGAGTTTGTGCAGGGGGAGGGATTTGAATGGAGAAGAAAGATTCTGTAGACAGGGAACTCTTTTAAGAATGTTATTTTAGATCGTGAACTAGAAAAGCTGAGAAATACAATTCTTAGAGCTAGAGCTCGTTAATCTTGAGGTATAGTCTATGGTACAATTTGGGTGTAGAGGATTGTTTTTATTGAAATGCTGGGTATTAAGCCAACAAATGGTGAAGCAAGTCTATGTGAGAATGAGCACTGAGACACTAACAACAAAACCCAGAAGGGAGAAAGGCAGACACTTCTAAATCTGAGCTTTCAGCTGCAGTAAATAGATAAGCTGTCTTCAGGACAAAAAGGCAGGGGCTAGCATGGATATTCTCATTGAAACCTTGCAAAGAATTAGGCAGAAACAGGGCTGCAGATCATTTTACTCCAGCAGTGTCAGGATAAATATTTCTTAAATGTACCTTACACTCCAGTTGTTTCTCAGATTCCTGCACTGTTCATTCTCCCAAGAAACTGTTGTACGTTGTGAACTATAACCTGAGTTTTCACAGAAATTCAGTTTTCCCAGTGCACCAATGCTTTTGTGCTGTATGTGCTTTGTATGACTAATCAATACATAAACACATAGCTCAGTATTACTCCAGACATGGATTTTTTCCCACCCCATGCTATTCAGAAATGAAGCTTTCAGTTTCCAGCAGGAGAAAGGTGATATGTGCTTCTCCTCTATGCCTGTGCTTCTTTCTGGCGGCCACCTGGTAAAATGGTAGGACAATGTCTGATTCATGTCCCTGGAAACTGGGAAGTTAGCAATGACTTTGCTTTTCCCTTTTCCCCAAATTGAAGACAAGTGAAGGATCAAATACTTTAAATACAGGTAATAACATCATTCCAACTGATGAGTCTGAATATTTACAGGCTAGGTATCTACAAAAATCAAAATGCAAAAGAGTATAGGTTGTGTCATCACTGCCTGAATGTTAATGTTAGCCGGACTCTTGTGTTACATAAAGATGTCTGAATTATCTTGTATAATATACTCTTACAGTCTAAGCAGACATCTTAAAGTGAACCTGTCTTAAGGCATAGATCCATAATAAGAAGATGTGTTTGCTTTCTATGTGAAAAAGAGCCTCGTTTTCTTTTCTTGCTTCTAGAATTAAAATTGTTCTTTGAAATGAGGCAAAAATCAAATTGGACTGTAAGATCTGAAGGAATTTAAGTTCTTGAATTAACTTTAATTAAACTAAAGATGACCTAAAATGGGGGGAAACAAGGAAACAAAGGGGGAAAGAGAGAACTGCAAATGAGAATAAGGATGACTTATTCAATCATCTGTTCTGTACCCTACAAGAGATGCCTTCCTGAGAAGAGCACTGGGTTGTGTCATGGGGTCTCAGCACTAACCAGAGGAGTTTCCCTGAAACCAGTGGATGTAGATGAGAGTGAGAACATGCATTTGCTGCTGCCATATGTATATGCTTGTTTGTTTGTTTGTGGGTTTTTTGTTTGGTTGGGTTTTTTCCTTGGATTTTTTTTGTTAATTTGTTTGTTTGGGGAGGGGGTTGGTTTTGAGAGTGGTTTTTTGTTTTGGTTTTTAAAGGGTTTCGACTTTTTTAGAGGATTTTTAGTATTTCAGGGAGATTTTTGGGGGAATAGATGGGGTTGGGGATTTTTTTGGGAGGGATTTGGGAGTGATTTGGTTTTTTTGGGAGGGTGAGAGTTTAGTTTCCTTGGAAGGTTTTGAGTGAGCATTTTTTGGGATTTCTTTTCTTTGGGGGGGAGTAAGGGTTTGTTTTTTTCCTGTTTTTTGGGGGTTAGGGGGAGGTTTGGGGGGTTTGTGTGTTTTTGCTTTTGGAGGGCTTTTGCAGGAGGAATTGGTTTTTTTGGAAGAGGATGGGTTTGGGTCTTCTTGAGGGGTGACTGTGGGATAAAAAGCAGGAGAAGCAGTTCACAGAAGCCCGAGAATGGTCCAAAAAGAAATACTGTGGCTTTGGGTGCTTTAATTGTTATTGGTGGGTTTTGTGGTGCTCTGGAGGAAGGAGGAGACTTTTGGCATGCCTACCCCAGGCAGCAGACGAGTCAGCACCGCAGGCTGCAAAAATGGTACAAATAGATGACATACTATGCAACTTCTCAGCATGCCTAAATAGCCATGAGTGAGCCTCCTGTGGAAAATACCCAGCAGACAAGCTGTGAACGTGTAGCATTTTCTCAGCACTTAACAAGGCATCACCTCCGAGCTAAGGAGGACTGCTACCCTTTTTCTCCTTTCAGACCAGTCCCAGGCCATAAATAAGCACTTTACACTACTGTGATGTGCTGCAGTGAGCCCTTCAAGGACCAGGACAAATCAGCTTTTGCTCAGGATGTGACAAAATGCAGGAGCACAATACCTCACTAGTAGTTTCCCACTGGCCTTCATTTTTTAGGAGAGGTGGATAACCAAGTCTAACAGAAGCCTCAGAGATCCTCTGAAAATGGGGCTGTTTGCTCTTGAACCTGAAATCCCAATCTATCCTGAACAACAGTCTGGCCAGCTCTATTTCTGTGCAACAAGGAATTAGGTAAAGATTTGCTGTGATTATTTTAAGCCCCAAACTAGTTTGTCCAGGGCAGTGGTGGAGTCACTGTCCCTGGAGGTGTTTCAGGAAAGACTGGATGTGGCACTCAGTGCCATGGTGTAGCTGACAAGGTGGTGTTCAGTCATAGGTTGGACTTGACAATTTCAGAGGTCTTTCCCAATCTAATTGATTCTGTGATTCTGTAAATATGAACTTCTAGAACACTACTAGAAACAAGTCCTTTCCAAATTCCAGGGTTAAATCCCATGCTTTTCTCCTAAAGATTACAGATCAAAAGAAACAGAAGAAAACCCCTTTCGACATGTTTGAAACATGTATCACTTTTTCCTGCTGGGGCTGATTCAGGGAGGTGAATAAGGACTGAGCAGCAAGTGAAATATGCACATGTCTTGTGGTTGATTTCATATAAAATGGTGCCAACATTTCTTGCATTTATCTCTCACCAAAAGTTTTGGTAGTTCTTGAAGACTTTGTAATTTACCTTATTAACATATCCCTCTTATTTTTTAATGTAAGAAGAGTGAATCTCAACACCACTGCACACTAGTAATACTCAACAGTGCTTATTAAAAGATGTGTAGATTTGCTATTTATTTTCAGAAGTAAAAAGGAACAGCTTGGTATACACTAGCCTTAATGCAGAAAATTTCAAAAAGTCTCCTTGATAGAGGTACTGCATGGTAAGGTGTAAGAAAGTATTACAGAGTATCTTTAAATGACATGGAAAGTGTTAATTTTTTTAAAATTGCTGGATATACTCCTGATAGGGAACTTGATTCATACCAAATAACATCAATAAGACTATAGTAATTGACTTAATTGGAAGGATGCTTGAACTAATTATTTGCCACTGGTTTTACATCTACAATTAATTCTGAACTTAATTTTCAGAGGTACTAAGTACACTCCCATAACACACTGATTTCAAGTAATGCTTTGGGTGCTGGGAACTTAAAAAAAAATGAGGCTGCCTTATCTACAGATTTAGTCAAATTGTTAATTCACATTGGAAATAATGGACTAAGCTAACAGAATCTTCAAATAAACTGGAAGCTCTGAATTAGTGCATCTCCTGATGGTTGTGGAGAGGTGTCTTATCTAACCAGCCTGATCCAGTTTTTCACCTTCTCTGACAACAGGCTGCCTGGCATAGGCTGCTCTGCATGGCAGCAGCCTTCTGCTAAGGCACTTTATGTCAAATGAAAATATATTCAGTGCTTCAACTAGCCTATTATTATTAAACACCAACACATCTCAGGGGTGGTATTCATCTTAGCACCATCCTCATAAAATCTTTTTTTATTGTTTGTGTGATACATTCTCAAGATATTAACATTTTTATGTGGCTGGAAAGAGAGGAAAATCCCTGTGAACTCAAATCCAAAAGTGGCCAGTGCAGAAACTGTATAAAATTGGATAATCTGTTTACTGAAAGAGCTGGATGGGTAACAGAGTTGCCAAAGACAGTCAGCTTTTACATAATTGGCTCAGATACTTTCCAAGTCAGGAGGGTCAGTGAGGCTTTACTGCCTGAAAGTTGCTTTGCAAAACCTGTGAAATAAACTGCTCATTTTTAATGTTAGGGACATTGCCCACCATAGGAAAAACAACAACATGCATAACAGTGGCTGGTATCATGGAAAAATCATCAGGATTTAAACTAGATGCAGCCAAATAAATGAGGTTTCAGGTACTTACAGGATCCTGGAAAATCTGGTGTCAAATGATGATTTGCCTCACCACCCTAATTGAACAACCAACATCCAGACACCTGTACAGACAGCAATAACTACCTGTTTTGTCAATTTATAAAAAATAAATAAATTATATTTCAGCATTTTTAATTAACTCTACGATGGAATAAATAGACTTTATTTTTAATGTTGTAGTCTCAGTTTCCATTTCCAACTTCTCCAAATATTGCTGGCTATTCTCTTACGATGAATTTTGGCTAAACAATTTCTAGAAGAGCTTTAAATTTCTTATTTTAAAATATGTATAAACCTATTGCTATAATAAATGGAGAAAGTAGATGGATGCTCAATAAAGAAAGCTGAAAAGACATCAAATTTAGAGTAAAGCCGTATTTATTTTTCCTGGTTGTTCTGGTATATTCAACCACAGAACAGAAAAAAGCTAAACCTATGTTTTATAAAGAGAAGTCAAACATAGATAAATTATCAAGTAAGGGTAGTGAACAAGTGGGAAAAAGGGACAAGACATTTGCAAAACATAGCAGCTTGTCTCTTCAAGTTAAAATGACAGCAAAGCATTCACATGTGTATAATTTCCCAAAATATTCTTCAAGTGTAAGGAATTTGTAATTTTCTGTGCTTAATGTTGGGACAAAAGGGACTTAAAATAGGTCTTGATTTTCAGAGGTAAGTGCAGTAAATATGCTCAACTTTTTGATTTCGTGTTGTTTTGCTCCTGAAATAGAACGATTAGCAGGGAAGACTCAGGTGTTGGGACTACTCCCCTGTCTGAGTGCTCGTAAGGCTCAGGATCATTTTTCCTCTTGCTTCTTCTACTTCTGCCCTATACACAGGGATAGAGCAAGTTCAGGCTGGTTTTCATTTTGTTGTGTATCCCACAGAGTAAGAAATAACCTTCCTGGACCCACTGCTCCTCAGTGGTAGAAGGATGGCCAAGGCTTTGGTTTCTACCAAAATGTGTGATGACAGTAATGAAAAACTGAAGTTATCCTCTCACTTGTAGCAATTGCAATTTGATATTGAAGCTTTTACACCAGCAATATCTATTAGGCACAGATTATTTTAATAGCACTTATCACCTATATATAACCATTGTTTTCCTCTTTCTTACCTGCCTCATACCTTTAACAAAAGCTGTCTATATTTATAAAAGTTTGTGCTGAGAAAGTCCTGTTTAGGCATGACATGAGTAATGACCTACAGACCTGAGTGAGGAGGGACCCTGTGCTTGGAACAAATGTTTGCCTTACTGGCATTTCCACTCAAAATAGGTAGCAGATTTTTTTGGGGTTTTTGCTATAAGAGCATGAACTCCTGTTGTGTTGTTTTTCCTTCCTTTCAGTTGTAGAATATATACTTTTAGGGGAAAAGTCACTGTGCAAGTAAATTTAGCAGGTTCCAAAATCCGGAAGAAATTTAAAAACTGCACAATTTTTAGTACTCCCGTAGAAATGTTTGACAGAATTTGCAATGCATGGTATAGCAATGAATATCAGTCTGTGTTTGGAGAGCGCTACCATAGACAACAGCAGGGTGAGTTTGCAAACAAAACAGGGGGACAGTGCAGGGAATATTACCCTTTGTAAGACACTCCGTAAGCCAACATAACCAAGCAGACAAATAGTTATGTCTCTCTCCTTTGTATTAAGCTGTGTAGTACCCCTCAGAAGGCCCTGCAGCAAGGGATGATTGATGCACGTAACTGTGAATTTCATCCTGCACCTCGAGGACAGGAGCAATTGCTGTGGTTTTCCTCTTCATTTTATGCAGCACACCATACTCTTTGCTTCATGCTTTTCAAGTCCTTGAATATAATCAAAATAGTACAGGCTGTCTGTAAGCTCAAAGTAAAGCAGATAATTTTGAAAATATTTTTGCATATCCTTTCTTCCCCAGTTTTTTATTTGACCTCAGATTAGTTTGGTTTCTTTTTGCCATCTAAAATCAAAGACTGTACCACTAAAGTCAGTCCCTTCAAAAGATATATGGAAAACAACACCACATTCTCAGACTGAGAAGGGTGCTTTCCTGGATGGCATCATTTAAAAAATTTCTCATTTGCCTGCTATAAAATATTAATTCAATACTTTGCATTAGCTGTTCTTATTTCCTTGTGTACAGCATTCTTTCATACAATTCTGGTATATTATAATAACTCGACAGGCCTAAGAGGAAAAACAAGCCTCCAAAAACTTCTTGCTAATGGAATATTGAAATTACAAGTCAGTCATCTTGAAACCACTGAGTTACAGCACTTTCCTGTTTACCAAAAACACTACTCTTTTCAAATGGCTTTATCTTCCTCTGAGATTTTCCATCTTAGCCTCCACTCCTGTGAAAACAAATAAATAAATAAAGAAAATTATGTGATGTGGCCAAAACTGGGATCTGCATTACTTGCCTCTGGAAGGACTGAACAATATTGCAACAGTACCAGCACTCAGGTACCTCATAGTGAGTTCAGTAGGGCTGAGACCATTGCTGCTTAAAGGATACCTCTCTAGGTCACAGGAACATTTGTTTATCCGTAGCAATTTTTATATGCCAAAACAAATATGGTGAGGCTTAAAAGGCAGAAAAAAAGGCAGCCTGTGTGTCAGCAGAGTTTGCCTTGAGAAATTTAGTCACCTCTATGGTTTAATAAGAGCATGGCATAAACACAGCTTATCCACAAAACCACATGCGTGCAGGGAGCTAGGCTAGATGGCAAAAGCTTTTCCAATCTTGGCAAAGTGATTTGGTTTGCCAGATGATACAGGAGCCATGGCAAGGTAGCCAGGCGCTGGAAACGGATGGATTTTTTGGCAGTGAGAAAGGTTTTAACCTGTTCCCTCTGTCACAGAGTACTGCTGCAGCTCTCAGTTGCAGAAAGGGTTTCATCTGGGTCCTGAAAAAATTCTATCATGCAGTACGTTTTAGAAAGGTGGCAAATATGGGTTTTGTTGCAAGTTAAAGCTGGTTTGTTGGCTGCCTTCTCATTTCAAATAGTGCGCTGTTGGGCAGGGATGGTAACCAAACATACCTGTGCAGTTCTCTGGGCATCACTAAATGCAGCATTTACTGATTTCTGTGGACCAAACAAATCTAACAACCAGTATAAACTGCAGACCAATATCATACAGTATAGTCACTAGAATGCAAACCCTGCCTATGCAATATTTGTCTTTTAGCTCCAGGCATGAATACAATTTGAGAGTCATTTTCTGCTCAAGAAGCTTCTGAGCTATTTCAACAGGTTACTATTTGTTATGGATGTCAAATGTACAATTTTTAGCTTTGAATCATGTCATCACTGTAACCATTCAAAAGACAGCATGTCAGCTTGGCTTAGTGTATGAATTATGTAGAAATGCAGTTTTAGTACTTTATTTCCTATAGTAATTACATATGCAGTCTTGACACACTTCATGTTCTCTTTAGCCTATACAAGCCCTATAAAGTAAGTATGTATTGTCAATATTCATAAACTATTCTAAAATATTGATCAGTAGTTCATCATTGAATATATAAGATGAAGCTCATGCCTTTAGCCACTTTTATAAGAGCTTCTTTTTTGGGAGCTCCAAGTGTTGATTTCATGATTTCATGTTTTTGTGATGGCTCTCCATCTTCAGATATTTGCTCCACAGAGCATTAGCTTATTAGAATACTCTATAAATCTAGAAATAAATGCATAAATAATCTCATCATTTTATGCCTGATATGTTTGTCATGGGTTGCTGTAAGTCAAAAAAGTCACTGCATTTTATGACAAGTGCTTCACTTTTGATGGGAACTGCTTCATCATGAGGTAAGACCAATCACACTAGATGATAGCAAAGGCCCACAGGAATTGGGTCTGGGATCTCAGAACCCTCTCTTCATCTTCGTTGTCTTGTTCACAGCACGTCAGGTCCTTGGAGGCCTTCCAAAGCTTCAGATTTGGAGGTCCTTCTGTCCCTGTCTTTATCTTGTGGTTCAGGCTTCATGGTGTTTTTCTGCAATTCTACTTTGAAATACAGACTAAACAGCTTTAAGGAATTCTAAGGGTTGATAGGATAGGGGTCAGGGTGTATAAACATTCAGCTACTAAAGTTACATTACTAATACATTAGATCTACAATAATTTCTAATATCTATAAAATTAAAAATCAAAAATCAAAGAAACCCTCGGCAACACCATTTTATTGAAATGTTATGATTTTCAGCATTTTAATGTAATTCAGTGGGCATAGTCTAGTACAGAGTTCAAACCAAAAATATATTTTCTTTATTTTTTTATGTGAGCTTTTATTTTCTAATATAGTCTTCAATATATTTTATTCAAAACTGGATGATTACAAGGTCATGTAGCATCAGACACCCAGTCTTCTCCAGCAATGCATAGAAAATATAAAGTAAATTAAACTGTAAAGTGAGTGAAAATGACTTTCCAGGAAGGACAGAAAATTGCCCAGTCCTACTTCAGTGTCAAAATGAGCAGAGCAGTCAGTCAGTCCTCTCTTGGTTAAACAAAACCAATGGAATACTTGGGATGGGTGAAGGCAAAAAGAAGTTTCTGTTCTTTGAGGGATCCAAAAAGGCCATTTGATGTAGAAATGAAATACTAAGTTAGGGGCTTTATCCAGTAGAAGCAGATAAAAATGCAGATTTGGAATTAATTTCACAAGGGAGAAACAGGACTCTGGCAAACACCCACATCAGAGATACTGATGATAATGATACTAGAGCTGGAGATGTTCCCTCGACCCCTCAGCCTGGACTCTCCCTGTGTCCACCCATCTGACATGTAGGACAAATCTCGGTGCTGGTTGCCACAGACCTGACCTTGTGTTTTCCAGCAGTTTCTGGAAAATGCCAGTGTTCCAGAAAAACTTGTAACTCAAGGAAAAACCACCATGGCAAAAGCTGCTGCACTGGAGATGAAATAGCTAGATCTTACCTGTCTTTTCCTTGGTGTGGACACTGAAACAGTTGTTTTTCATAGGAATTTAATTATTTTTGAGACCTCTCTCTTGCTTTAAAACACTGTTGAAATAGGTTGAGTGCTCTGCTACATACTATTGCAAACCCCTGTGATAATCTTTGATAGACATAAATGTTTTGTGTGCATTTTCTTAATTTTTCCAAAAAAATCTTTTTCCTCTGCGACTTGCAGTTCAAAGGAGTATTGTGTGCTCCAAAATAGAAGAGAATGTTGCCATGATGAGATCGTGTCTTGCAGTATTTTTTTTTCCCTGCAGAAAGTTCTGAAGGACAATTTTTTTCTGCAGAGCTCCCTGCTTGGAGATTTGAATTAAATCTAGGAAATATTTATAAAGTCTAAAGATCATTCCATAAGAAAGCAGTGAAAACAAGTGCATGGTGTAGCCACAGAAAATGCAAAAGACTAAATGAATTTCTCATTGAGGTGGATGCCAGGCTGTGCTGCAAGAGGGATGAATTTGGCTCAGAAGCTGAACTGCAAGTTCGCAGCCTCCCCAGAGGTTTGGTTCTGTTGCAGTGGCTCCGTGCTGCTGTGAACAGCACTTTCTGGGAACTGCGCCTTCCCTCAGTAGTTCTGCAGCAGTGCAATCCTATATTTAATCAATTCAGGTTCTTGAAATCCTTCACTGCCCACCGTGAATGTCACTACACAGACCCAGAGATCAAGAAAATTTACTTAGTTCCCATTCACAAAAGTTAGAAATCCCTTTGTAGAACAGAAGGTAGAGTGCAGGTGAAAGCAAGAATAAAAATAGTGACAAACTTTTTCCCCTTTTGTAAAGTGATAAAACTTTGAGGAAGTTTGGGTTGGTCTGTTTGTTTTTGTGTGGCGTTTTTTTGGGGGTTTGTTGTTTGTTTTTTCCCACTACTTCCCATTCCTGCCTGACCTCCAAAATCAAAAGGGATTACTTAGGCATGCTGTACTTAGGCTGATAAATTGTAGACGTAATGGTAACTTAAAGCAACCTCATGATTGTCTCAGGAAAACAAAAGAGCAATAAAATCAGTGAATACAGAACTTTTATGGATATCACATCTACAAAAATTCCATTCATTTCTCACAGTGTGATTAGCAACAAGAACTTTCTTGCAAATGGGATACTTAGTGAAGCAAAACATACCCTGACAAGAAACCTACCACAATACCAAATTCTTAAAATAAAGTAAATCTTTTTCCTATAATAGAATATCTCTATCTGACTCAACACTTTGCTTAGTGTTTTCCACTTGTGAATAGCAGAATACAGATAAGTTTCTGTTTGCAACCATTACAGGAGCCGTATAGAACAGCTAACAGATGCCAAATAACTAGTGTCACATGAAGACAGCATTGAAAAGGGATTCTGTTTGAAAAAATCCCATTGAATGGGGAAGGTGGTACTATTTAGAATCTCTAAGGCCCTTATTCTGCCTGTAGGAAAAATTACTATTTACTTCAGTAAGAATACACAAAAAATTAGTAATTGTCTGCAGATGCAAATACAGTATTTTAATGTACAGTTTTGATTTACAAGAACTTAGTGAAGATTGGCATATGCTTTATTAAGGTCATCTTAAATTGATTAATAATGGATTTGAATCAACTCCAGACACGAATATCTTCAGTGCTGTCTCCATTGGTTTAAATATGTTACTGCAAGTATATGTTTACAAGCCTTTGGGCTGTAACTTGCTTGGTAGGCCAACAGACAGGGATCTTGGTCCTGTACTAAATCTGATGGATATCACTGGGATTTTCCTACAAAAAAGAAGTAAATTTCCATGTACAGATCACTATAGGATCTTCAGTCTTCCCTTTGGCAAGGCTCAGGTAGCATCCTGTGAGGTTGCATGAGCCCTTCACTGCTGGTGTTGGTGTGAACAGAAATCACACAGGACCTCTGCAAGGGCTGTGAAGCACTGTCTCCACGGACGGACCTTTACATGGCAGTATATAGATGGGTGCTTGCAGACCAGCATCTTCCTTT
This sequence comes from Campylorhamphus procurvoides, assembly GCA_013396655.1. Taxonomy (NCBI): domain Eukaryota; kingdom Metazoa; phylum Chordata; class Aves; order Passeriformes; family Dendrocolaptidae; genus Campylorhamphus; species Campylorhamphus procurvoides. The sequence goes on from WBMV01004137.1 coordinate 3,024,048, forward strand.
CAGTCCCTCACAGCTTTCTTCTCTCTTTTCTGAAAAGAAATGATTTAGATTTGGTCTCAGCTGGACTCAATAGCTTCCTTTGAAAAGGCTGAGGTAGATAATTTCAGATGTAATGAAATGATCTGAAGCATTGCTAAATGCAAAGACTTCCCCCCTCTCCCAGTTTATTATAACGGAACTGTTACTATTATGATTGTATCCACTAGAGAAGTTTCCTTTACAGTTACCCCAGTTAGGATTAATCACCATCTCTACTGGTATGAACTTATGACCCAAGAGCCATTATAAGTAATGATAATAAACAAGTCCTTAGGACTACTTCAAGTGAAAAATTCAAAGCTGGAAAAATGTATTTAATATTATGATACTCAACTAAGCCATCATTATTATATTTTACATAAGGGCATATAGGACATAAAGGTAATTACTTTTATTTCTGGTGTGTGAAGTCAAATGTCATCCAAAAATTATTCCATTCACAAGTATCTTCAGTGGAGGGACAATAATTTGCACTAATGCTTGGGAAACACAATCCGAATTCATTAATTTTGCAATTTAACAAGAAATGGGTAGATTTAGCAAGAAATAAGAGAACTCAATTCAAATAGCCTGGCTTCAGGACACCAGCATGAAATTGTATTGAACACCGTTTACTGCTAGTGCTTAGAGATGCTCAGAAGAAGAAGAAAACCTCAATAAATTAACACACCAGTCTCACTAAAAACACAGTTTGTACATTTGATTTTCAGGACTGTGCTCAGTCCATCATTTAAAGCATACATGGCATCACTAGAGTTTTTGTATGGGCTGCTGAATCAGAGACACTGGCATAGCAGCCAGTACTGTTTACAGACCTCTTGTATGGTCTTGGGCAATTTATTTCACCTTTTTATGCTTGTGTTGCCCCTACCATCACTTGCCTGTCTTACCTGCTTAGTATGGACCGTAAATCTTCAAGACAGGCATTCTCACTCTGTATATGGTCAGTGAAAAGCCCAACTGAGCCTCATTTCAGCTGCACCTCCTATGCATTGCTATAGTACACATACTGCCTCTTATCACAGATAAAAATGCAATGTATTATACTTGGCAAAACCAAAGTCCTGGTAAAATGATCTTCCTCTAAAGCATCTACTCTAAAATGCCAGAGAGATGGGCAAACCATCCATTAGTTATTTACTTATACGAACAAGCATAAAATTTGGAAGAATATATATTAATGAAGTTTTGTTACTGCTTTAGTTCATGGTTAAGTGGATTATACAAGTTCATAGCTGCTGTTTTTTGCCCAGCATTCTATGCAGACAAAGTTCCATGCTAGATAAATCTATAGATACATGATATATACCCTCCATGCTTTATGATAGAAAGGTCAGGCTCAGGTTGTCCACCTTCCAGACAGAAGTGCCAGCTGGTTGGGAACAGGAGGTGCAGAAAAGCAGAAATCAAAATTCTGCTACTAGCTGATTCCATTTTAATGATACCTGCAAAACAAAACAACCATCCTTCATCAAAATAAACTAAGGAAAGCTTGGGACTTTGTACTTTTGTTTTGGAAGTGCTGCCTGTCTTACTCTTTCTTACCTCTTAATTTCTCAGATGGGCAAAATTTACAAAGAAGGCAGTTGCTGCAGGGGTTATTGCAACTTTGGGGAACTCCTGCCAGTGTGGTTACATGCCACCCAGCAACAAGAATCATTTTTGTAAGGGGGAAAAGTAAAATCATCCCAATAAAATTTATTAATTTAGTATATTTCCTTCATACACATTTTTTTCTGTCTTGAAAGACCCTGGTTTATTTTTTCTCTAAATATGCATGCAATTGTAGAAAGCCCATCACTTCTTATCCCCATTTTCTATCAGCTTACATCCAAGATTAGTTTCTTATTTCCGGGCTCCCTATGCATTCAGATTTTTGCATAAGTTATCTTTCACAGCTCTACTAGAGCATAAAAGCTCAGTTTGTCTGAACAGAACTGCTAATGTGATGTTCCCAAAGAAGAAGACAGATGCCTCCCTGCCGATGGAAACCACTCAAGCCAGCAAACATCTATGCGTCCTTAAAAAGGAGAGGAAGGTTTCGGGTGTCGGGGCACACGCTGGTGCCCCTCTGGCAAATCCCTTCACCTGGCTGTGGCAGGAGGGCCCTTCCCCGGTGCGGAGTTTACCGGGCCAGTGCGTGAGCAAGTTAAGATTATACCCGTGTAGGGCTGGTTTGGGGAGTTTGAATCGCAGGAGCGACACGAGTAAAGTGCTCCGCTTAGCTAGATGCAGCTATTAGGATGCCTAATAAATATTTATAGTCCCTCACCGGGGAGGTGATTGACAGCACGGGGGCAATCCCTACCCTGCAGCTGCAGGCAAGCAGCTCGGGGAGAGCATCCCGGGGCGGGGGTTGCGCGCACCGGGGCTGCGCTGCTCCCACACTCGCGGAGGGGCCTGGGACGACCCTTGGAGCTCCACAGTTCCTGTCCTCCCCCCAGGAGCGGCGGGCACCCCCAGGGGAGGACTGTCCCCGGCCTGCCGGGGGTCGAGCGGGCTCTGCGCGGTGCGGCGCGGCCCGGCTCCCCCCGCCGTGCGGGGAGGGCGCTGCCGCAGTGACTGCGGTCCCGCGGAAAGCTGCGGAGCCGCCCGCCCCGCCGCAGCCGGGCTGCCTGCAGGTGAAGTGAAAGTCGTCGGGGAGAGGGAGGAGGAGGCGGCGGCAGAGGAGGAGGAGGAGGAGGAGGAGGGAGGGCGCAGCCCGTCCTGCGCGCTGCAGGCGGCGGAGGCTCCGCACCGCCCCCCGGCCCTGCGCGGCGGCGGCATCCCCATCCCCATCCCGGCGCGCCGCCGAAGTGAGTGGTTCCCAAAGTTCGCTTTTCCGGGGGAGGGGGTGACCTTGGGGCGGCAGCGCCGCGGGCAGGTGGGGCTGAGCGGGGCGGGGGTCGGCGCTGCCCCCGGCAGCAAGTCGGGGAGGCGAAGGGCAGGGCGGGCAGCGGTGCGGGTGGTGCCCGGGCAGCGGTGCGGGTTCCCCGGCAGCCTCGGCGGAGCGCTGCCCGCCCACCGGTGACGGCCCGGGGCGGGTCGGGAGCGCCGCATCCTCCGGCCGGTCTGGCTGTGCCGGTGTCCGCGAGTCTTCTGCTTGTGAGTAAACTTAGGAGTATGTCAAACTTGGAAGTTAGTGGTGGTAAGCGTGGAATACCACAGAAACTGCTTTTCCCCCCCAAAACATGATGTGTATGTGTATCTGTATTGCATACTTTGCCTGTAGCCAGAAGCTTTCCACAACAGAATTACTGTGCTTTTTGGAGGAATAACCCCAACCCAAATCCTTTAAGAATGAGCACTTTGAGTGGGAACCTGTTCCTTTGAGCCCTGAGGATGCAGCTCCCCAGACACTCGAAGTGCGAGGTCTACAACCTTAGACTCTGCTCGCAGCGTGAGGGTGGTCTAAGATGCTCATTTGGGGTGTTTTGTGTGTGTCTTTGCCCATGTGTGTGCCCTGAGGTATGGTCTGTCGGCAGCTGACAGCCAACTTTTTCTGCCGCTTCTGGAGTTCAAGGAGAACTATTGTTAGTTGCAAGAATAGCAGGATTTGGCTTGTCCGTGTTTGGCAAAGTTCAGCCCCTGCATACAGTACTGGCCAGGATGGTGATGTCAGTTTCTTAGAATATTTAAATGCTGGTTTTAGTGCTGCATATCTGTGCTGCTGCTTAAAATCAGTCATTATTAATTTGCTTTTACTTCTTGTTCTTTATCTTAATACCTTCAAAATATTTGTTTGAAGCTCTGCAGATGAGCATTGCGTACTACCCAGGGAAATTACCAGCTGATCATTTGTGCTCTCAGGAAGGCTGCCTGGACAGGAGCTTTTGCTCCTGTGAAAGGATGGTTAGACTATTGGACAAAATATTGCATAATATCAAGCCTTAGGATGTAAGCTTGTAGACTACTGGCAACTGACTTTCTGCATGTTGGAGATGGATATCAAAACCGTCTTATTTATTTTTTTCTTCTGACCTTGTGAACTGGGTGAAGTGCAGTGAATATGCAGTGCGTAGAAATCTGTATCCTTTAGCTCTCTAAGAATGACATGTTCATCCAGTGACCAAGTAAGATCTCTGACTAAATATAACAACTCCTTTTTTTCCCCTTAGCTCTGTGTTCACCAAACCAAAACTAATCTCAGATTCCTTTGATAACACCCAAACTACCGCATGCAGGAATTTCTGTGCACATAGCTGGTCTTGTATGTACAGCATCCAGAGTCCAGTGTCGATAGTGCACAACTCTTTTCTGCAGCCAGAAACTCTGACTTTGTACTGTGTGTGCCTGCAGCTCTGATTGATATGCATAGGTCCAAACATTTTATATAATGGCATAGTTGAGGCTTGTGGGTTTTAGAGAACTTTGTCCTCAGATCATTGCAAAATTAGAGGAGGAGGTTTAGTATTGAATATTTTTAATGCTTCTGTGTCTGGAACTATACACTTTCCCCTGTATGGCAATTGAATTATTCTAGAACTGTTTTGACAATTTGCTGTAATTCAGATTGTATTTTCTAAAGACCTCAACATGCAACAGTGAAACTCCTGTAGAATAAAACTACTGTATTTAGTTACTTTTTCTTTTATTTTTCTGGAATATGTGCCCATCCCCCCTTACCTCCTCCTTCCCTCAAAAAAAAAAAGTCATTGCCTTTGTATTCCTCTTCATAATTGGTTTTGTTGGGGTGTTTGTTTTTGTTTTGTGTGGGTATTTTTAACAGGTAGATGTTCTGCATAGCTAACTTATTGTCTACCTACTTTCAGTGTTTGAAGTAGCCAACTCCTGTTTATTGCTTTGTGAGAAATTACTGTGCTTGTATTCCATATGTGTAGCTTTTGGTTTAGGTTATAGGAAGAGGGAAGCCAATTCTCTGGTATGGCAGACTTGTTTCTTGAGAGAATGCGTTCATTTCTCCTCATTGAAGGTTAGAGCTTGGCAGCTCTTTATTGTTGAGTCTTGTGTAATAGGGGTTATCCAGACACTGGTTGGGGCAAGGATGACGTCTAGGCTGCTGTTTTTAACAGTTTGGATTTTTGTAAGGTTGCCCTTAATTGAACGGCTCTCTTGTGTTTGACATTTGCTGCGACCTCTTGCTGTAAGCAAAGGGAGTCAGTTAATGATTTTGAAGCTTGTCTTTCACTCAGAGCTGAAAATGAGGATGTTTACTTCTGGTTCCTGTTCTAACTCTCAAACATGGCTGATTTTTTTTTTTCCTCATGTTCTATTGCCTCCCTATTACACTTGGGATTTTTTTTCAAACATACAGAAAAAATTATGCATGTACAAGGAATCTAGGTTGCTATCTACTTACAGGTTGCTTTATAGATCCAGAAGTTTTAAAGATAAGTTTGGTAATTTTTACAATTTTCAAGTTGTCTGGTCAGTGTTTGCAGAGCACTGTTGGAAGTTAAATTATAAGCAGTGAAGGAAGCAATGAGAAGAAAGTAGACTGACAAATACGGGACTAAGAAAAAGAACAACGCACTGGAGCAAGAAGCAGAGGACACAAAGCAAGCTGAGAGGGAGGGAACTAAAGAAATAACAGGGAAAGTGGGGTGGAACTAATGTCAGCTGGCAGGGAAAGAGGAAAAATATGGACTTTCTATTTGACTCATCACTTAGATCAAAGTGTAATGAGTGTACAATCTCATGGAGGATGAAAAATGATTTTTACTTACCATTCCTTATGTCAACTCTGTATTTGACACTGTTGTGGTGGGCAGAAGCTCAAGCCTATAGAGAGGAATTTTATTGCAGACCTAGCTTTTTCAGCTGGTAGTAACTGACTAATTAATTTTGTGCACTACCTCAGTCTTGGACTCTTCTGCTGAAATAGTTCATGTGACTGGTTTGTCATGTATTTACACCTCAGCAATGGTACCAAAAATGGCAACTTGAGTGTTCAAAGAATGGCTGGTGGTAACTGCTTTCTCTCATAAATAGCCCTGCTGGAATGTAAATTGCTGACCTGGGGGTGAAGGCCTTTCCAGTCCATTGCGATTACTTGAGCTTTTGGGCCTCTTCCAAAACAGTGCGTTCCAGCTAGGCATCAGTGATTATTTAATTCTGCAAAAAAGAAATTACTTTTCCTTAAATGTGTTGTGATGTGGTGCAAAGGGACATTCTTCTGTGATACCAAACACCTCAGTCCTTCTGACTGAATAAGGTGTGGTCCTTGGTCTTGACCCAGTGAAGACTTGCACATAACACCTGACATTCTGTTTTCTCTAAGTCCTTATAGGATTGTATTTGTAGATTTGGGTTCACTGAAAATGTCTTGGAACTTGTATATAGTTTATATACACGAGATTACTTCTGTATTTTTTTTCCTCCAGCACAGTTGAATAATAGTGTTTCTTCCATTTTTCATCCAATGCAAATTGGAATTGGCTATATTCTTGAATGCCTCAGAATTCATTAAATAATGAAATGGCAGTTTTCCAATCCAGCATGAAATGAAATAACTCTAAACATGTATACAGAAAAAGGACAATGTTGAGGTATTTGTTGCTAACATTGAGGTATACTGCCAGATCTTGGGGCAACAATGTTATTTGTGCCAGGATGGTGGGTAATATCCGGAGAAGAAATAGGTTCTGTGGTAGGGACAGAATGGATTGGGACAGTGCAGTGATTCTGCCAGAAACATCCCTTGATAGCAGATATTTGGGGGGCGAGAATGGGGGGGTGGGGTGGTGGTGTTATGATTTTAAATTTATTTATTTATTAGAGAGATATTAAAACAATTGGTTGTTATCCCTTTTGGTCCAATTTTTTATATGGGAGAAGGGAACTAAACCCTTCTGTAGTTCCCCACTGAAAACTACTCAGGAAAACCTGACTCACTGGAGTATCTGCAAATCACTTGATACAATGTTGGAGTTTGCACAGTTTAATGGCAAGTCTGTAAAATCTTGTGGACTGTGTATGTTTTTAAGACAGTGTAGCATTTCTGTTTGTTATGATATAGTTTCTTTCCTTGTATCTCTTCCTTTCTCCTGTAGTATTATGCATCTTTTCACTTTAGGCCCCAGACTGCCCCCTTCTAAAGTACAATTTGTATGCATGTGGGTTTGGGTTTTTTTCCTATTTTCATGCAGTATGAACTAAAATCAGTTTGGAGATCTTACGAGATGCAGTGGAAACTTACTTTTCTGTGTCCCTTCTTTGAGTATGGTGAGACATGAAATGGCACCTTGATGGAATTTGGTAGGAGTTTGATTGAGAGTGCCACACGATGGTTAAAGTTGACAGGTATCTCTGGAGGTCATCTTGTTCAACCTCCCTGTTCAAACAGGCCCAGCTAGAGCTGGTTGCCTAGGTGACTTCTGAGCATCTCCAAGGATGGAGATTCCAGAGCCTCTCTGGACACTGTGTGCTCAGTCAGTATGGCTGAAAGAGATGTGAGTTTCTTCAAGGTGGAATTTTTGAGGAGTCTTCAAAAACTTTTAAGTGGGGATGAGTATTTGATGAAGGATGCAACTTAAACCAAATTTAAACCACAACAACAAAAACCTTCTGGCATTTGCTTATTGCCAAGATGGTATATACAGCTTTATGCTGCTCAAACTCACTAAAGCTGGTATTTTACTCTTCATCTTGCCTATCTAGTGCTTCACTTTCATTCAGTTTTCTTGTGATCTCTATACCAAAAGAGCATGAGCACAAGAAACATTGAAATCCTCATTTCCTTTACAAGGATGGAGAGGGAAGCCCTGCTTGCACTGCTGACTAAAGGACTCCTAACTCTGGGAGAATGTAACTTAATCATGTCAAATTTAGGAGTTCCAGACAACACGCATCCCTACATATGTGCACTCCTCCTGCCCCTTTGCTAATGCAGCTGATGCTGGTGAGTGCTCCATCTCTCTGTTCTTGAGTCTGGATATGCAGTTCAAACAGACCTTTCTCTAGCAGGAGTCCCAAGTCTCAGGGAAGATTTTCTAGGAAACAAACAAAATATGTATTTATCAATCAATAAAGTGGCTACCTTTTCCTGTACTTTCCTTAGAATACATTGAAACTATATTGCATAAATTCAGTGTTGCTGTACAACTCAGATATAATGTACAACATAATATGTAAGAGTACTTATAATGAGGCATTTACTAGTTGTTTTAGAAGCTGATGATGTATAGCCTTTTGACCTAGGAAGGTTTTTAAAAGTGAAATGTAGCAGTACGATTTTTTTTTCTCATAATTGACTTACTGTTTTCTGTATAAACCAACTCTGTTCTTGCAGTATTGCATTAAATAGAGTAGTGGAAGGCTCCCTACAGGCATATCAGAGCTCAGCACCATGTTATTGGATATTGGGATGCCAGTGGGGGAAAGCAACAGGTTCTCTTGGTATTGTATAAAAGAGAGCATGGGCTGTCAAGATAGTTAAGACTGAATGTTGCTTTGGTAATGACAAGTCCTACCTTGGAAACTGCATTCTGTCTGGCAAGAGTCTAAGTTCTGTAATTAGGAAATACATTCTATCCTTTATTGCTGTGACTTTTTATGGAGATTACTTGGAAATGTTTGCTGGAAGAAGTTTTGAAATCCAAAAGAATGGATTATACGTATTTGTTACTCAGTCATGGAGTACGTAATTAGTACTTTGGCTGAACATGTATTATGCATTTAGTGAGCAAATACTTTCCGTTGTAACATTTATTCTAATAAACCATGTTTTAATATGGATAATCCTCTTTTAACATAATTGGAACATGGAGATAATACTTCAACATCTTCAGTTTAAAGACTGATGGGATGGTTGTAGTATGCTACTGTAATGTCAGCGGAGTCACGTGCCATAAGCATGAATGCAAGGTTTTTGTATTTCATCCAGTCCCATTTCTAGCATTCTCGTATGGCGGTATAGTCATTATAAAGATTTTAATTGGCTAAGAGCTTGCCAGCTTGTGTTTGCCAACTATGCTGAAATCCTGGCCAAACTTGTTAAAATTATGCAGTAAACTGCAGTTGGCTGAAAATGACAGATATAAATAGATGACATGGTGCTGAATTACAACTCATTATTGAAATTCAGCTGGTATGTAATAGATAGCCATAAAAAGGCAACATTTTTCCCCTAATATGGGCCTTTAAATGAATGCAGTATTTTATATTTTTTTTAAATAAAGTTAATGTTTATCACAAACTCGTAGTCTAGTTCATAGTTTAGTGACTCTTTGCAAACAAGAATAGTTTTCTTTTCTGGAAAAGAGTTGTGGTCTACTATCTGGTTGGTTTTCGGTAGGGATAGTTCATTATTTTGTTTTGTAGTTAGGCAAAAATTGGATGAAAACAGTGTATTTTATACATAAATCACTTTTCAAGCATCTTGCTTCAGAAATCATATTGGAGAACAGCAGTATCTAGTTGATTGTTGTTTGTGTTGCCTTCTCCCAATAACAAAGAATATTTTGTGCCTTATTGGAACTTTGAAACTGGTAAGATACAAAGGCTTATTCACTAACTCAGATTTTACTAATCTGTGTTTGACTCCATCGAAGTGCCTTCCAGAGGCTAGAATAGCATCAAAGTCCAATTGCATGACATGTGGTGGCATATATGGTAAGGACTCGGGGGATAAATCAAACTAGAAGGGAGCTCTTAAAGTCTCTAGATCAGCCTCCAGCAGACAGCAGGGACAGCTGCAGTGTCAGAACAGGTTGCTTAGGGCTTGATTCAGTCATGTCTGTGCAGGATTCATCCGTGTAGGTTTTCAAATCTCTCAGGGCAACCTGTGATGCTTCTTGACTCTCCTTCCAGTGAAAATGGCTTTATGGGTTATGTGTTCTCTCCAACCTGTGTGGCTGATGTGTGCTTTTGTGTTAGATCTTGACTTTATACTTTGCATTGCATAACAGGAGGTTTTACAATGTGATTTTGGAAGAAGAGGGTCTGTTCCCTGACTTAGATGTTTCACCTGTGTGCTGGAGCTGTTTCTTTAGCACAGAGAGAAGTTGGGTGCCTTAGAATCCAAGCTAAAACCCACTTCTTGGGGTAGGAGGTGCAGAGAGTGAGGAAATGTCACATGTGGGTTATGTTTGGTATCCTGTCTCCATGGAGGTTAGGCATATGAGGCAATGCCAAGTATTGAGTGTGTGTAAGTCCAAAGACTAGCATTTGCAAAGCAGTATCTGAGGCCAAGACCAGGACCCAGTTCCTGAAGTTTTGTCAGTTTGTGTTGTGCAGCTAGAAAAGCAATCATTTAGTTGACTTATCTCTGCTTCTCTGAAACTTGAGACCTGGTTATAGTTTGGGGTATTTTAGATAAAAGACAAACAGGTTAGTTTGAAGCACTTTGAGTAGTGTTTCCAGTTACCTTGCACATTTCCTGCCTTCAAAACTAGAAGTTCTTCTGTAGTAGGTGTCTTGTGAGTGGTAACTTCATGAATTACCACTCTTTAGCCCCTAGTTAGCACTTCCAGAATCACTTGGCAGGAAAATGGGAAAGGCATTAAGCAATTCCTCAGCCTAGGTAAGGTTTAAACCCACTTCTCCTGTCCCCTAACATTATAAGTTGCTGAGGTCTGTTTATGTGTCTTCTATTGACACTCTGCAGCTGGATGAACAACTTCAATGTCCTTGGGGGCAGGAAACATACAAGTTTTTCCTTTCTCTTAGAGTGATGGCGATGCTGAGGAAAATGGACCGGCGAGTGCTACTGCCACTGAGCTAGAGTTCACTGCAGATGAGGTCTCTCAGGCTTTATCTGTGTTACTGTGAAGTGTCTTAACTGCTGCTGTATTCACTAACGGGTATTACTGATGGATACATCAGCTGTCAGCATGCTAATAAGCATCATTAACTATCCTCAAAGCAGCTAAATGACACAGCTGTTGAAAAGGCAGGAGTTGCAGGCAGCCGTGTTCCTGAGCTCCTCTTCCAGCTCTAATGGATGGAGCTCACTGAGGGAAAACCTGAGGGCAAAAGCCTGAAGGCAGATGAGTCTGAGAGATTCTTCCTTTTGTTGTTTGCTTTAATGTTAACAGAGCACCAGCAAACATTGGAATTGCTTTACTGGGGTTGTATTATTTTGCTGTCTAACAACCTGTGACCCTTTATTAGTTTCTGGTGTTATTATTGTAATTGTAATTTGACATCTAAAAGCTTCCAAGTGACGAACTGTGCCTTCCTTGGTTACTCGTAGGCACAGATTTATTGGTACGAGAACCTTTTTATTTATCACAGATTTCAAGGTGTTGTCTTGTTTATGCTAAATGTTTCAAATTTTCTTTGTAAACCAAGTGTCTCCATGGGGAGATATTAATATCCTGTTACTGTACTTTTGTAATTTCATAATGCAAGTCTTGTAACCAATTCTTTTATGGGGTTCTCTTTATGGCCTCTGGCACAGAGCTTGGCCTCTGGATTTCTCAATAAAGACCAGACCTCTGAATACTCAATATAATTCACAATAAATTAGACCATTCACAAGCATCCGGTACAGAAATTAACGGTTTTCAATTTTTTTTGCCTACGAAAGAGTATAATCTCACTCGCGTTTGCGGGGGGACTGAGAAAAAAAAACGTGGCGCTTCTGCTAGGAGGGGTGCGGTTAACTGGAAGTTGTGTCGGCAGATGTGGGGCACAGGGAGGCGGCGTTCAGCCCCCGCTGCCCGCGGGGATCCGTGTGCGGAGGAGGCGGAGGAGGGATGGGAGCGGCGGGCGCTGCCGGAGCGCTCCGCGGCCGCGGGAGGGAGCGCGGCGGGTCCGCGCAGGGCGGGGGCTGAGCCACAGGGCAGGGTCGGCCCTCCTGTTCACGGAGCCTCGTTTGCCGGGGCTGGGGGATCAATGCTATTTTATGTGTCCGGCGGAGGCTGAAAGGTTACGTGGGGCGTTGTGTGCAGGGGGAGAACAAGAGCCCCTTTCTTCCCCAGGCTGCCGGCTTCGAGAGCTGCTGGAAACTTTCAATGAATGATAAAGTTATACTTTTTCTTACTCATTTTATTTTTGTGGCTGACATTTTAAAAATTCTGAACAAATATCTGTAAAGGGCACCAAATAAACTGAAAATTAAATTTCAAAGATATGAAAGACAGTGATGCAAATATTTAAACCACAGATGTTGTTTATTCTTTCTGTGGTGGATTAAACTAGTCACTGCAAATCTGTCTGGGGTTCTGTTGCCCACTCCCCTCGAAGGGTGCCTCATTTTGCTATACAACACTGTTTAATACAGTTGTTTTAGCAGTGGCATTTCTCCATTTGTGATTCTGTATTAAACTGAATCTTAAGGATACTTGGTTTTATTCACCATCTTCACATTTTGTCAGTACAAGGACTTCATTTCTCAAATGCTCAAAGAAACCCCAATATACTAGAACCAAAGAATATCAATAACAGCATATCAACTGCTTCAATACATTGCTGTTGTTTCCAAAAAGTTCAGCAGAAACACAGAGGTCATCAGGTGCTCCAGCCAGTCATGCTAGTTCCTTAGGTGCAATGCACCATCCAAATTCAGAGACACATAGAAGTCCATCTGACTCCTCACTTTCCTCATGTCTCAGAACAGTGTTTCTAAGCCTTTTCAGATTTGCACAAGTTTTTTTCTGATTGGGTTATTTTTGCCACCTCTTACATTTGCTCTAGAACAAGAAATGCAATGGAAGTGATGAAAAATGCTTTTTCCTTTTGAGGCTATACCATGATACTTGGCAGAAAGAATTAAAGTGTAGAGGTATTCAGACAGACTGACACTACATAGCAGCCATATCTCAGAAGCACTATTTTAATTTAGACCTGGATGTAGAGGCTATGTTTGTGAGATTTGACATGTCCTAGTAACTCCTAGCGTGTTGTCTAGCATCATGAACTCACAAACCACCTTCATGTCTCTTTTCCTTTACTCATTTTAGAAAGTTATGGATATTAAGTGTACTGTCCTTTTTGGAATAAAACAACCAAAATGTACAAACAAATTAGTAATACAGTAGAAAATCACTGAGCCATAGTTGAGGCCAATTTTTCTGGTGTTGAATATTATATGCAACATTTGAATACAACAAAGCTAGCTGTTGATTGTAACCAGGCAGAGCTGAAATACTGTGCCTATGTCAGTTTGTCAAATGTTAGGTACTAAATCGGAACTGATTAAATGTGTGATCAGTTGATGCATTTCATTTCAAACAACTGCAAATTAACGTGTGTAATAATAAAGTTGCATTTTTGTGCTGCAGCAAGTATGAGCAGAATTATTCGTTACACTCGCTCCCTAATTTTGCTTCATGTATCTGAGTAACTGTAAAACTGTGAGACTTTCTGTAACGTGGAAGAAACAAGGAAATTATTTGTAGTCTCCTAAATAGTGGGTTTGCCCTAAAGATATCTTATAGTTAGACCACGTTTTTCCCACCTGCTTAAATATTAAATTACAGCAATTTACTTATTGATTGTTGAGCATTACTGATATAACAGCTGGGGTTCGGTGATCTATTTATATTTATTTATTTATTATATTTTTTTTCTTTCCATAGTACAAAGGATAATTCTAGTAAGACAGTGACTGATGGAGCAGATGCTTTACAGATGCTTTTAGTTTTGAACTTTGGAACTAATACTAGCAGTTTTCAGAAACGCAGTTAACCCAACTTCTTTCTGTAATAATACTTAGCAGCTCTTTGTAGCTCATAGAAGGTGCAGTGCTGGACATGCAGTGCTGAGTGCTATGTGTGGCAGAGACTGCACATGTCTGCCTGTTGCAGCTCTTTCAGCAGACGAATCAGTAAGTTTTGATTGTAGCACTACTGGTTGATTGAAAAATATTAAGTTGCAGAATTCAGTAGCTTCTATTAACTATGAGAGTTTTTGTTTTGTTGTGCATGGGGGACATGACCTACTGATGTGACCATTAACTGATAGGGTCATTCAAGTTGCTGTGTGAAGTGGGGCAGGAAGGTGAGAGGTGACAAGTCTGTAGCTGTCAGAATTTGGAAGGTGTTACAGTAGAAGTATTCTTCTAAACTTACTGTTTCTTATATGCTGTTTCCTGTAGTTTTCTGCTATCAGAGAAAAGGTGTAGGCTAATGAATATTTAAGTGGGGCTGTCTTAAGTTTTACAGAAGGTGGCAGTTCCAGAACAAGTACCCCCCTGATTCTTCTGTTGCTATCCCCCTCCAGTTCTGTTGGGGTTATAGCTCTGTAGTACAGAAAGGATTCCTTTATCCACATTTTGTCATTAAATGGTTGACTAAGTTCCCACTTGTCTCCTGAGACACGTGCGAACATATGTAGAGAACTTGCTTAATAGTTATAACTCGTTTATACAAACAAGTTGCATCTTCTTTTCTTTGAGAAATTCCTTCCGGGTGCAGTATATATCAGACTGGCTTGTCTGTGGGTGATTTTGCACCTCCTTGGTTGCACCTACCTTTATCTGCAGTGTAAGGGAGGCTTGCTGTGCATTGGCAGTGCATCTTTTAGAAAGAACAAAGGGCCTGTAGATGTAGAGCCTGAGATGGAACTGTATCACCTTGTGCATGATGAAAGCTTACATTGAACAAATGCTCTCCATAACACATACTTCTGCTGTATCATTCAGGCTCAGTAAGAAGGATATTTTTTTATAATCTTCTTTTTCAATTTTCTCTCTTTTTTCTTTTCCTTTTTTTCCCATTTTCATCATGAGCATGTTCAAAGTAGTTGTTGTTGGTGCTAAACATGACAGAAAGCTGAGCAGGCAGTCTGGGGCTCGTTTGCCATGCTCTGGGATGCCTTGTGACTGTATGAAATGTGAGTGAAGCATTGTTTTTCTAACATTGATGCAATTCTACTTCCTAATCTGGGATTTTGTAATACTGGAGAGAGGAGTTGGTGAGATACAAGAGTCTTGAGCTCCATCGCTTTCACAGAACACATCTGTTTCATATACCTGATCAGTCAGTTTATTAGAAATGGTGTTACAGATGTCAGGCTTTCAGCACAGATTTCCTTTAACTGTGCCATAGAGTAATGTCTGTTAAATATAACTTCACGTTTGCTTTTAAAAACCATGTTTATCTTCAAATGCTGTAATTGAATTGTAAGTACAAACCAAAATGGTGGCAGGAAGCATAAATATTTTCACCTTTGGGAATGATCAAAGAAAATACCTTTTAATAGCAAAATATTACTAAAGTTAGTAAAGCTGAGGTGTGAAGATAGCTTGTGGGCTCAAGATGCTAGACATGATGCTAGGAGTTACTAGGACATGCCAAATTTCACAAACATAGCCTTTACATCCAGGTTTATAATAAAATACTGCTTCTGAGAGATGACTGCAATGTAGTGGCAGTCTGTCTGAATACCTCTACACTTCAGTTCCTCATGTCAAGTATCATGGTTTTTCCTCGAAAGGAAGAAGTGTCTATAGTTTTAAATTTCTGATGTTGCCTTTCTTGTTCTAAAGCAAGTGTAAAGTCTGGCAAAAATAAACTGAGGATCAGCCGGACTTCTATGTGTCTTTGAATTTGGATGGTGCATTGCACCTAAGGAACTAGCATGACTGGCTGGAGCACCTGATGACCTCTGTGTTTCTGCTGAACTTTTTGGAAACAACAGCAATGTATTGAAGCAGTTGATATGCTGTTATTGATATTCTTTGGTCCTAGTATATTGGGGTTTCTTTGAGTATTTGAGAAATGAAGTCCTTGTACTGACAAAATGTGAAGATGGTGAAAAAAAGCAAGTATCCTTAAAATTCAGTTTAGTATGGAATCACAAATGGAAAAATGCCGCTGTTACAGTAATTGTATCCAACCGTGTTGTATGGCAAAATGAGGCTGTTTGAATTTCTTAATTGAATTTCATACCTAACATATTTGGATTCTTTCCAAACATAAGCTTAGTTCATTTTCCTTCATGTTGTAAGGTTAAAACATGGCAACGTTAGTAGTTTTTTCCTTTTGATTCTGAAGGTATTGTGGACAGCTTGATTCCTGCCCTGTTCTGCTTTGTATTGTTTGTGAGAGAAATGTGTGTCTTTAAACTTCGTTCTTTATATGTGGTAAAGTCTTTCAAACGCATTGCTGAA
This sequence comes from Campylorhamphus procurvoides, assembly GCA_013396655.1. Lineage (NCBI taxonomy): Eukaryota > Metazoa > Chordata > Aves > Passeriformes > Dendrocolaptidae > Campylorhamphus > Campylorhamphus procurvoides. Next base: position 3,040,084 of record WBMV01004137.1, read on the forward strand.
GCATTTAACTATTTAACAGAGTGTTACATTCACATATGTGCAGGTCTGTCATTCCTGATTTGCTCTGCCTTGTCCACTGTGGTATTTTATTAGTCTTTCTTTGAGTTCTTGGATTTTTTTCTGGAGTTTACAACTACATAGGATGGACTTTTCAATAAGTCATTACTGGTGTGTTTCTTGAAGTGACAGTTACTGAGTAATGTTTTCTCTTTGAGATGTGTAGATTTGGATGCAAACAAGGCACAGGATTTATACTGTCTGCCTAATTTATAAAAGTACTCTTTAGCTGTGAATGGGGGGATGACTGAAGCACAGCCAGGAAAACTTTATTTGATATTTGGATGAATGCCATAAATAGAATTCAGCTAACACATGCCTTTGTCTGTTGTTGGAATTCAACTTTAAAAGGATTAATTTCTCAACCCTACCCTGCTGTGCAGAATCCTGAATATTAACAGCTTTTCCGAAGGTTAGGGGGACACTACAGTAACTGATTTTTGTTTAGCTGTGAATTGTTTGCAAAACTAACTTTTAATAGTAGCATTTTTGATTCTAAAAGTTGTACTTCATAAAAAGTAAGAAACAACTTTTAGTTCTCATTTTTATTTTTAACTACAAGAATTAATGATATCACAGTTGGGATAAAACTTTAATGTCTGTGGTGGTTAATTATATAATACTGATCATCTTTCTTAAAAATAGAAGTGGTTGTGTTTCATCAAAATCTTCTACCATCACTAGCGTACCATAGTGTCCATTTCAGTGTTGGAGTAGCAGCATTTGCAGGTAAGATTTGGATTTTACACTGTCCAGTGCTGCATCATCAACATGGAATGCTCAGATCCTCTGCTGATTCTTCAGAGTGGAGCCATGCCAACATAAACTTTTTAATCATAAAGTTTTCTAGTGCAGGTAGAATTGTGACATCTGCCTTTCCCTATGTGCTCATGAATTGTGTTGATTTAAGTTTTGCTTTGTCTGAAGCCAGAGGAAACTGGAAGGAAGATTTTCTGTTTGGCTGTGTAAAACATCCTTGTATACACTGCAGTTTCTTTGAAAACCTGCCACTGTTGCTGTAGCATCAATATAGCTCTGTCACTAGTGATAATAAAAAGGATCACCAGTGGGAAGACTTGCTTCCAATCTTTTACTGCTTTACAGATACTCTGAATATACTGGCAGGTAGAGGGAGGGAATAACACTTTATAGTTTGTTTCCATTGTCCTTTTTTTCAGGGGTGCTACTCAAATGCAAGCACTTGGAGAATATTAGGAAGCACACCAGGTGTCTTGCTGGCATATTTTCATTTGAGAGGTGTGTGAAAAATAGCAGTCTAGGTAGTGCTGGCAAACTTACTCTGGGTACGTTAATGTCAATAGGAACAGAAGGAAGTAGTCTTTGTGTATTTGTCAATCACATTATTTTGAGATGTACTTGAAGACATTAAATGAAGGCATTGTTTTAGTCACTCTTACCTAGTGGATCGAGCACTGAGTAAGACAAAGATGATTGTGTCCTGCTGATGGTGGCTGAGGAGCCTTGTGAGTTATGTTTTTTCTATGACTCAGTTTCTGCATTTGCAATTACAGGAGTAGTCAGACTGACTTTTTAGAAAGTTTTAAGGTGTTTACATCAAGGCTCTTAAATAGTGTATGGTGTCCTTTTGCTTGCTTTCACTAAGTGTAGGGTTGGTTTTTTTGACTTTTGCCATGCAGGTATGGTTAAATCTTTATGGTTAAGTGTGACTTGGCAGAATTGGATTTATGGGTGGATTCAATGACTACAAAGGTCTTTTCTAACCTAAATGATTTTATGATTCTGTCCTGAAGAATTTTAAAGAATAGCAGAGAAATGAACTGATAATATCTTTATGACTTATCTGATTGCTGAAAGCAGTTCTTTTCTTTAAAGATAACTGATTTCAAGATTCCAGAGCTAAATGCAGATGTTCTTGTGTGCCATAGCTAACGGACCTCTTGTGTGTGTATGTGACTTCTCTGGCTGGAATGCTGGGTGCCTTGGCTTGCATCTGAAATGATGTCAAGGGTGCAGAAATGTGTAAGGAACAGCATTCGGGTGCTTTCATATATCCAAAATGGAAGCTTTTCTGCTTTACTCTTCCATTTGGAAGAATTCATTTCAAGCAGAAAGTATGTTAAGAGCTGCTTTTGTTTACAAAAGTGAACACAGTGAAGAAGAGACTTGGCAGGATTCCAGATCTGTTTGTGCTTTTGCTTAAATGGATGATTTCTGGTGATTTATTCCCCTGCCCTTGCTCCATTGGTAATGTGTCTGTTTCTGCATTTTCCTGTCATGTTTCCTGTTTGTCCCTGGAAGAGTCCTGGAGCCATTGTGTTCCAGCGTGGTTAGCTTAAGGTGTGTTCTGTGTTTTGTTCTGTCTCTGCAGGCATCATCTCTGCTTGGTCCATGGGTAGGAAAGGGAAATGGGCTCTTCCCAGCTTACATTATGCTATGCAGTTTAGTTAGCTACATTTTACATAGCTCACTGTGGCATAATTTTCCCCTCAGCGGAGCCCTCTTCTCTCAGGGCAGTTCTCCAACCTGCCTCTTGTATATGTAGTGACAGATATTTATGTCATTTGCCCCTTGTGTGAATTCTTGTGCTTCAGGGAAGGGGAAACAAAAGGGGGAAAACACACTTTTAAAAAATTTTGTTTTCTTTTACCCTGCTTAGTGTAGTGGTGGAGAGAAACCTTTTCCAGGTCCCATATACTAACAATGCAGCAGACACAAACGAAAATCCTGGTCCAGTGCTGGGAGGAGCATGGCTGAGACACATGCAGGCTTGGTGAGCATCCTGGTCCTGCACCCTCTTGGAGGGGATCTGCCTCTCTACCATGGTCAAACTCTTGTACCTTCCAGGGTTTTCCATGAAGGATGGTGTGTTTTCTTCTTGGAGACCTAATCTGAGTCTTAAAGATGCATGTGAAAGGGCAAGAGAGTGGAAAGCAAAATGTGTGAAAGGATTGCTAAGTCTTGAAAGACCTGGGCAGCTCAGATTTTCTTAGATGTACAAAGAAGCTCTAACATGTAAAATTTAATTTTATTTTTTAATCCCCATTAAATTAGTCTTCTGTTATTCTAATTTATGTTGTTCATCTTCTTTCTTAGCTTTTTACGTCTATTTCTTACAGATTAACAGTATTATTCATTCAAAAAGTGTAGCTATCAAACATAATGAACAAACATTTTGACAGTCCAGAACCATTTTTAAAATTATTTTTAGGAAATAGGTTAAGCAGTTCATATGTTATAGTGACACACTAAGAAACAATTAAACAACCCATCTTTTCTTGGTTTGGTCTACATCCATTCCCTCATGTTGCTTGCTATAACTCTCATCTGCTGCCTGCAACACTTTCCCATCCCAAAGTTAACTGTTTCTTTCTTGTTGTGCATAGTGGAGATCCTGGTGGGATCATTTGGGGAGCAAGTCAAGATCCCTAAAGTCAGTTTGTGAAGGCTGCTTAAGCTGCTGCCGCTGGAGATTGAAGTCCCATGAAAGTCCCATGCCCAAGACTGAATAGGTGGTGCAATTCTTGTAATGCATAACTTCTGTGCTTTAAAGGTGAAACTGAGTTCATGTTTATACATTTGAATGTTCATATTTAAAAATAAGAATAATTATCTGTAGTGGCACACTAAATAAACTGCTTTTTTCCCTCTTCAGAAACACTTTTCCTCTGGAGAATTCAGCAGCAGCAGTAAACGGCCATTGCTGTATTCAGAATATGTGAGTTCTTTCCTGGCCCTGAACTTTTATCTTTCTGAAGAATATTTTATGATTAAGAACACTTGGTCACATCTGGTACTTCTCAAAAATGGCTGCTTTTCCAAGAATAGCATGCAAACATGAAATCAGAATCACAAGCAGATGTTTGCTAATATGGCCACAGATAACCTTTCAGCTTCATGTTTATTTTTAATAAATAACCATCTGTGAAGAATGCAGATTAATAGAGAACAGAGATAATTTCTGTCAGTGTTAATGTTAACTTTACTGTGTTGCTGATGTTGTACTTATTACTATAAAACAGTATTATTTATTGTATAAAATTGTCAGCTGCTGTTTACAGAAAAGTGATATTTTTGTCATTGCTCTTTTACAAACTGGAAATGTTTGCTTTTCTTTTAAGAACATAGGATGACTACCTGGATCAACAACATTGCTAATTATGGCTTAATTCTTTCATCCATCAATAAATTATTTGTCAGAGTGTCATGGAATGTGGGGAATTTCTGGCTTTTTGCTTGCCTTTGCATTTTCAGTGAACTTGGTGTGGCTCTTGCAGTTGGTCTGGTAAAAGTGGGGTATTTGCTCCCTTGACTGCTGCCCTCGAAGAAGCATATTTAAGCTTATTGAAACAATCTGTTTCATAAGTCAGACCAGTAGCCTTTTGTTCTCTTCTTGTTGTTCTCTTAATTTATATTTAGTTTGGGAGAGTTCAGCATACAGATGCAGCTGACAATAGTTTTCCTTCACTGAAAAGTCTGCCTGTCACTGCTGGAGCAGGAGACAAAGGCGTAAGCCATGCTGCCCACTGCCCCTGCCCGTCTAGAAGGGTCCTTATCACAGTGGGACCTTGATTGGTGGCAAAATGTATTCAGATGCCATCATAGGGAAGGCATGACATGGGACAATGTCAGAAGTGTCCCTTCAGGAGTAAGAGCTGTGTTGTCTGGATGCTCTAAGCATGAGGCAACTGCCATTTACTTTCTGCTGAGGTATCCAGTACGTCATGTCTTCATGAAGCTCTTGGTGTTCTGGGAGTCCAGGATGGGGACGACTACTCGTGCATCTGAAAAATATGTGTTGGCAGAGGCAAGTTTGGGAAGGAATGCAGGTCTACAAAACTGCTTACCTGAAGGATGAACCTGGTAAGGGAGAGGGGTGAACTATGCTGGTGTGGTGCTGGCTGGGCTGTGCCACCAGCAGGACCCTTCAAACCCCCTCCCTTGGCTCCAGAGAGTTGTTTTGCCTCGTGGAGCTGCACAACTGAGCAGAACCAGTCAGCAACTGGGCCAGTGGAGAAGGGTTAGATGGGTTAAGTGCCAAAACAGGGTCATTTGAGTAAACCTGTAGAAGGTGCATGTTTGGGGCTTTTTTGGTGTCTATTTATTTATTTATAAGTTTAGAAACTTTGAAACATCTCACTTGACATTCTTCAGAAACAGAGCTGCACATGAGCATAACAAGTACATCTCAGCATCCAAATTTGCAGATGATGTGAAAGAACTGTTTGGGAAAGATAGCACAGCACTGAGAATTCATTAGAGCATTGCTCACATTATAGTTGAAATACCTTCAAAGAGAAACTAACAATTGAAATAAGTTCAGAAGCAGAAGAGCCTTGCAGGCATTCAGGAAGGGGTGGGTAGAAGCTTATACGTTAACAAAATATCCCCAGCTAGAATATTATTTTACATCCCTACTCTCTAGTTCTCTCCCTTGGTTATTTACAAATGAAAAATAAAATTTACAATTATAGCTGATTAGATATTCTGAGTTCTCAGCAAAGCATGTTTGTGTTCTCTATTCAGTTATTACAGAGTTGCTGGGCACAACTTGGTAGTTGAATTTGAGTTATCTTTTGTGTTCAAGTAATTTAGTCTCTTCTGTTTTGTATGAAGAATGAACTATGTTCTCCTGCAATTACAGCACTATTCAGATAAAGGATATTTTATATTATTTTTTTAACCAGTAATTCCAACTTTATAGTGAAAATTAACCTAATTTAATCAAGTATAGCCTGTACAAGAGATTTTGATTATGCAAGCTGTGATTGTGTAGACTGCATTCAGGTTGAAATAAGCAGTGTTGCCATTCTCAGTTCAGAAGACATAAACCCAGCAACTATGCCTGGCTCCTGTTCCTCCTCCTGGCTCACTTATTTGTACATGTTCAAGTATGTTGGCCCTTTTAGTCTTAAATGTGAATCTGTGGTTCTTGTAAATGGATTTTCTGGGCTTGTTCTGAAAAATGCCACTTGTGCATCCTGACATGGATGTTGGCAATACTGAAGCCTCTTGTCAGTGCCATACTCTTTTACTGGGAAACTGAAGCAAGGAGAGGCAGAGGCACTGGGATTCTACCTTTTGTTTTCTCTTAGGGTAGTTTGAGGCTTGCTAATGGGTTCAAACATTTTCAGATGTGACTGGTGATTCCCTGCTGTTCTACAGTGCTCTTAAAACTACTTCTGTTTTGCAGTTTTGAGAAAGCGTAGTCTGTGTTTATCAGCCTGCAAGACTTTGCGAATATGGACTGTTGTCCTTAAGTTTAGGAAATGTCACTTAAACCACTGTCAGATGCATTTAAAGGGCAAATTGTATAATTATATCTCAACCTTTCAGTAGATACCCACTAATTGCCTGGTGTACTTTTGATAATCCTCATTATTTCAAGGTATTAACACCCTGAACGTAGATCACATTAATTGCATTTTAAATCTTTAAACTCAATGTTTTACTTGAGTGATGAAAATAATGTTATTTTTCTTTTTAGCTTTCCTGCTTCTAGACAAAATGTTTTATTTGAAATGACTAGCAGTAACTTACGAATGGAGAAGCTTGGAAACAGGTATCAGTGACATAAAGCTGAAATACAACATTACAAATGTTGGTTGCTCACAATGTTGTCAACTCTGCCTTGTGATGAAACACCGAAAGGTAGCTGATGCTTAAAGAGTCGGATCACCTGTTTGCTCGCAATTTGTGGTAGAGTAGTAGAGAGAAAGCTCTCAGTTGGGTGCCAGAAGTATAACACTGTTTATGTAGATGATTCTGATTACATTTATTGCTAATACTGTATCTCGGTATTTCCAATGCACTATATAATATAAGCAGGTTTGGCTAGAAACAGACCAGTTTGTGATCTTTGGCCTTGCAGAATGCACAATTGAACAAAGCACCTATGTAGCTACTTTCAGATTTTATCCCTGCATGTGTCCAGATCTTAGTGCTTTTACTTACCTGTCCGAAAGTGAGTGTTCCCCATCTTTAGACTGGAATCACCCTGAAAATGTCTCTGCCTGGGGAAGCAGGGGGGATTCACCCAGAAGCTTCCCGCAACTTTGGGAGACCGGTTGGCCCAGACTACAGCATTTTGTACCCTTTTGCAGGCTGATGTGACCAAAGTCAGTCACAATCATCACAGCTTCCCCATTTCTGGAATGTATTCATTTTGTGAATATCCAGACACTTTCTGCTGCAATTCCTACCTCAAATTCTTATTTAGGACAAATCACATTACCAGAGACAACTGCACAAGAGAAGGAGGGGGTGTGTGGAGAGTATGCTCAGTCGAAGACCTGACTGTCTTTTGTTGCTGTCACCCAACTGCTGCAGGGCATTGCTCCTGGGTTAAAAATGTTTGTTGAGATCATTGCAATATTTTCTAATGTGAATAGCTGTTAAATTGCTCATACTTCCAGCTTTCATTGCATTTTAACAAACAGTGTTTTGGTTGGTCATCCTCAATGATGTGTTGTTTGCAGGGTTTTCAGCTGCGGCAGAACTGCAGCTGTCTGTGGGAAGCCATCAATACTTGTTTCCAAAGGGGCTTTGGCACATTCTCTCTTGACTCCCTTTTTCCCTGTTTTAGGTCTCCCGAAGTCACTGCCCGCTCGCAGCCACCGTGCTGTGATGCCCCGGCATGCCTCATGGCAGAGCTGCCCGGCCGCCCCGCTGGAGCGTGGCTCTCCCCTGTAGGGAGCTGGGTAAGTGTGAATCCTCATCCTCAGTGTGGGAAATGCTGCCTGCCCACATCTCCTGGCTTCCCAAACCTGGTGACACAGATTGTTTTCGTCAGCCTCTTTTTGTGTGTCTTAGCATGCTCTCCTGGCTTCATGTACATTGGAAGGTGGTCTACTGGGGAGTGGTGGATGCATGTGTGTCTTATTTCTGACATGCTCATAGACAGTTTCCTCTGGAGAGTTGATTATGTCTTAGATGAGTAGGGGGGATAGAAAGGCAGACTTAATAGGAGTTTGAGGTGTTCACTGAGATGTGAGCTGTCCCTTCATTGTTTTTTATATATATACACAGAAGACAAGCATTGGGGGGAGGAAGGTAGATTAGAGGAAGTGCCTCTGAAATGCCCTCTTGCTTCCCTCTTTAAAATAATTAATGTCCACAAAACTTGTTTTATCTGTCATCAGCAGTATTAATTTCCTACACATGCTATGAGCCCCATCACATCTTCCGTTTATTGCTTAAATTTCTTAGGTGAGGCTACCTGTTCTGGTATAATTACTCTCTGTGCAGTACTTCAGTTGTATCATTTTCCTCATGCAAAACTAAGGTGTGGTGGGTATCTGGGACCTCCTGTTTGACCTTCTAAGAAAGACATTTGACTGTTTTCAGTGCCTGAATTGGACTTGGGCTTTTTTTTATGATTTTATCAGTGTATAGATCACTACGTCTGCTGGGGAATCTTGCTGAGATGCAGAAAACTCTGCTTATGGTTCTCATATTTGGGAATAAATCTAGATATTTACATATCAATATTTATGGTTTTGTGGATGGTTATGGAATATTACACAGAACTGTGGACTTCTGGACCGGGATCCTTCTCCTAATAGCCCTGACAACAAGTTGCATGGGTCTAAGGGGAATCTCCAGGAATTAATCTTGCTGGGCTGCATGTCCAAGAGGAAGAACAAGTAAAGTACTCATTGGCATCTGATTGTTGGCTTTAACTGTATGGGCAGGAAGGACAGATATATCTGAAATAGTCTCATGGTTTTCTACTACAAAGAACAGCCCATCTTAATCCTCTTGGGCAATCTGGAGCCTGAGTATGCCAGGCAGAGATGAGAAATTATCCTGTTTTATGTAGACAATGCTGGGACAGTTCCTCAGACCTCTGGTTTAGTAAAAAACTTATAGATTGCTGATGGACTGTTCCCATTTGGATTTCATTTAGACTCTGACAAGACCGCGTTTTAACACTCTGAATTCCCTGAGGCCAAATGCTTACATTTTTGGTCTACTACTGTGGTTGTTTTAGCAAGTGTCAGCTCACTTATCCAGTGATGGACTTGAATTGTTAGTGTCTGAATTAATGGGGAAGATGATTCTGATTTTGAAAAATAGTCTGATTCTCAGGAAATGATGTTTCAAAGTTATACTGTTAACTGGTTGTTTCCTGTCTTGTCCCATAAATTCAGAGGAAGTCTGTTGAGCCTCCTGGGCTGCCTTCCCCTGGAATGGAGACTACATGGGCGAGAAATCTGTCTGCATGATCAGGGCTAATAAATTATTTTGTTAACTGGACCACTTTTTAGATCTTGAGAGCACTGGCTGTGGGCTCTTGTTCTGGTGTCTGAGGGCAGCTCCTTGGGAAGGACTAGCAGCAGCAGGGTGAATATTTGTGTCATCCATGCTGATATGAAGCTGCTTGTGAAATTACTGTCAGTATAGCATCATCAGTACATTGGTAACAATCACTTTAACTTCTGACCAGGCCCTGTTCGGGTAATAAACACATTGAGATGCTGTGGTTGCTCTCTGTGCCCCTGGAGGGATTGTACTCTTATTTCTCTCCTGGGTAGGTGATGTCAACAACCTGCTTCTCTCATCTTGAGATCTGATTAGTGGAGTTACCTCATCACCAGGTTTCATGGGACTGAACTCCCACTGTTAGCTCAAATGTTTGAAACTGTTTCTGTTCATCATGCCTTGCATTAATTATTAACTGTCTTGAGACAGACTGAGTTTACCTTCACCTTACTGCTATGTCTGTAGTTCTGAGGGCCAGACTGAGTCTGTGCAAGACACCTTCTTTGAATCTCAAGTACTTTTTTTTGAAGTAGATTTAGTACTTGCAAGTCATCTCACTTTGGGATTTTGCTTCCAACCCAAGCTGGGAGTTAGCAAAGCTTTGAAGCGGGGTCTGGGAAGGTGGTATCTCAGTCTTTCCCTGTAGGTCTGGTTAGTGACACTCCAACCTTTTGTATCTGCTGTAAGGAATTATTTTTCAGACTTTTGTTTTAAACCCTTCCCACCGTTGATGATTCACTTCATTAATTTTATTTGTAATAGAGTGGATCTAATTCAGTAGAAATTTGCACCCTGCCTTTCATGGGCCTGGGTGCACTAACAAAACAAATATACTTGAAAAATGATTTTCGCTTTCAATCATTTAAATGAGTCAGAATTCTTTTACTTTACAGATTTTGCCTTTGCCGTTGTGTTGGTCTCAGGACTGTTTTCTCTCCTTGTTCTTTTGTGTGTGTCTGGGGTTGTGTAGTTTCTGCATTTTTGTTCTGCTTTCACTTTTTTTTAGGATGTTAATCAAAGGGAACATCCTAGTTTATGGCACTTCTTTATCAACCCCTTCCTCCTTTTCAGGAATGTTCCTTCCTTTCTTTCTGGAATGATTAAACTTTGCCCATCCTAGGATGGAATACTTGAATCACAGATGTTCTTGAGAGGTGATTGAATTGTATGGGAGAAAACTGCATCCTGAACAAATGGTCCATTTGCTGATCTTTTAAGCTCTACCTTGTTTTTTAAAAAACTAATTTACAAAGTATATATATGTATGAACCTGTTTACTTTGTCAATGTGGATTCCTTCTCAGACCCGGCAAGTCAAGAGACTTGGCACCGAGAGCATTTGCCTATCTCTCCAACCATTTACATATATATATATATATATATGTATTTGGTAAAATTTGCAGAATTATTCTTCTGAAGACTGGGAGGTCCTGAGAGAGGCAGATGGTCTATAAAAACTAGTGCTACAAGACTTTTTAACTTCTTCTGTGCTCCAAAATGTAGTTCTTAGGAGCTCCTGGATCCTGACACGCTGAACAGAGCTGTGACGAAGAGGCCCCATGTTCCTCATCTTTTTCATGCTGGACTGGATTCATTTACCACTTACTGTAGCCTCAGTTCCATAGCCCTGTTCATTTTTGGTGAGAACATAAAGATGTCTATTTTAATTGGAATCTTAAATTTATCTGCTCTCTGGGATGATAGTTCTACCCTCTCCTCCCCAAGCTCTAGAAATGCTGTGTCTTCCACTGAAATGTCAATAAGGAGACTAGCAACCATCACACTGACCTGAGAGGTGGGGTGTAGCATTTGCCATGGGCCTGACCTGGGCAACGTTAACACAATAAATGTATGATGCCTCCTGGTGAGCCCCAGAGCATCATGTTCCTCCTTAGGCAATGAGTCTTTTCCCATATTTTTTCCTTTAAAATGTCTGGTGAGGTGCAAGGACCAGAACACAGGGCTGTCTGTGCCACTCAGGGATGGGAAATAGTGTGGTGAAGCCGTGTCATGCACAAGCAGACATGTAAAATGCAGCAGGTATCAGTCTGTAACATCTGTTACTGTGCTCTTTTAAAATTATCCTTTGGCATAACCCAGCATTTGAAAACAAAACAAAAATTCAGTGCTAGAATTTTGATGATGAGACATAACATAGGGAAAATATTGCAGTAGTCAAGTTTGTCGGTGATGGTCAAATGCTTTTCTCTGTACCACTTCTACTGCTTTCTTAATTTTAAGGAAATTGATCCTGTGATATGTAGTCCTTACTACTTTAGATCCAATATAACTTCAGGAGAAACGTCTTCAATACAGAGATTCCTTCCGGCCTATCTTTTTTCTGTTACAATAATCAAGATTTAAAAAGAATGTGTGTAAAATGGTCATAGCTCCAGAGTACAATGAAGTGGATGTGAATGTTGAACAGTCATCATGGCTCTGCTAGAAAATATCTGTGTAAGTTAAATGTGCTTTCTTGGTTTTAGGGTGGGTATTTTTTTTAATAAGACTGAAAAAACCCCCGCAAACCAGGTCGTTCCAGAAGGCTTGGCAGCATCTAGACTGTACTGATTTATAGGAGTAGATTATGATATTTACTCTCAGAGAAGAACATGGTTAGTAGGGGCTTTGTCTTGAAAATTATTTTTAACATGATGGAAAATGGCTTATCTGTCTCTTTCTTTTCCGCGTCTATGCTTTTTGCGTCTTTCATTCATTTTATTAGTAAATGAGAGGAGAAAAATATGAATAACATCAGGAAATAGATGAAGGCTAGTCCTGTTTACTATGGGAACAGTAAATAAAGCATCTGCTTTTGGTTTTTCTGGGAAATCAAGAAGTAATGCGAGCAAAACACTTGTTAGATATTTTTTTCTTGGATTACGCTTCTATATCCTCTGTCAGGCTTCCTCCTGTTTCTTAGAGCTCCTTCTTTTGAAACAGTTGCTTCATTGAAACCAAGACTGAAGCCTACAAAGGAGCCACAGTGAACAAATAATAAAGGACAGAGATTTCAAATGTTGTTGATCTGGGCTGGATTTTTCTGTAGCATTTGTGCCTGGTTTGGGATCTGGATTTGACCCTTCCCGGCAGGGCATGTTTGCAAGGCTGGTGCATGGCAGTGGCAGGGCCACGGGAGGTGCGTGGCGAGGCTGGTGCCTGCAGCTGTACGGGCAGCACTTACTTGCTGTTAAGAAATTAATGTAAACATGACATGCAGTTCACTGTGAAATATTTTCACAGATGGAATGAGTCTGCAGCATAATCTACAGATGTAAACTACAGTATTATTTAGGGTTTTGCTCGCCAATTTTTTCTCTGTCTCCCCTCTTCTCCATCCCCTGTTTGCACACTGCTTAAGTCTCCTGTTATAGCGGAGTAGCAGACATGGAACTTTGCCTGAAGTTTTCCCTAATGTGAGCATGCATCCTGTTTTGGGACTACATACATCCCTGGCAGGGAAACTGTGGTGGGACAGGGTCTGATGGTTAATCCCAGTCCCTGACTGTGGGGCTATAAGCAAAGCACTGCTGAGTCTGAGGGCAATGTAGTGATACTGATTTGGAATCAGGGTTCAAACATGATACAGCTGCAGTCAGCAATGGGGCCCCCAAATCCTGCTCTTCTCAGTGACACACTTCCTGACACCTCCCTCCTCCTGAGGTATGTACCAGAGAGCTTGTGGCTAGTGGATGTATAACTTATGGCTTGCGAATCAAGGCTTGCCAGATTGTCAACATGCTATTAGTGTGGACTCTTTTACTATTTTTTATTGGTATCATAGATGTTTGTTTGCTGTTCCCAGCTTGTCACTGCAAAAAGTGTATTAAATGGGAAATAAAAATGAAGAGGTTTTTCTTAAGCTTGAAAGAATTTAAGCAAAAACTATAAATCTATGTACCAACTTTCAAAGTTTTTTTTTCTTTTAATATTAATGGCTAGAAGTCTATTGTTTTTTTGTGAGCTTTTTAAAAGTAAGTGAGTCTCTTCTGCAAACTCCAGACTTGAAGACCTAAGGCTTTGAAAGAGCCAGATGATATTGTGAGGCTCTGGAGGGAAAAATACAATGCTTATAACACTGTAGATAGCTCCTTAAAATACTCTCTCTGCTTCCACATCCCTTTATTCTGGGACATGAAAGAGAAACCTGAGCCAATACAGGATTACAGAACTAGGTTACAAACCTGGAGCTAGGCTATTTGTAGTTAAAGCATCAGAAATGTATTTTATATGCTTATTTTGGTTTTAAAATTTTATGCATTTGGAAAACTCTGTCTCTCCCCGAGAGAGTTCTTTCAAGTAATTAAAGCAAGACAGTAAGCAGCAGAGACAATGAATTGTAAAATTTCATTGCTGGTTACAAGAATGTGAACCTCATCCATCTGTCATCCAAAAAAAAAAGCCTTTCAAAAAGCAGATGGTCTTGTAACTAAAACAGATCTGAATTCTGGCAGACAGGGTGAGAAATGTGCATTGTGAGAACAGGGGAAACACTGCACTGGGAACTGTTCATCTTGGTGGAGTGCTCTAGCTGTGAATACCTCTGTAATGCTATTGTACGTGATAGTGATCATTAGAGGTCAAAATCAGCAACTTTGATTCCATCTGTAGGCTCACAAGAAATTATTATTTCTGTAGCATAGCTTGTATGTGCTTTTTCTGAAAGGTGCCGTTTCCTAATAGGTATTTCTGAAAAACTTAGATGTACACTGTGCATGTTAATAAATAGAGGTTCTGCATAGGAAGGTTTTAATCCTAAAGTGGAAATCATGGATTAGCATTGCAAGAACCTTCTTGAAAATAAAACTCTGTATTTACAGTGCTATGTTTATGCAGAAGCATTTGCTCTTATGGATGCTCTCTAGCAAGATTCTTAAATTAACAACCCAATTAATAAATAATGCCAGCTCTACATCATTTAATGGCACTTTACATGCCAACAACAACAACAACAAAAATCCTAAAACTTGCTAGAGTCTTATTTTTACCTATTACTCTTTTGTGTATTTTACCTACGTGAAGTTGTAGTAGCATAACTTCACTCAGGATTCATTCTCTTGGTTATTTAATCAGCTTCATCGGATTCATTGGCTGCAATGGATAAGTAAACTCAGTGCGGTCTGCATGTGTGCCACAGATACTGTAATCTGTGGCTGATAATTGAAATTTCTCAGGGCTGTGTGTAGCCTTGCATAAGGCTTGGAGCTCAGTAGCCTAGCACACTATTAAAACTATTTTTGTAGTGATGAACTGTTTACTCAGAATCACATTTCTTCTTTCAGGCAGCAGAAATGCTCTCTTGAGTTATTCTAACCTCTTCATCTAGAGCTAGCAGCTTTTTCAATAGTACATAGTGGGAAATTCTCTCAAATGCACTTGAGAAATATAGCTATCCACATTTATAGTAGGAAAATCATTAAGTATTTCAGGATCAGTCTTTGGTCCATCCTATATTTAAAAACAGATTGGAAAGCTGAAGACAAATAATTTGGTTAATACACAATTGCTATCTTCTTATGTCACAAAAAGCAGGAAGATGATCATGAACAGCAAGGTCATTAGCATCACATGGAATTTGGGTGGGAGCCTCCTTTATGCCATGCAGTGCTGATTTGCGCTGCTGACTGAAGCAGAAAGCAGGGGGATGCTACAAGCTGTCCCTTGGGATGAGTTTTTGATGCCCAAAGAGGCAGCACTTGCCATGCAAATAGAAGAAAAGCCAAACAGAAATCTTCTGCATGATTGGCAAATATGTTGTTTGGTTGAAGTGAGCCATCCTCCTTCTCTATATTATTATGGTAGTACTTCCTTTTAGTGTTGTTCTGTCTCCTGCATGTATGCAGCATGAATTAAGAGTGTTAATAGGCACAGCAAACAGCTTTGAAACTGTCCCAAGGAAAGGAATACAACAATTTGATAACTCCCTTCTGTATATTTAGCTAAATCATCTAGACCAGACGATGTGGAAAACCTTGAAATAGTGCTGTATTCATAGGGAGATTTTCTCCACAGCCCATCTTTTTCATTATTTCCAGCAATCTGAGAACAGTAACTCTTGCAATCTTCATCCTCATACTTATCCAACATTATGCTTACATGAATCTGAAAGTATATGAGCTTTTAGTTTTACTAAACTGTATGAATAAGAGATGTGGGTAATGGTGTGAGCTTTTCTTATGAAGTACCAGTGATACAGTGCTATGACTATTGTATTGACATACTTTAAAAATAATTCCTTTTAATGCATGTAATTACATTTCACTGGCCACAGACTGAAATGTTCTTAGCTTGATAAGTAAAAAGTAGAGGGAAGGGATCCAGTTTCAAATCCAATCTCTGCCTTACAGCAGAATTTGAACTGTGACATCTCACCTTGGAAAATTTTGTGTAGAGCTGAGATAGAGGGTTTTCCTTGATGCTGTACTGAAGGTGCATCCTTTGGCAGGATCCTTTTCTGCCACAAAACAGTTACTGTTTGGTTTTGTTTGTTGTGACCACTGAGGCACTGCCTGGAACAAGAGGCCTCTCTGCCCCTTCACTTGTCCTAGCAGGGTATGTACATCCTAATGCAGAGCGTCAAAGGGAAGGGGGAGTCCTGGTTCCAGAGGACTTGGCAGTGCATAGCACACTCCACAAGGACAGGTGATGTGTGCTTAGGATTCCCTAATGATGGGTAGGAATTGCATGCATGGACCAACAATCTGATCTAGTGGAAGGTGTCTCTGCCCATGACAGGGAGTTTGGAATGAGATAACCTTTAATATCCCTTGCAACCCAAATCATTCTGTGATTCTCTGCACAGTTCTCAAGTTTGGTAGCTAAAAGAAGATAATGTCCCCCTTTTCTCCAGCTCCTGCTAGCTACAGGCTTTCATGAGTGAAATGTCACAGCACTTGTGGCAGGCTGGAACCCAGTCCCCTGCACCAGGTGCAGTGGGGCCAGCTGCCCATCCCCTCCATCTGTGTCTGGACCCGGATGCACAGACCTTCATCCTTCAGCTGAAGAGTGAGCCAGTCCTGCTGCAGCCTGTTCCAGAGTGACATACCTTGGTTTGTGTCAAAGGGAACAACTTAAACTCTGGTTAAACTTACTGATTTTTTTTTATTTTGGTGAAATGCCATCTTGGAGGTTTCTTGAGTTTGTGTGCTGCTTTCTATGTGATGACATACCTATGAAATAAAATCATTAAAAATGGAAGAGCTCTGGGTGTAGTGTTGAGGTACAGTGTGGCTTGAGTATTTTAACACATATATGTTATATACTCAGTTTTCCTCATTTCTCTTTTATTGTTTCAGTTTTACATTAATTTAAACATTAAGTTTTATTTAAAATTAATCTTGCTCCTCTTTTCAACAGCTGCTGTGCTATTTCTCATAGCAATTTTTCAGTCCCTCATGGTAAGCACAAGTGTTACAGCTGTCCAGGTTAGTCATCACTGCTGCAGCACTATCCTCAGATACGTAACAAATGTGTGTTGGGTTTTATTGAGGGCAAGATAATCAGAAAAGCTTGGTTTCTGCCAGGATAGAACAGCTTCCTCCATCTCCCGTGGCTTAGAACCACTGTTGGCTGTGGGAGGGCTGCAGGGTATGAGGGCAGCCGAGCCCCGCAATGCTGCTGCAGAATGTGGAGATGGACCCTGCACAGGGGGTGTGGTGCTGGCACATCCCGGCAGGGACCCTGATCCTTTAGTCACATCTTTGGCATGCTGTGACAGTGCTTATGCTGGGCAGTAAAGCTATGGAATTCAGGATGTGTGGGTGCTGGGATCTGAAAATTTACCTCTAGTTTTCTGTCAGTCCACTGTGCCAGTGTAAACATTGCTGTAAGAAGCTATCTCTTTTCCACACAGCTCCAGGAGTGCCTCAGATCACATTTCAATGGTGTATTTTTTTTGTGGTCACTGAGAATGTGCTGTGTTTGTCAAAACTAATTTATTCAGGTCTGTTAATGGATTCAAGAAGAAAATTAATTTTGCAATTCTGTGCATGTCTCATAATCTTTGTCAGCCCAATTTATCAAAGAGTTTGAACCCAGCTCCCTGTCTGTTGTCATTCACACCTCTCAAGGGTGCATTTGTCAGGCAGTTGATGCAGTAATTTCTTGAAAATATTAGTGGAAAAATGGGGTTTGGAGGGAAGATCAGGCTTGTAGTCTTGAGATGTGAGTAGTAAAGGAAAGAAGTAGAAATTCACAGGCATTTTTGCCGAGATAAATTTCTGTCGGGTTCTTGAAGGAAAACGAGTTCTAGATTGTGTTTGGAGGTGTGTTTTCTTTTCCTTTCTTGAAAGGAGAAAAATGAAACTTTTTGAAAATCTGTAAAAAGGCATCAGTAGAAGCACTACATCTGAGGACCACAACCCCTGAAAGACCTCATTTCTCATTTTAATTTCCCTGTAGGATGTTATATTATAGATCTTATAGCTATATATTATATTTACTTGAGATCTTATTATATATTATTTTATATACATATTTATATTTAAGATATATTAAGGAGTCTCTGATGCGTCCAAGAGCATTTCTTAGCTACCAAGTAAATAACATGGTGAATATTTTTTTTTAGTATGTCTTTAGTATGTCTTATAAGGATACCCTTGTAGTACATATTCACACTAAGATAAATTATGGATTGAAGATCCAGATCCTGCATTAGCAAGCTGAAATTCTGCAAGCTCATTCTTTGCTAAGCTGCAACCTTTCATGGAAAAGGCAATTGAAATGGGAGAAGACAAACGGTGGTTGTTTTACGTCAAAGGATTAAAGCTATCCTACACTGGACTGGGGAACAACGCAGCCATGAGGGAAAGGGGGATAACTTCAGCTGGCTTTCATTTGCCAGAAGTCATCCTGTTCTCTCCTTTAGTATTAGCTGTTGGAGAGCTGTGATTAAGTGTTCTCCCTCCTGATAAGAGCTTACTGAGAAGTGGCTGACAGGTAGAAACAGCAGCCAAACCTCTGCGTGTTTTAGAAGGTGTTTGCTGATGCTCGGCATCTCTTGTCAGCACTGCTGATAAGCTCTAATGCAAACAGCCACCCAGAATTTGTTTGGCAGCCCAGTGAAGGGCTGGATAGATTGTGCTATGCACAATGTGCTAATTGCCACAAATTGGCTACTCTTGTTTGGGAATGACAGGGTCACTGTGTATGGTGGGGGTTTTGTCATAGTCTAATTCTTGTATACTTAGATTGTACCATTTTTGTTCTGAGAACAGGCATTTAGATTTTTTTTGTATGTTGTCAGCAAAGCAGATTTTTGTTAACCTCAAAAATACTGTTGATTAACTACAATACAAAATTCAAAGCAATTTTATTTAAAACTAATTGAAAAGTGGAAGAAAAAGTTCTGGATTACAGTATGAAGAACTTCTATATTGTTAAAATGTTTTGAAAGTATTATAGCAATAATTTAATTTTCCTTTCAAAGATGTTGTAAAGTCAGAAGTTCCTTCTATCCAAAAAGGGGCTGTCTTCCAAAAGCTCACAATAGAGGGTCCCTTCACATCCTCTCAGAGATGGGTGGAATATCTTCTATTCCTTCTTCTCAGCAGGCAGGGCCTATTGTTTTTCCATTTGCTACCATCCCCCATCCACATTAAAATACTTATTAATAGTTATTATTTATACACAATAAAATACTTATTAATAGTTAGAACAGTTCAAACCCAGAATATGGAGGTATAAGGGATTGTATACAGAAGTGGGGAGGAGAGTGAATATGTGTGTCCCCTGTGTGACAGTATTTAGGAGAATGAAGTCCTTCTGTTTAAGGGAGGACCTGGGGCTCTATTCAGTGATCTTCAGTATGGATGGAGGTGCTGGGGTTTCCCTGACATGGAGGTTACCCTTGTGGCACCTGCTGCTACGTATCATTCCCTACTGATAGTGGTGGCATTGGTGTGGTACCACCCAGCAGCTGCTACCAGGAGTGATGGTAGTGACACCATCAACACCCACAACACTCAGCTTTAGGCTTCAGGCTAGATATAACAGATGCTTCTGAATATCTTGTCTTTTCATGGTCAGGAACCTCAAGGCAGTTCTAACTGTCCAGAGAGGTAGGAATGGAGAAAGCAGACTTGCTCACTGCTTCTGTTACAGCATGTAAACATCCTGGCACAATATGGGCTGCTTCTGCTTGCCCCAAGCTAAGGTCACATAAAGAATGCAGGTTCCTGGTAGTATCTGCTTGTCCTTTCCCAGCCAATTTCTGATGTGGATCATAGGAGCCGGCTGGGTACACTCATTTATCTTTGAAATACAAAGCTGTTACCTTTCTTCCTTTGTCCACCTGCAATTCAGAATGAATGAGGGAGGTACACAGGCAGAGGAGTTGCGAATACGAATGTGATGGCAAGAATGTTTCATGGTATTATTCTTTGCTCTAATATAGCAAATAATAAAGTCTTCTGTAGTCATAACACTACATGTTTGCTATGCTGGGGAAATTGGCAAACACTGAGAGCAGGTACAGTATTAAGAGGAAACGGTATGTTGGCATGTTTGATTTCTGTCCAGGAGTCCAGAAAAGTGGAAAGTGAATAAACAGCAGCAAGAAGATCCTGTGTAGTCAAATTGTGCTAAATTGCCTTGTCAGTTGAAAGAAAATGAATGGAAAGGGCAAGATGTTCAAAGGGATTTGAACAACACCTAAGGCAGGAAACAAAGAAAGATGTTTAGTAACTGAAAGGGTATTGGGGTCTTTTTGTTTGTTTAATTTTCTTGCAGGTTTTTTTCCTAATTTTTTTAATCTTTTATATTCCCAGTGATAGAATCCTGGATTGTTCTTTTATCTAGCAAAAGTGATGGTTGTCACTGTAATACTGTGTGAAGCGTAAGATAAATGAGAGAACAGTCTGAAGGAAAGAGCAAGTTTCTGGTTAAGTATTCTGATTAAGAAAATGAGTGGACTGATTGCCATTCAACTTCCTAAAGCAGAGCTGCATGCACTGCTTATTTACTTAGTCTTTTATTTTTTCTTTCCCTTTTTTCCCCTTTATAAAGGGGGGGATCTAAATGTCAGGAAGCAATTGTTACATAACTCTAGAAGAATCATGCTCTTTAGAGTTGTTTATAGATTTAATTTGGTCATAAGATTTGGGCTTAGAAGTAATTTACTTCTCCAAATCAGGTATGCTGCTACTCATCCATGTGCCGGGCCTCTGGTCATAGATTGTAGGTTCCCCATCATATTACAGCATCAGTGCTGTCTTTGTAACACAGGCATTCCACCTGTAGGACAAACATTTTCTGACATGTCTTGAAGAGTCATTGGGTTTGAAGTGGGATTGAGGGTGAAATGTAATGTTTCATGAAATGCAGGAGTTGGGACTAGATGGTTAAATAGTCCTTCCTGGCCTTAACCTCTATGAAGTAGTAGATCTGTTTTGCTGAAGGCTTGACTTTGATGACTGATTTAGCACTGTGCCCTGCAGAAGGATATGGCACGCTTCAGAAGCATTTTCCAGGCTAACCAGCAAGATGGAATAATTACCAGCTGCACAAATCATTAGAGGCCTTCAGTGGTATTCACAGACTGCTAAAGTAGATGGAATAAAATGGGCATCGTTCTTTTGTTGTAGTGCTGAAAGATTGCCAGAAGGATTCCTGAAATGAAATGTAACTCCCCCATCCATTTCTTATGCAGTTTTAACTTGCAGATTTACATTGTCAGAGCTGTACATCACTTTTCATTTTTATGAGGTTATTTGCTGCTGTTACAATATATTTATGTATTTTAAAGGATCTTGGAGGGTTCCAAATTGTTTTACTTCAGTCAGATGCCAGAAGTTATTAATGGTGATGTGCTGCTTACTATAAAATGCAGAAATTAGTAAGCTTTATGTCTGAAATTTCACATTAATTTGCTGAATTTCACATTAGCAATGAAGGATATGTTCATTGCAATGTCCTTCAAGGTACAGCACACAGTAACTTGCTTCAAAGCAAAACCTTATGAAGTGAGGTTGAGTGTAAGGAGGACCTTTTTCTCCTTCTAATGTACTGGGTGATGATGTATTCTGTGGCCTGGTGGGAGCTCCAAACTAATAGTTTCCACACAAAAACCAGCATTCTTTCCTCATTTAGTCAAAAAATTCAGTTTTAGGTTATGTTGCCTACTGTCACTTAAGTACTTATGTTTGGTAATTAACAGTGGTTTAAAACACCTTTTTCTCAATGCTGTTTCAAAAAGACAGTGTTGCAATGCCATTTGCATTTTTTGCTGGTTTTCTTATGTTCATATCTCAGTATTAAAAAATATTCTGAGTCAAGCCCTCTGTGCAACAAGTTACCTCAAACTATGCACAAATTCATGCTTCCATGCTAGAGGGAGGGGAAAAAAAAGATGCAGGTCTCTAGAAAGAAGCACTGAATTTTCCAGGCTCACTTTGTCAAAAGTCTGCTGAAATTGAATAGCTGCTTCAGGCAAACCCAGATTTTAGTGGAATTGAAAACAGTCTCAACCTGCAGGAATTTTGTAATTTTTTGAACTCCAAATGTTCTGCATGTTGCATTGTTTGAGTGAAGTCAACAGCAGACTTTGCAGGCCTTCTATCTTCCTGGCTTTGTTCTTTCCCTTCCTCTCCTTCTTGATCTCCTCTGCTGTTCCCAGATCCATTAGAAAGAACATGTGTCTTCCTGCTCTTCTGCTGGTTACCATAAACTTGAACCATGAACCATCACATAAGACCCATGGAGGGAGAGGTGGTGGTGGACCCCCTTACTGCTGCGTGGTCATGAAGCAGTGTGATATTAACCTGCAGGTAGCTACTGGCTGCTGGCTGTGATTGGGTTCTTGAAGTGCTGTGACCGAGTTTTGGTAGCTGTTGAGATTTTACCCAGCTGCCTTGTGTTGCTATCTACAGCTTCATCTCCAAGTCTTATAATTGTGGGATATGCAGCCTTAGTTCTAAAAATGCTAGTAATTCCTTGCCTTTGTCATAAGCGCAGTAAATCATGAAGAGGTGAACTGTCAAGGGTGAAATCTCTAAGATCAAATAAAACCCCCTCTGAATTTACTTCTCTAAAAATCACAACTCACCTTTTTCTCAGGTCATGATTTTTTCCCAATGTTAAGATTGAGAGCACTGTTCAAAATCAGTGAACAGCATAAAAATGCTGTTGTGTGTGCTTATTTTGTAACTTGGGGACCCAACTCCTTTAATTTTCAGTGAATAAAAAGCTTTATATGATGAAACTGCATCATGGCAAAGTGTTTTTTCACATTTGGTGGGAAACCATTTTTGTTCATTCTCATGGTGGTTGTGGTTCTATCAGGGTCTCTGTCAGAAAGCAGTTGAGATGTGTAGGAAAATGTCCATTTTGTGTTAAATTCATAACTCTGCTTTTAAATGGTCTAGTACAGGTGCTATAAAATAATGCAAAGAGTAAATAGAATACGTATCAAGTGTATTAATATGCAAAGGATAGACTAATCTACTCTGCCATACAGTTTTGTAGTCTTGCACCCTGCACATGCCAAGCCTCAAAGTAAGTATTTTGAGGTCTGCTCGTAATTTTGTTCACATTCTCAAAATCTCTCTGCAGTTTGAACTTGAAAAGATTTTTTTTCCCATAGACAATTTCACCTAGAAGCTTTCTAATGTGACAAAGAAATTATCACTTTTCTAGTAAGTCTGGAGAGAAACAAGGTGGACTAGTTTGCTGAAAATTGCTTTGGAAATTAGTGTAAGAACAATGTGAATGTTGTGCAATTCTTGGAGCTTTCAATGATACTGATCTTGGATTATATTTTGATAAAGGCAATCTACTATACTAAAACAGCTTAAACACTATTAAATATTTGTACTTTATGTGAAAATGTATCAGTCTTGTAATTACTCCTTGTTCACTAATCCGTTTTTACCTGAGTTACTGTGAAGCCCAAGTACCAAGAAGCATGGCTGTATGTCATGATGAAAAGGACTCTGATGTTGATGAGTCTATCCAAGTGCAATGGGAGAGCATTTACCAGTGTTCTCCCTTTTCTACCTTTTTTTTTTAAATGTATTGGTAGGGGCAAACATAACACATGCTCTGTCTTGCCAGGGCATGGTTAACTTCTCATTGGCCAAATTTCATGCTGATCTGCAGTGACAGAAGTTCACCATTAGATCTGTCAGTCTTCTTACCCAGAGCTGCTCTTGACCTGATTTCTCTGTGCAATCAATTCATATAAAACCAGATGCCAACAATCTGTATTAACTGTGAATTATATTCTTATCAAAATGAATTGCCCCAATTTGGGGTGAAACCAACAGCCCATGTCTCTTGTTCTAAAAAATATATCATGTGGTTATCCTGAAGTGTTACTAAAAATGTCTGCATGTCTACAGAGGAACAAATAATTTGCCTTAGGGAGAAAAAAATTCTTGCTGTTACTTCTGAAAGTTACGCTGATTGATATGGTGATTTGTTGCCCCAGAACGTCTAAAGATGAGTTGTGTGTGTGAGGTTATTTATGGCGTGGGATTCCTTCTCCTGAGAGTATGAGAAGGGGCTGCATTATGAACCTTGTGCATGCACTGTACTCTTAGTCCTCTTGCATTCTAGCAATGCTAACTCTTATAACCATAAAACACAATTATCCCCAAGACATGCCCGGTACTTTTGTGGGAGCAATTCTGAAGCAAAATTACTATAATATAGTGGAATGAAAAGCTGAGGTGGTTTCTCTTAAAATTGCAGGACAGGTTATGTTCAAAAAAAGAATTAGATATTAAATGAAGGGTGAAAATACATTGGAGCAGAGCCCAGATTCTGAAAGTAAGTTGCTGAAGACTATAACTTGGTTTTCTCAATGAGTATTAATCCAAATTGTGTATAGCAGATATGGTGGTGAGTAATAGTATTTAAGCTGAGGATCAAGAGTCCAATTTTCATCACATTTCTAGGAAATATAAGACCTAGTGTTGCATAGCAACAGTCGAAGGTATAGCAGTATTTGCACTTGAAAATGTTTAGTGCTTTGGGAAGCATTAGATGGTTGGTGAGATAGGTAGTGATGAAATTGTATTTTCTCTCTTAGGGTACTGGTTTAAATTCAGTCTTGGTTGTACTGGCTGAAGAACATTAACATCCGAATAACTAGTTAGATGTGTGCAAAATGAGTTATTGGTTTCAGTCCAGTTTTCAGAGCACTCATATTCCCATTTCAAAAACGATTTCTGTAATTGGCAATGTTGTTGGCATACTCTGCAGGCAAAGCAGATACAGACAGATAGGGAGGCATCCACAAATCTCGCTGCTTTAGAGCACTCCTACCCCATTGCAGAGGACTCGCTACTCTGGTCTTACTGCCAAATAGAGGGGTTTCTACTTTTCCTAGCTTATGACTTTTCTCTACAGCTGTATGGTGAGCTTGAGAGCACATTATTTACATTTCTTAAGATCCTGGTATTTTTATTGCATTTTGTGTTAACTGTGTTTTGAATAAAAGTTGCTGTCTAAGATATTTTTCATTTTTTAGATCCTCCTAAATTATTTTACATGTAAATTTTTCAGAATGAAATGTCAGTTCCTACTAAGATGAGAGTTTCCCAGAAATCTGCAATGTCTATCATATCAGTTTTCAGAAGGTCTGTGTTCTTCTCACCTGGCACACCTGGAAATAGTTGGTCTGAAAAAAAACCACTAAACCATCAGAAGATGCAGAGGAGTAAAGCTGCTGGAACCACATTACAAGAATTTGCAGTGCGATTAAATGCGATTCGGGAGTGCTGTTCCTACATTAGCTGTTTATTACTCAAAATTTGAGAGTCTTTTGTCAGAAGAGCTTTTCAGATGCTCACTATTGCCTGAGCACACATTGTAGCTGGACTAAGGGATACCATAGAGTAACAATGAGAAAAAGGCATAAAAACTGGCAGCTAACAGCATATGACAGTAATAGGAGTATTTGCTGCATTTTTTGTAGACATCCAGTTTTACCTTTTTTACTAGTATTTAATATGCTTTAAAGGAAGTATGTGCAGTAGAAGGTCTCCAAGGTAAATCTAATAAAATTGAGAAGTGTGGTAGAGCTGAAGATGTCCTTTACCTCATGAAGCTTTCACTCCGTATCAGAGCTGACTCTTCATTTTCTTAATTGTGTAAAGTAAGCTTGGTAATGATCACCATAAGAACATGTATAAGAAGAGAGGTCCAGATTTAAGAACTACTAATCTTCAAATAGTTGCCTAAGAAAGTATTCTGTCATTGACTTCAGTTCACTGCTCTAAAATAGGAGACCTTAAGACATATTTAAATTAAATGAAGGGCAGATTTACATGACATCTTAAACTAATTTATTTCCATAAAAATACATATTTGAATCTTAGAGTAATTTTAAAATGTTACAGTTATTTCTGGATAAAAAGATTTATGACTGTTTAATTTCTGTTGCTTTTTCTAAAGATGAGAAATTATGCCTATGTCACTTGACTGTTAAGGTAGTAGCAGGAGTGAGGAAAGGTGTTTATTAGTGAGGTCACTCATACTACCGAAGTAAATAAGGGACAAAACTCATTGGACTTCTGTCATGAGGATAATTCTTGCATAATCTTGAGTTTTGAAGGTCTTTGGTAGGAAACCATTCACCCTTCTTGAGCTTACCTTTATTATGTGAATGCAATGACAGCATGTTTAGGAGTTCAGAGGTTTCAACCTGCTCATATGAGAAGGTGAAGAGTTACATTCTTTATTCAAATCTGGGAACATAGCAGCAGATCTTATAATACATGAATAATTGTGAACTTTGCAATATTTTATGGTACTTGCAAGTGTCACGGATACAAAGCAGGTAGGTTAGTGCACCAATTACTTTTTTGTTTCTACCTTAGCCGAAGAAATCTGCTAGTGGTTCTTGATATTTGGAATAAAAATTGGTAGAAATGTATGCAGAAACTTGAAGAGATTAATAAGACAATTTGTTTCTTGGTTGCTATTGTTCTTCAGTTGTGATTTCATAAAGTGCCCTAACTTTGCATTAATTTTTGTATAAAGTTCTTCTCAGGTACCATTTTTAGGTTTAATGTCTTTTCACCTTTTTCAACCAGTTTTGTAGCAGTAATTCTTGTTTGTTCAGTGTCTACCAGGTCTGCTCTTGTGCCCTTATATGTATAAAGTTGAATTGCCTTTTATGTATAACTCAAATTTTTATATACATAAACTTAATGCAACTTCTGTAGTTTGTAGAGAGAGTTTGGTTGTGGATCAATGTATTTGTACGTGGCTTTCCCATAAGGGACTAGTACTTAAATATATAACCCTAGGACTTTGAAGTTTACAGACTGAAAGGAAAATCATATTTTCAGTGGAACTATCTACTTCTAAACATAAACAAACAACACCCACCCCAGACACTCTTCTTAGTGCACTAAGACTATTTGTGACTTTTAGCACAGATTTAATATTTTTCTTTTTTTGATACAGTCTAAAAATAGGTAAAACATTTTTTCTTGAATTTTCATAGTATTCTATTACAGAAAAGAAAAAAAATATTCCATATTCTTCTGCTTTGAAATGTGTGCTCATGTTTGTTTTGAAAGATTCTATGTTAAATGCACATATTTCAGATGAAAAATACATTTAACCTGTGTGGTTATGTTCATGTATAATTGAAGTGCTGCTCTTGCAAAGTTCATAAGATAGAATATGATTTTTTTGGTGTAAAACCAAATAACAAAACCCAATAGGAATTTGCATGTAAGTTTGTTGCTTTTTAATTCATTATACAGATTATCTTTCATTAAGGTCTTCTTAATGAAAGACATAAAGACCTTGCTAAGATATGGCCAGGACTTCAGGGCCCAGCACTGTAAAAACAGAAGGGAGCTTTGGTATGCTGTATTTCCAATGTGAACTAAAGAGAAGGAAGCATTTTTAATTTATGCATGCGAAGTACTCCATACAAAACACACTGATGAAGGCAGTGTAACGTATTCTGAAATATTCTTGACTTGATACATCTCTTGATGCTTCATATCAATACATATTTTCCTGAATTATTGAAATGACTGAAGTGCAGCATAGGGAAAGGCTTTGAATGAGAGAGATTTAGGGCCCAAAATAAAAAGAAACCTCACTTTGCAGTCTACAGGATCCTACAGTTTGTTCTGCCGATTCCCTGTGGTTGCAAAAGCAGATCAAGTAGCATGTGATGCTACTGCTGCATAATGAACTGGATCTGCACTGCCCTCTGACAGCTGCACTGTGCACTTTCTCCAGGGCTGCAGAGATCAGAGATTGCGTTTTGAATCTGCATGAGAGCAAAACTTGCCTGAACCAAACCTATTTCCAAAGCCTTGCCCAGATCTGTGCCTGTCAAAGGATGGTGCTGCCTGCAATCTGGGCTCCTGTGTCCGGTTACACTTTCAGAATAGGTTTCCATGAATGCAAATGAGTGCTCATTTTTGGTATTCTGGCGTCCTTGAACAGTATAGGGAGCTTCCAGAAACATGCAGTCTTTTAGGACCTTTCAAAGTCCTATCCTGTTGGGAACCCTAAGAGAAGGTTGTGAATTGGTGGGACATCGTACTAACAGCATCTTTATTACTAGAGCTTGACATTCTGTGGGATGTGGCAGGCAATTTATAACGCATGCTGAAAGCTGAATAATCCTCAGCATAAAATCCTGAGGCAAGTGGCAGGCAGGGTGTCAGACTGCCTGCCTGAATGATGAAAGGAAGCGGGTAGGCGCCTGTTTCCAAACACCGGAGCTGTATAAATGGCAGCATGTGGGGGAGTCAGTCAGTGAGAGTATATAGGGCTGCAAGTGGAAAAATTAGCAGACAGAGAGAAATATAGATGTATTAAAAATATGTAGAGGAAGGAGCCGCTTGTTGCTCCTGGAGATGTGCTGGGAAGGGCTGGCACCAGCAGGAGATGGTGGTAAGAAGGGTGGAACCCATCATGAATCCTGGCATGCTGCAGGTTTTTGGTTGGAATATGCTGACATTTTACAGGCTGTTCACAGGATATTCAGATGTTTATATTTTTTCTAATCCTGTCCTTCACCAGGATGTTCTTCACCTCTTGGCTCTGGGTCACACCTCTCTGGCCTGTTGCTATGACTGTCCTTCTGGTTGTGATTGGCTGCAAAGCAGCTCTATCATCCTGGCTGGCTCTGTCCTTTCTCTCTCCCCGAGTGTGACTGCACATATGCTGCTTTTGGGCAGACTTGACCCTCCTGCTGGTTTTCTAACCAGAAAAGAAAATTAGAAAGGAAAAATTGGGAAAAAAATATTGTTGGTGAAATGATGTCACAGTTTTAAAGTGAATTGCTGTTTCTGTAGACACCATCAGAGCAAGGCTGTTACTTGAGCATAGGCAGGACTCACCCCACCCACTGAAGAAGCAGGGCAGAAGCAGCTGATGTGGTGCAGGGGCCAATGGGGCCAATGGCTTTGTCATTTGACCGCTGCCAGCAGCTGTTGACTTCAAATGAGTATTATGTTACCAGATGTTGCAAATAATTAACTCTATGTAACCAAATTCTTGTGGGATTCATAGGAGCATCTGTTCTCTTATTTAAGAGCACTGCAATTGTAGGAGGAAGTATGGGAATGGGAGAGGGAGACAGTGTGATCCAGCAAACTGCTCATTGGTCCCTTACATTGATCAAAAACTACCATCATTGCATACCTCTGGAGGACACTGTGAGACTTCCTTCTTTTACACTTCAATTTGCGTTTTGGTGAACAACTAATATCATACAACCTGAGAAAATTAGAAACTCAGCATCCTCTTCAGATGCTTTAAAAAGAACGTCAGTAAGATTCAACTTGTGGAAGCATAGTTAGGCCAAGCATGAGGTGCTGTAGGGAGGAGAAACCTTTCCATCCCAAAGGATTTAGTTTTCTAGGGATGAAAAGAACAAAGCTGAATTTGGAAAGACACTGATCCGTTGTCATGTTTATGTTTAGTTTTCTGCTTTAAATACTCTAACTCAAAGCCAGTGGGATTATGTGTATTGATACATGTGTGCAATGTTTGGTTCTGTTTAAAGATTTTCCGTTGAAAAGACTTTCTGGAGAAAAAAAAGAACCTGTATTCTCTAAAGCAGAGGTTCTTGAACAGCTTGTGGGGGAATGGTGGTCCTTTGGGTGGTTTTTTAATTTCTCTTTTGTTTTTATGATGGAAGATCCATGGTGGAGGTGGAACTCAGGGCTGTGTTTGGAGGAACTGCTGACAGTCATAGATATGACAGGCAGAGCAGGGTAGTCTCTGCTGGTGGCTCGAGAACAGCTGTTCTTGTCGGCTATGCTGAGTGAATGAAGCTGGTTATATCCATACCCAGCAGTGTCCTAGAAGCGCAGAACTGTGCCTTAAATTGGAGAGCATTTCCATGGAGAAAGGCAAAGGATGAACCATCTGAAATGAGATTTGGCACTACTTAATGTCTTTTAGACGTGGCAGCACAATAATGCTTCATTTGCAGATGAAAGGCCGGATACTCTCTCTCATCTGAAACTGAATTTCTGCAGACACTGGCTGCCGTTGTGATCACAGAACAAATTGCTTAATTTACTAACTCAGAGATGTCTGCCTGGTCCTGGAGTTTTGTCTTTTCCTATTTCTTTAATTCCTTGAGTAGCTGAGTCTAAGGCTGTGAACCAGAGCATAGCACATCCTGCAGCTGCAGGGCCAAGGCATCAACGATAATTGTTTCCACCACTTCGCGCACACAAAACAATTGCTTTCCTTCAGGATGTTGTTTGCGTGTGACTTGAAAATCATTAAAACTCTCATTTAGAAACGTATGCTCCTTCAGTTCATTCCTAGTATTCACTTTATCTTTTTTAAAGGCTTTTATCACATCCACTGAGTGCTTTTTTATTTTGTTTTTCAGGTTTTTTGGGTACTATTTCCTGTTCCCTTCAGAGCTGTGTGTATACTCATGGCTTTAGCACTCAGTCTTTTTCTGACATTCAGTAATATTTACTATGGTAGTAGTTTTATTGAGTAACTATTAAGTACTCAGTCATTGTGTTTCCTTGTTTTAGTCAAACTAGAGCACTTCTGTCACTGTTGCAAATACATGTGCGCTTGCTTTTTTGAGGTGAACGCATTATATTAACGAACTTGGATTTCCTCAAAGTAGTAGTTTGATGAGATAAAATGTATTTAACTCATCAAGGTAACTTTCTCTTGCTTGAAACTGCTGTTCTAGTGACTGGAGTATCAAGAATAGTTGAAAACTTACTAAGTTTTTGTATTTGCACTCCTGAAAAGGCTTTTTACCGAATGTTCAACTTCAGTTCCTTTCAGTAAATGGGGAGACACATCAGTGACACTGGTTTTCCATGTTGTTGTTGAAAATAAATGGCTGCCCACCTGTCTTTCCATAGATCTGTACCATGATTTAATTTGGTTGTTTTATGAGGGAATATAATAAATTTAAAATTAGAACATTTTTGTGAGGGTTTTTTCCCTTTCCCTTTGTAAGATTTCTGGGTGACTTTAAAATACTGGAGCAAAGCCACTGTTACAGTGGTTTTCCAGTAAAAAACAAGGGACTTTATTTATTTGGTGGGACCACTAGGTGCCCACCAAAGCTACTCTATCACTCCCCTTCTCAGCTGGAATATAATGAAAGACTCATGAGTTGAGATAAGAAAAAGGAGAGATCACTAACCAGTAACAGTCATGGGCAAAATAGACTTGATTTGGGAAAGTTAGTTTGATTTGACAGGTAATAAGTTAGAGTAGGGTAATGAAAATCAAAAACTAAATTTTAAAATATCTTCTCCCACCCCTCCCTTCCTCCTGGGCTCAACTTCACTACCTGTTTTCTCTACCTCCTCTCCCTCAGCAGCATGGGGCAGTAGGCAATGAGGGCTGCGGTCAGTTTATCACATGTTGTCTCTGCCATTCCTTCCTCCCCTGGGGGAGGACTTCTGACACTCTTCTCCTGATCCAGCATGGAGTCCCTCCCAAGGGAGACAGTCTTCCACCAACTTCTCCAACATGACTCCTTCCCAAGGGCCTCAGTTCTTCAGAAACTGCTTCAGTGTGGGGTCCATTCCACAGTCTTTCAGGAGCAGACCACTTCAGTGTGGTCCCTCACAGGTCACAAGTCCTGACAGAAAAACTGCTCCAGTGTGAACTCCTCTCTCCACAGGTCTTGCCAGGGTCCTGCTCCAGTGCAGGCTTCCTGTGGGGCTGCAGACTCCTTTGGGAATCCACCTGCTCCAGCATGGGGTCCTCCGTGGGCTGCAGGTGGATCTCTACTCTCCTGTTCACCTCCATGGTCTGCAGAGGCACAGCTGCCTCACCACAGTCTTTCCCTCAGGCTGCAGGAGAACCTCTGCTCCATGCCTGAAGCACCTCCTTCCCTTCCTTCTCCATTGACTCTGGTGTCTGCAAAATTGTTTCTTTCACATATTCTCACTCCTCTCTTTGCTGCTCTTACTCCAAGCAGTTTTTTTCCTCTTTTTATTTACCTTTCTGTGGAGATTACCACCATTCCTGATTGGCTTTGCCTTGGCCAGTGGTGATTCCGTCCTGGAGCTGTCTGGCATTGGCTCTCTCAGATACGGGGGAAGTTTCTGGCAGTTTCTCATAGAAGCCACCCCTGTAGACCCCCACTACCACAGTATTGCCATGCAAATCCAATAAGTGAAAAAACAAACAAGCAATCATAAAACTGTGACAGCTTGATTAATAAGAGATGATAAATAACAACTGTTTTTATCCTAGGAGAGTTCATTGGTTTGTTCTTTTTCTTTTTTTTTTTTTTTAATTGATAGTTGTCATTTTCTGGCCTGTACTGTAACCTCCTATTTATGCAGTTAAATCACCAGGAAACAGCAGGACATTTTTACATGCTGATGGTAATTTTTGAAGAAGTATAAATTGGAAACCACTCAACTGTTACCAGCCTAAGTCTGTTGCTTGTGGAGTTTCAGAGATATAAGTGCTAGGAGGGTACAGATTAGTTTGGAATTCAAAAATAAATATTCTCTGTCAATTGAAGTGTTTTTCTTTTAACCCATTGTAAAAGGGAGAATTTGAGTATAGGGAATTATTGATATTGGTGCTCGAATGTGCTCACTATTTAAATTAAAATTTTTGAGCAATATGGTTTGTTCAGTATCCTTGGACAGTTCCCTTGCAAGAACTAGGAAGCAAAAGCAGTGTTGACTACGATTTATTTCTGCATATAATATCCTGCACTTATTGATGAAATCCAGTAAAGACAGCCAATCTATTTTTATGAGTAAATTGTATTCACTTGGTTTTTTTTTCTTGTACATTTATTCATGTACTCATTTTTGTAAATTAAGGACACTTTAAAATATCTGTGCAGGTAAATTGTTGTCCAATAAATGGCAACTTCCTTTTTCCGTTCCATTTTCCCATGCATTGTATGCTTTTCTGTGTACACTGAAAGTACCTTTGTTCCAGCTCACATGTTCCATCCCCCTTTACAGCAAAAAACAAACTCTTCTTCCAAGCACAGGTTGTAACCTTGTGCCTGGTTCCCTCCACATTTGGATCGTCTCTAAGGCAAAGGTATTTTGGAATTGTGTCTCTGAGCCTTTGCAGGTGGATGTTGATGAGGCAGAGGGGGAAACATAGGCTTCTTGTACTGTTAAAAAATTTTGTACAAAGTACTCCAGGATGCAGAGAATCAGCTGTAAAATTCCTTTATCAATTAGAAAAGCAATAAACAAACTGAGTGATGTCCTGTCATGGCATAATTCAGTCTGACTCTTACAAAAATTACTGATGCACTTATTAGCACTTTAGGTTTGGGTCTCAGTATGTGTTGGTGAGTCAGTGTAAACCTGTTAACAACAGTTAATTACTCACCATGCTTTCTGCAACCTTACAAGATCTATGTAGTGCTATGTAATTTAGTTGTCATAATTGTGTGAAATTTCTTGGCATTATCTGTCACAAGACTTTTCAGTGAACAGAGAGATAAGTAGCGTTTTTCTAATGCACTTTTGAACCTTTGCTAATACAAGATGTGTGAAAAATACTAAAAAAGTGGAGACAAATTTATGAGTTGGTAGGTGCCAGCAGTTATATAGGAGCCTGATAGGAAAACACCCCACAATTAAGAGTAGTAAATTCAAAGTTTGAATGCTGTCCAAGTATCTGAAGGCACACTGAGAAGGAAAAGTG
This sequence comes from Campylorhamphus procurvoides, assembly GCA_013396655.1. Classification (NCBI taxonomy): domain Eukaryota; kingdom Metazoa; phylum Chordata; class Aves; order Passeriformes; family Dendrocolaptidae; genus Campylorhamphus; species Campylorhamphus procurvoides. The sequence goes on from WBMV01004137.1 coordinate 3,073,497, forward strand.
TAAATATTGCTGGTTTTTTACAGAAAAGGTTAACATTTCTTGGAACATGAATGGTTGATAAATATGCTCAAGTCCATGGCATAGTTGGTGAGATACCCACGTAATGGGTCATAAAAACTGAGCTAGAAACTGCTGGGAACTTGTGAATATTGTTGAGGTAATTTTCTTTAGCTGTTGATCTGTCCTAGGAAGGATGAACTTGATTTTATCTGTAATAAAGACTGAAGTAGTGTATGCTGGGAAGCCTTTGTCTGTTTGGTGAGGAGGGAGAGGGGTGGGAAGAGCCACTTGCAAGAGAACCCAGTGAGAAAGAGGAGACCTCTCAGGATTGCAGCTCTTTAGTCATCTCTGTACAGAGAATTAATTTCTCCTCTCCCTCCCTAGTGCTTTAAACTCCATTTGTATTTACTTCCTCAATATGTCCTGCTGAATGTATGTGTGTTCCTGAACTCCAGAGATGCCACTTCTCTCAGTTGGCTCCACATGTCTGGATGCAGCCTGGTGATTGAATGATTTCCACACTGCTGAAGAGTAAGTGTGAGGAGACCTCTTCCACCTGTAGTCAGTAGCAAAACTTCCAGGATAACTTGCTGGGGTGTTAAAAGAAATCTTGAAGGAAATAGGGGGCTTTTCATTTTCTTCAGGCTGGCCCCTTCTCAGAGCCCGTTCCTGGCTCCTGGGCTCATGATGGAGAGCTGAAGCTTCTCTCAGTGTGTGGCTGCTGTTGTGCAGTCATGTTTCATTGTTATGCTGAGTAAAACTCAGGATCAGAGAAACTCTAACAATCATATATGAGAGATTTTTTAGACCATTTAATTGTTTTAATGTTTAACAGAATCTCTCACTTGGTGTAGTAGATCATATATAGGACCTCAGAGGTGTCATTTTTCTGAGGTAACAAGAAAAGCTTGAAATGTCAAGCAGTTTAAAAACTGTCTGCTGAAATATTTTTTGGAGGTGAAGGAGAAATTGAGTTGTACAGACCGTCTCAGGGTAGTCTATGTGTTTTGGGTGTATCTTGTAATAGTTATGTGCACTGTTACATGGCAGCAGTCAGGCACATAAGCCGTTTCTTACTTTCCTGCTCTTTCAGATATCCCTTGCCTTATGCATGGCTTTTTTAATGACTCGTTGCTGTTCTCTCCCATTCCACATTGTTTTGCTTATTATTATTGCAGCATTTTAGGTAACATATCAGAAATGATGGAAACATAATGAATGGGCCAGCAAACAGAACGGTGCAGGGAGACAGGTGGTGCACATCAGGCTTTCTTTTAGACAAGGCTCAGAATAAAGCTTTTAGGCCAAACTTCTCATAATTTGGGCTCCTCTTTTTTTTTCTTTTTTTCTGTGCAAGTAAGTGGAGATTGCTGTTTTCTAAAAGCAGAACTGGAGAAAATTGATACTGTCAACTGGAACTTCTTTATTCTCATATATAATTTTCCTTCTGTCTCACAGAATATCAGTAATTAGGACAAAGAACAATCTTTCAGTTGAATGTCAGGGTAAGGTTCATTCTCTGCTAAAATACAGTAATGGTCACTGCAAAACTACTGGCTATGTGAAAGAAGGCACCAAAGAAGACGTTTTACCTCAGAAGCCCTCCACCCTGGCTTTCCTGGAGAACTTCAGCCAGTCCCATTTGTCAGCTCAAAATCCTCATTTTCTGCAGTCTTCTCTGAAAGTGAACCAGTCAGCTTCAGGGGTCAGGAGAGTGAGCTCAAACTCTGAGGGAGTTTATTTGGGGCTCTCTGTGGCCTCTGTTGCCACTCTTCCATGCTGCTGTGATCTGGGCTGTGTGTCTTAATTTAGCTGCTGTGGTGTAAAACCAGCAGTGTCCTGGCTGATTGCAAAGTTCATGAGTTGGACCTCTTGTTTCAGGTCGATAACAGGCAGCATGTTTGAATATACCCCAGGGGTTTTGCCTGATTTACCAAGAATTCCAGGGTTTGAGCCTAGAGGTGGCAGAGTACATATTGCAGTGGAAATGCCTGCATGTCCAAGCAGTCACAATATTCTTGTTAATGATGGGTGGAAAACAGAAACTCGCCACTCTTCTTTAATCATCCAGAATTGGAGAATTCAACCAGACCTTCCTATCACTGAGATAATAAAATGATAGTTACCATTTGTCATGGGGCCTCATAAGAGGTTCAGCCAAATCCTTTGGCAGCTTCCCAAACCTTATTGAGATGTGGTTTTGGGTAAGTAATGAGGCCATTAAAACAGCTGGCTCTAGTAAATAGGCTTGGATTGAGTTCTCATGAGTTAAAATGAATGGAAAGATAGGTACAAGCATGCATGCAAGTAAGGGTTTGGGTTTGGAAAGGTCAGACTGCATTAATCTCAATCCTTAGTTTGTCTAAATCTGCTGGGCCATGCTGCTTGAATAAGGAAGTGGCTTGAATATAGAAATCCTCCTGCCCCACACCTCCCCTTAGGAATAGTACATATCTGGAATGCATATCTGAAGCCAAGGGATACATTTTGGAGAAAAGGACATTGCCTTTGAGTTACATTTGTAAACAGAAATGAAAAATAATATCTTTTAAAAAGTACTCAGGAGTAGCTTTGTAATGAGTGCAAAAACCACAAGTGCTTGTAATATGGAACTCAGCAAATAAATGAAAAGGAACTAAATATGATTCTGAAGAGAAACAAGGTACTGGGCTTGTTCTTTCTGCAGTTGCCGTAGTTGTCTTGATGCTGCTTCACCCCCAAGGCTTGCCCAGGCCTTAGCAAAGCAAATCACAATATGAGATACAGCTCTGTGTTAAGTGCAGACTTGAAATTTTACTACTTCTGTCTAAAGCTCTATTTAGTCTGCTCCCTGCATATTAGTCTCTTGCACTTATGCATCTTGCACCAATCTGTATTACATCTCTTTTGGCTGGCCTGTTTATCCAATAATCACTGTAACAATCTCTTGTTCTCCGAGTGTCCTTTAGCTGTTATCTGAAAATCTGTTCACCCAGGAGTGCCATGCTTTCTAATGCTTCTCACGTGTCAGTTCAGTGTGCTGCGTTGGAGGTTGTCCTACGCTTTCTCTCCAGCCATGGTGCCAGAGACAGGCCCTTGAAGATGCAATTCCCACTACAGTTTCCTTGCATATTTAAATTTTTATCTAGAATCTAGGAGCAATGAAATTATTTGCTTTCAGGAAAAATTGATAAATTAGGAGGTTTCTTTGAATGGTGAGATGCCCATGAGACTGTGGACTAGTCTTTCATGAGAAAATAGTATCTCCATTCACTTTCCTTTTATTGGAAAAACCACTGTTAGCTGTCTGTGGGCAGGAGTGGGATCTGGTGGCAGCAAATCAGTGTAGTTGAATGGGAGCTCTTCCTGCAGGAGCACATTCAGAATGGACTTTCCTCATAACTGCCTGCAGTGTGGAAGTTGGCTGTAAGAGGTGAAGCTAAATTTAAAAAAAAAAAGAAGAAAAAAGAAGAAAAAAGAAAGAGTTCTCCCCAGTGTATTCAAAGCTATAACTGTTTTACTTTGCCTGACTGTGGAGGAAGCATCAAAGTGTCTTGAAAAGAAATACAGCTGCTCCATCTGTGGGGCTCTCTCCAGTGGGGGCTTTCCCTGTCAGTTTTTTTCCTTGTGGCACTTTTATTCTGTTATTTATTCTGTTATTTCTGATTATTACTCAGCTGGAAATTAATCTGGTTTTGCTTTAGATCATGTGTGCTTGCATACAATTTTTTCAGCAGTGTACAGTTAACATGCTCTTCAGCATTGAAAATTGTGTAAAAATGTCAGTAGCATTTAATGGTTGTTGTGTCTTACTAGTTCCTATTTTAATATGTGCCAAGGTTAAAAATGTGGGGATTATGATTTTTCTCTTTTTAATTAGTATTATTTATTCAGCACTACTCAAATTCATTCAGTGATCCAAGAGTCTAGCCGAGTTCATTCCTTCTCACTCAATAACGCAAGCTTTTCTGAAGAAACTGTCTTAATTAACAATTTTTTCATACCTGAGTCTTATTGAGTCCGCAGTGATAACTGTGAAGGTCATTTGAGACTAATTCTTGCAAAAGAATAAGTGTTGAAGTGTATGTAGCTGTTCTAATAACTAACATCCCTCCCTTCCTTCCCCAGATCACACCGTCACAGCTCTGTGGCGAGGGATGGAGCACTATGTTGTGCTGAAACAGCCAAGGGCCAGAGAATTTGTCACATCGGGTCTCTGGTAGAAGATTCCTAAGTAAAAAGCTGTGTTTTCATAGTCATGACTTCAAAGCAGAATAGCACTTCAGATGTGGGCTGAAATGGGACTGACCAAACCCCAGGGCTTTCTGCACTCCCTTGGACTTCATAGTGTTTTCTCTTTTCAAGAGGTGGGGTGAAGAGACGAGACTTCTCTCTTCCCTCCCAGTTCTCCCCGTCCCCCTCCCCTCACCTCGGGTTTACTTTGGGTTTTTTCCTAGTTGAAGTAATAAACAGGCATGCTTAATTTTTAAGGCAATTCACTGGATAATAGGATTTCAGGGTTACTGCTTTTATCCTCACAGAGAGCCTGTGTGCACACATCCTGAGTTGAATTAATGCTATGTAAGGTATGTGTTTTACTTTTCCGATAAACTAATTCTCTCTGTCAGAAGGGAAGAGAATTGCAGTTGAAACTCGGGGAAATACTATTTACTGAACGTATATTTACTATTATTGTAGTTATGTGTCCTACACATCCCGCACCATCTAGTGGAAACTTCTTGCATCAGCAGTGTGAGGTCAAGAACCTGAAGGGATTGAGAGATTTCAGGGTGAGAGAGACTTTCCAGTTTGTGAACTTGCTTTCCCTCAGCTATAACATAAAAAGTGCCACATGGATTAATGACGGATTTTTACTTCATCTCCTTGAAATACACTTATGATGGCTTGTAACTCCAGAAGCCTGCCCTAAGGTTGCCCAACAGCCTTCTCTTCTCCAGCCTGAATAGCCCCAGCTCTCTCAGCCTGTCTTCACGGGAGAGCTGCTCCAGCTTTCTGATCATCTTCGTGGCCTTCCTCTGGACTCGCTCCAGCAGCTCAAAATCCTTTTTGTGCTGGGGATCGAGTTAAGAGTCTCACAAGAGTGGAATAGAAATGGTGAGGATGCCCAGACATGCAGACATGTGTAATTTATACCCATCCTCGAATTTGGTGTTTGCTTTGAAGAAGAGTCCGCTCTGCTCTGAACAGCTTGAGCTGAGAATGGAATGATAAATATTAAAAATAAAACAATAGTTGCAACTTAGTTGTACTCCAAATAAAAATGGTTGTCTCTTCCCTTAGCAGTGGCAGAATTTGTTTTTAGAAAACAAGCCCGGCTGTAAAACAGAGTCTGTGTGTAGACAATAACCTGAAGAAAAGATAGAGTTTTAGGTTAGGTAGTAATATCATGCAGACTGGCTGCAGCAGAAAATCTACATGACACTGCAATGAAAACATATTTTTCTTTACTCTCTAAACTAAAGGATTTTTAGTCCTATAACCAGCGGAAAGAAACCTCCTGAATGTAGGTTCAAATAAGTTAGCTTTAAAAAAAAAGTATATATACATACACACATGCACAAATATATATATATATATATATATATAAAACGTGTGTGTGGACTATATTTCTTTCTTCAAATACGAATTGTACTTCCAGGAGAATTTTCTGTTTTGCCATGTATTTTCTGCACAGAAGTTTCTGAAGAAAATTAGTGTTGGGAAAAATGTGCTGACCACAGTTTTCAAATGCAACAGCTTCGTGGAATTGAAACTGCCTGTGCTTTAATTTCCATACCTGAACATGCACTTTGATGTGGAATTATCACCCTCTGGAGAGGGAGGAATTTAGTGGGGTGAGAACATGCGCGAGAGGGTTTCTTTTTCATGTTTTCCCTTTTAGAAATTTAGCTTAGTTCCTGAGAGTCACTAGTTTCATTCCTTACAAAAGAAGAACAGTTTTTATCCCTTGGAATCTTGAAGCATGGCTTATTTCTGCTTCTGACAATGTTGACTAGACACCTGCAATTTAATATTTGTAATGGTAAGCTAAGCTGTGTTTTGCTGTGTGCTACCCATTTCTTCTTTCACGAAAATAGAGATGAAGATCTGTTTCTTTTCTGAAGAAGTTGATAGTGTCAATATATGGAGCTTATTTTGCCTCACTCACATCAAAATCTTATCAAACTGTTGTTCAGGAGATTTTATTTTGCTTTTTCCTGTCTCTCTCAAATCCTTGTCCTGTGAACCTAAGTATAAACATTTTTAATTTACAATCATTTTGTAGCATTCATGAAAACATGTCTTTTTTCCACATCACACATCTACCTGCTGTTCCCCATTGAAGGTTTAATTGATCTCTTGTATACTGGGATGTCTCTGAGTCTATTGTGAGCATCTGTAGGATGGAAAAAGTGTCAAAACACAGAGCAGTTTGGTCTCAGAAGGCTCAGAGCTTTCTGCCTCCAGCATGTCCTGGTACTGGGTTTGTCAAGGCAGGCCACTGCTGTGTGTTCCAGACTGCAGGCAGCCAGTTGGGTGGTGCTCTGGGGTTTTTAATCGGGTGTCAGAAGGTTCCTGTTTAAAAGTCACATTCTTCAGCTTCTATTAGTCCCTTCTGAACACATAATAATAAACTCCTGCTTAGTTTTTATTGGGCTCCTCTTGCTATGGATTTAAAATTATTCAATTACTAAAATTACCCGTGAATTTGAAACTGAGAGTGTTGCTTTCATGTGGCGATGCTAATTCCTAGCAGAGGTCTGGCCACTGTAGCCTGTGATTCTACTGGCTGCAAGTGTTTGTACATTGAATTCTGAAACATCCCAGTGGGGGTTTCCCATTGCCTGAGGGCTGCTACTGAGCTAGAGAACTTTGAAAAGTTCAGTTTGGCTATCCTTAAACTGGCAAAGTCTTGCGAGACCTGCATGTTTTAAAAGTCCCAGTTAGTGAGATTTGTTGTTAATGTGGACATTCATGGAGGAGCTGTTTCCCTCAGTGGCTGCTTTTGGTTCATAATGAATTGCATTTAAAAGTCAGTATTTAATGATGAAAGAAGGAGGAGTTTGAGGAAGAAGTTCAGAAGCATTAAGTCCTTCTGAAGGTGAGTATATGGATGTCCCTGTTAATAGCTACATTTTGGACTGATTTCCAAATTCAATATATGTTACCTTGAAATGTATCATGCCTTCCTGCCACTTCAGGGAATTCACAAATTGTGAATCTGCAGATACTGATTTATAGGGAGTGAATGCCGTGCATCTGTTATACAACCTTGGTGTCTCACACATTCATCTATGGACAGAAAAGCAATTGACTTTTCATTTCCTGTGTTTCACGTTCTTTTATGAAGCAGAAAGAAGCTTGTGATGAACTGTTACAACATCCTGTTTAATGCATATATAAAATCATTATGCTGAAAGTTTAGCCCAGTAAATGTTTCAAGGATGGTTAGGTACAAGTTGTGTCAGCATCAGTGAGTAGTTCTGCAAGGCACAGAAATATTTTTGACCTCAGCGACGGGCTTAGAAGACTTTCCCATTATTTTAATCTCCCGGACTTAACTTTTTGCCTGGTTCAGGAGGGGTTTGGGAGCTGGTGAGTCTGTGCAGGACCACTAATGAGCTAAAGTAACAGATGGGTTTTCTGGAGAGAGCTGTCTATACGTGCAGGTATGGTTGTTCCCCAGTTTGCTCAGAATAGATTACTTAGTAACTCTGGCTTTGCAAAACAAATTTGTGGAAGGTCAAGATGGGTGAGCGTGATTTACTGTAAGTAGGGAGTGAAGGTAATTTATGCTCTCTCTTCTATCCATGTGGCAGTTTAGGTCATGCCTGGTGACCCCACGGTCTGTAATAACTGGAGGCCATACTTGTATTCTTTTGTAAGATAAGTTTGCCTAGTTTTGTTTTCACATGCTTTCTCTGCAGGAGAGGCACAGAAGAAAAGATTTCTAAGTGAGTTTATACGTTTCATGAATAGATGAAATGAAATCCTTTGTTGTGAAACCTGTTTTGTTGTTGTGATCCTCTCATCACCTTTGATACATCTTACACATCTCTGACTTGCTTATTTTTGAGCAAATATAGATTTAATTTATGTCATGGATCTAGTTAGGTTCATGTAATTTATTTTAGTGCCCATAAGCCCAAGTGTGCCCCCTCCTTGGCATGAATTGAACCACTCATTTGCCAGACATCCTGTAGTGAACTCAGTGAGAACACACATTTTATATGAGTTGTCTGTTCAATATTTTAAATAATTAATGCGCAGGAAGAGTACTGAGAAAGACTGTGTCGGTCATGATTAGGGCAGGTATAGGAAAACCTGGGATCCTTTGTTCCTGGATTCAGGAAGGGAATTGAGTTGAAATTTTCATGCAGAGCCCAAGAGTGCTGCAGCCACTGAACAGCCATGGACCAGGATGGAGACAGGGCAGATGTCACAAATGCTGCTGTAGCATCCTACTCACTGCTGCTTTGGGACTAGTAGTCCAGTGCATGAGCTTGACAACACCTGCTGCATCGGACTCCTCAGGGAAGGTTATGGAGCAAGTCCTCATTTAGGAATTTCTCCAGTGCTCAGGAGAGAGCTCTGAGCAGCTCTGCAGCCAGGAGGCTGACCTGGTGTCTCAGCTAAATGGCAAGGGGGCTTCACTTACTTCTCTGCTCATCAGAGAGTATCTACCTATGGCTTTCATTGCTGCCCAGTGTTAATTTTGTATTGGAACTCCATGTCAGTGGCTGTCCTTTTCTTGCTGGATACTTTCCAGCAACATCTTTAGCAGTTTCCGTTTGTTTTCGTTTTCTTATTTCAGTCCATTTAGTAGTTCAAGCTAAAATATAAATAAATGAATGTAGTTCATCAACTGCTAGATCATTGTTAACATTTAAGAGTATTTACATGGAAGATAGAAATTTATATCTCTCCATCAACAAGAAAGAAATTGAGCTTCTGCTGTGAAACAAATAAATAACTGAGGAGAAAGATTTTACAGTTCAATAATCATAGTAATTAGATCTAAGAATCATCTTGTAGTGCATAAGCTGTTCTCTTCTAAGTAGAATTTAATATTAAAAAGTTTAAGAATAGGAAATATTAGAATCTTCTGCCAAAATCCCAAAAGAGTAAGACCGCCAATTAGATGTAAAAAATTAGTTTGGACAAATTTAATTTAATCTGTAATTTTAGGAGAAGTAATACTATTCTGGTAGCTATAATGCAAATAACACTGGATTTCTGTCTCAAGGTAATATTTTGCTCTCTTTAAAATATTTTGTGAGTATTAATGTTTTGTTTCTAGGTTTGTGATTTCATAATTGCATTATACATCTACATTCATATTTAATCAATTTTCGTATTGAATAAACTGTGTTTTAATGGATAAATGATTCTTCTGTATAAATAAAACTATTTCATAATTTAATTTTCAGAATCAAACTGTTAACTCTTGAATAATATGAGCTATGGCTGGTTTCGGCATGTAGTCAAGAATAATAACCTGACTTAAGAGAACTAAAAAGTCTAATTATGAAGTGTAAAAATACCTGATTTGTCTTATTGCCAGGCTATGAATTATTTATTTTCAATAATTAATATTTATTGTTGTAAATAACCACCAAGTTATTAATTATTTGAGTATTAATCAACTCATCTTCTACTATTTATGATGTTATCACTAAATTTATAGGAATATTATTTCTCTTCCTACAGTTTATCTCTATTTTTTAACTTATATGTGCTGGAAATAATCCTATGTGAGGAGAAAAAAATGTAGCTGTTTAAGGCTTCATTTTTAGTGTTTAGTTTAGGTTTCAGAGAACAGGTATTTTGGTTCATGCAGAACTTCTGTGTTTGTAGACTTCATGGCAGCACACCATAGGCATGAGTCTTCTGCTCAGCTCCAATTCTGAGCAGTTTTTCCAGGACAGCACCAGCTCCTGCTTGCTCCATGCCAGCCACCCAGAGGAATGCCTGGCTTCACACGGTCAGGAACCACTCAGAAAAATGAATGCTTGCCCTTGTCTGAAGAGGCTGCTCATGTGTGAGCCAGAGCAAGTCTCTCAAATCAGGCTCCACACATGATTGCAATATGCCTTTGAGTATAGTCTGTCTGTTACCTTGATTGACTGCCTTTGGGATGGTCATCCAATTACATATTCAGGCTTTACAGCAGAGAAAATTGAAGTATTTGATGGTCATATACTACCTTAAAAGCTTAAGGAGCTAAAAGTGCCGTCCTGGATGAGAGTGGGTGCTGTATAATCCCATTGATGTAACCTACAAATAGCCAAGGGCACCCGTAACTGCAGATGTCTTTCAAAGCAGCATTTTTATTTCTGCCAGAATTCTAACACCAAATTATCTCTTGACTGTACTTTTCAATAATTTGACAGATTTTAATGTTAAATGGCCAGACTCCCTCCCAGATACCACAAGTCTGGCCAACAGTTGTGGTTTACCCTGTTATTTTGAAATAAATACACAAATTCCATCAAAAGCAGAACCACAAGTCACTCTTTTTTAAAATGTTCATGTACTGTATGTCAAAAATGCAATTCCCGTTTTTATCAGTTTGTAAAGAAGATAAAATTAAAGACACAATAACTCTGCTGAGCTGTTTGTACTGTGTAAGCCCATCCAGTTTCCTTTCATGCCCAGATGTTCCGAGTAGTTCTGCAGTGCCTTTTCAAGGAGGGGGAGAAAAAAGCTTTCTTTTGTGGTTGCAGATTTCTTCCCTTTACTGAAACAGTGAGACATGTAATGGCTGTCATTTCTAATATGATGCTGAGTAAGAGTAAAATAAATTGAAAAAAAAATGACTCCTGTAAAACTTGAAATAGTTTTATAATGAATGTGACAAAAAATACTTCTTTTCTGTTTCTGAAATGTTTTACAATACTTGTGTAAAATTTAGTGGAGGTAATCTGTTAGAAAGATTAAACATATAATAATGGAGAAGAGCCTTCCTAATAGCAATTTTGGCAGTGCTTAGGGATAAAAGAGTTCAGTGGAAGAAGGCGTTATGAAATTAATTACAGAACATTTTGAGAAGATACAAGAGAGGCAATAAAAAAATACTGGTTTTCTGCAAATGAAAACTGGCAAAACTTTGTTAGTTGTGGAAAATACATTGTGGGGGAAAGATAATACCAAATGAAAAAGTATAAAAGCGCTTTCCCTCCATTGATATTAAGCACCCAAATAACTAGGAAAACTCTAAGAACCCTGAAGGAGCCCTGTAGTTAACATTTTAAACCTTGTTTAGCTTTATCCCTGAAGACTTGTTGAGGTAATGACACAGTTTAGGAAACTGCCTTAGGACAAGCTAGGAAATTACAGGCATTCAGTTGTAAGCTAAGCTGTTAAAAACGATTCGAACGTGTCAAGTGGGAGAACATTTAGGCACCCAGAGCTTTGTTAAGTGTCTGTAGGGTAGGTTAGGGAAAAGAAGTGGTGCTTTAGCCAGGGGCAGGGAAGTGGAAGAGGAGATACTAATGGGTTAGGACTAGGACTTGAATTAATGTTTGGCCGTTTTTTTCGTTTGTTTCAGGGTGTTGTTTTTTTTTCTTTTTGGTAGGAAATATGCATGGCAGCCTCAAAATTTCAGAATTATCAGGAAGATTTCAATATAGCCAAACAGCCCTGTGATTTCTTCTAAGATACTCCATTGGCTTTTGCTTTTCTTAGAAAACTATACCTGCCAAAATTCTCAGCTGCTCTATTTACAATATATATCTGAGCAGAGGAAAACTCCTCACTTTTCCTTCCTCAAAGAAAAAACCTGGAGCAGGTGTATACAAAAAGTCAATTTTTGTGTGTGTGTCAACCATTACAGCTTTTACTGCTCTGAAAAAAACAGAGAGGTGTTGGTGATTGACAGAAATCACATAAAGTGGATGAATGAGAGTTTAATAAATATTTAATATAGGAATATTTTATAACAGGATATAATTATAAATTGTAATTCTAATCAAAAGAAGCTGGGTGCATTTTGTGCTCTTATATTTCATGTCCAACTTCTAAATAAAGAAGGGGGAAGCACCCCTCGTAGCTGTTTTGGAAGGTAAAGAAATTGTATTTAAAGGATGACAGTAAATTTTAAAGGTAATTGCTTTTAGAAAAGCACCCAAAAGTAAAGATTAGCCTGCTTCCTGTGTCTCAGTCTTGCTGCCTATTTTTGAGTTTCTAATAACTTTTATTGATGAGATAGACATATCTATGTTTGTATTTGTGTATTTTTGCTGTGTCACTATTAGTAAAGTGTGCATAAGATCCACTGTACAGCATAAAATAGTCAACTCACTGCCCTCCCCCCNAAAAAGGAAAGGAAAGAAAAATACATCAATTTCAGTGATCCCTGAAGTCTAACTTTTGAATATTCAAGTAAATTGATATTATGAAGAACTGTCACTGCTTCACAGCTATGGATGCCAAAGCAATTATGTTTGCAAACCTTGAGATGAATCAGTCTGTTTTTTTACCCTCTGACTTGGGAGCAGGGAAGCAATTTGGCTGAATATTTAGGCAATTAATGTTGAAATTAGCTCCTTCTTGAATTTTAAGGAGTTTATAAAACTATAAACTGAAACTTCTAGCACATATAAACTGAACTTTCTAGCACTTTTGGAAGAATCCTGTGTTATGGATCAGGCATTAGCATTACAGTGTGAGTGGAGGTAGGGGCAGGGCTCTGACAATCCTGTCCCTGCCAGAGCTGGATGCCATTGTGAAGCAGGAAGGAATGGAACTCCAGTCTGAATGTCTTACTGACTGCACAGGGGAGATGGAATTTTTCTGACCTACATTTATGCTCCTTCTTGCTCTACCTTGCCTTTGGAAAGAAGCTGCTCTCTCCAGGTGACTCCTCCAATGTTGACGTGGGCTGTTTGAGTTTAAGCTCTGTAGGAGCATTCCATCTGTTGGCCTTCTCAATCCACGAGAAAGTGGGATCAGCTGCCAGGGTGGACTGTATCTCGCTGGAGTGGAGAGGTGGCAGGACATGTCTGTGGGAAGGGATTTGTGTTCAATTGTGTCAAAACGCTTCCAGTGTTTTGGTTTGAGAAGGTTTGTAAAGGTTTCTATCTCCCAAAACCTAGAAGGAAATGTCACAATGTGACAGAAGGCACAAATCTAAGGTCAAGACTTCGGTATTGCTGAATTTCAAAACCCAGCAGAGAGACAAGGTGTCTAGGGAAAGGTTGAAATATCTCTGCAGGGAGAATTTTAGGCAAAGAAACAATATGTGAGCTGCTACCCATTCTAATTTTACTGATAAGTGATGTGAATGGTGATGTCACGTGAGGGTGTCTTGGCAAATTCTCTGGTTATAAATTGCATTCTCAGTTTTTTCAGTATGATGGTGAATTGATGTCCAGGGACAGTGGAAAAATAGTACTGTGACATTAAAAATTTAGTTCATTTGATGGTTAACTTCAAGTCAGTTGCAGCAAGGACCTACTGCATCACGAAAGTAGATAAAGATCTCGCCTGAATGGTTGTTACTTCCTAGATTTTAGGTTCTGTGTTATTTAAAAAGTGCTCTCCTCCCATGAAGGCTTTGAAGTTTGAAACACTTGAAGGCTTCCTTTGACACCTGCTCACCTGACACTGGTCTTATGAATAGGCTTGTATGGCAAGAGAAACCTTTACTAAGTCTACTCAGGAATTTGCTGTCAGTATAAGCTACCTTAGATGCTGGGTAGCAGACTGGTTGTGAGGAGGTGAAGTAGGGGTTGACGAAAAACAGCTTAATTCAAGTGACATCTCTGCTTCCCACTGAAACAGGAAGGCTGTGAGAGTCATTTGCACATACAGGAGTCAGGCACAGTAGAAAGGAGAATGTTTACTGAGCTCGGGCAAGTCCTCACACACATTTTCCTCCTCTTTGAATATCCCATGACATAATTAGCATCAACTGAAGTGTTTGAGATAGTCACACACAGCAATTTATATGTCTGCCTTAAGACGTATAGCCAATACAGTCAGAGTATCCCAGGAGCAGTGTGGGGTAGGTCGGACTCCTACAGCAATACCCTGCTGTGCTGGCAGGCGAAGCCCTTGAGCTGTCTTAGGACACCTTCTGGTGTGCTCTAAACCACCAGAAGTTTGGGGGTGTATTTTCTTCAAACCAGAAAGAGGTATTTGTTCTGAGTAAAGCATAATCTTGGTATATGGGTTTAATGTGCCTTACAGCATCCTGTAAGCAGGTGTTCATGTTTCCTTGTATTAGCTTTTGAGATTCTAAGTTAGATTTAATGTAAAAGTGCCAAAGGGCTGGTAGGCTGGTAATCAGGTCTATGTCTAAGGAATTAAGTGTAGTTTGATTGCAGAGCTTACTATTAAATGCATGCTTTATGGTTTAGCTATTTTGGCGTTTAAATATAGATGTTATTAGAAATCATTTCAATTCCTTTTATTTTTAATAGTAATTTCTCTTTTTATCATTTAGACAGATCTGAGTGACTGTAATACTTTCACAGCAAGGACTAGTCATGTCGTTTCTAGGTATGTGTAGTCACTGAGACAAGTGTGGTGGGTTTGTACTGTTTTATTTTTTTTTCTTTTAACAGAACTGAGACCAGTGCAGAACTAGTCTTACTTGCCTAATGGCTCTTCCAGTTCTAGAGCTCGTGAAATGTGGCTGAGAATTGTTTATAGATACATGTCAATCCTTTTACATTGATCGGCAAGGAAGGGACTAGTACCATCACATTTATTATTATCAATGACACCAAGGTCTCAATCTGATTGGACTCAAAACACACCTTTCAGGAACCACTGCCCATTCTAGTCATCTCTTATACCTGGTTCCTAAGGTAACTGAAAAAGATGATGATCCTTATATGAGAAACAGAAGATATTTCTGTTTTTTCTACTCAGCCTTGCAAATTACTTAGCAGGAGTCAGTGAAACATTCCAGCACAGAAAAACCATTCACAATTTTTGAGGTATAAAGGTTTACACAGTTCAGGCTTACATTTTAACATACCATACAACACTGGTGAAAGGGAGACAAATGACCATTTATTTATTGTTCTGTTTTTTTCATTATCCCAGGACCAATGTCAGCCACAGGCCCTTGTGGCCAATATGTTATTCCTCAGCATTAAAGCTGTCCAAGGCAACTTTTTACATGGATATGAAACGACCTTCTAAGGTGCCCAAGTGAGTTGTTCTATTTAGTGGCCTTTTTTTTTTTCCCTTTTAATCTCATTAGAAGCTTTTGGTTTGAAAGTGGAGCACAGAAAACTGAAATAAACCAGACACTGATACTAGACTTGGACTTCATAGAGTTAGAGGCTGGTGTTTTTGAGTTTTGAAAGGACAGAGTGAATTTCAGACACCTTTTTTTATGGGCTTTGAAAGAAGTACTGTAAAAATATATGAAAAATTGTTTCAACTTCAGAGTAGGGTGTTATTATACAGCAACTCTGACCAAAATTATTATGTATTATGATTAAACTACAAAACAAGCTGTCAATATTTGCAAAATAGATATATGTCTGCAAGTAAACTGGGCTTATTTATTTCCTATCCAATGATATTATACCCTTCTGGTGGATTATGAAGGCAGTCTGATTTAGCAAACACCCCCACACACACCCCAAATTCAAGGGAGTGAAAGTTTGACTTTTGTGTTTAAGTAGGCTCTGGTGAGGTTTGATTCCCATTGCTGCCAGGCACATTCAACATAATCTTGGGAAAGTCATATTATCACTGTGTGATTTTAGTTATTCACTGCATTCTTAAGGTTAGGAATGTAAAACCTGTAGCTGATATCCGATTCTGTTCAAGTATAGGTTTTGCCTCTAGGCATCTATATCTAAACATGAATTAATTATGCAGTAGAAAATGAAAGTCCATTCTGGCAAACAGTACTTGCTGAAGAACAACAGTCTGTATGTGCCTCAGAGTTTTATATGGTGATATATACTGTTATAAATAACCTGACTGCATTTTTGAGAAATACTGTTGAAGAGTTTTGAGCTCTTTTGTTTGATGAGAAGAATTTTGATTAATCCTTATCACTGATGGTAGAAATTGTAGATTTTGCCAGTGCTTCATGCAAACTGGAGCCTATAATGATTTTTACATGTTAGTTTATTCCAAAATACATGTGATCCACCAGACTATAAGCTTATTAACACATAATTAATTTCAGTCAAGGAATGAGCAGGATTTTCTTTTGAAATATTTGACTTTAGACAATGAGTGGGCAAACATTCCTCTGAAATCTAAGAGACTATGATTGATGTGAAAGCAACAAATACGGTTGCATCGAGAGGCATTAATAATGCATGTAAATCACTTGCTGTTTTCCAAAGGTTTAATTTGTTTCCTATCTAGAAGGAGGGAAGGCACAGAGATGTATGGTATTGGCAGGAATAAGTGTTGGATGCTGCTTGCAGGACCTGGCTACAAGTGGAATTGAACAGATGATGAATTTTGCCAGTCCTGGATTTGGGGCTGATTCTGTTGCATGCTAGAAACTGATCTTAAAAAAGGCAAGGGGGCTGATCTTTATGCGGAGGAGTACCTATGTACAGCTGTATGGAGCTTCAAGAACACAAAAACACATACAGAAGCATGGATTGGTGCGTATGGCTCTGTCTCTTGGAACCTTTCCTTTTGCATTTCAAAAGTTCCCTTTGAACATCAGAAGTGAGGTGATGTGCTATTGTACCTCATGTACTGTGTTCAGTTTTGGGCCCCTCACTACAAGGTGCTGGAGCAAGTCCGGAGAATGGCAACGGAGATGGTGAAGCATCTGAAGCACACGTCTTGTGAGGAGCAGCTGAAGAAGCTGGGGGTGTTTAGCCCTGAGAGAAGGAGGCTCAGGGGTGACCTTATCACCCCTAACCTTATCTCCCCCACACAGCAGCACACTAAAAAATTATTGATTTCCAAGTGGTCTCTGATTTATCTCTGACCACAGCAAACACCTGACATCCCCAATACCTTCCACAGCCCCATTCTGCAAAGTGCAGTACAGAGATCCCTGCCGTTGTCCTTCCTCAGGGGTGGTGATTTCAACTTCTCTTTATTTTCAGTTCATTTTATGTGGAAAGAAGAGCAAGGATGAGGATTTTGGTCAGTGCTGCTGTGGCACAAGACCTCAAGGTGGCATCCTGGCCTGGAGGACAAAAAGGGTTCTGAGGAGAAAAGTTTCCACATCTTGCTGTAAGCAGTAAAGTGGGAACTGAGTTTACCTTCTTAGTTTCTGGAGCCAAATTAGTGATCCAAAAGAGAGTATTGTTGAACTAAAGAGTTGTCTTCACAATTGTCTTATAGTAATTCAAATCTGTATATTAATTGAGCCTGGTTATAAACAATTCATGAAGATAAAGTTATAGGGTTTTTTGGTGTTTTTTTTTAATGAGTTGGATGTGTGGGAGAATTTTTTATCACTCCATCTAAATTAACTTTTTATTTTTTGGTCCTAATTTAGGCTTAAATTTTCTTTTTGTGAGTGGTTTCAATATGTATAATTGTAATGATTTTTTTTCAGGAAAACTGTTGTGTTGTAGAATAACCATGCATTAACAGTGCATATTTATAGACTACGGGTTTCTGTTTGGAGAGAAAGGTTTCTTAGTTATATATTTGCGACATTTTATGTACATCTGTGTAACAAAAAGACGCATGCAATGTATATCTTCTGAACATATGTCTTCCTTAAAAATACATGTAAGCATGTTGCCACACAGAAGTATATGACAAGCTTTTAATTTCTTGGCATACCCTTCAAGGCACAAACCAGTTTGATGAAGGGGTTGGGCCACAGTTACTGGAAGTTGCTACATCCCAGTGAGGCAAGAAGAAGCATATCTGCTTCCTCCCCTAACATGTCTGTACATGCTTCATCCTGTTATTGTTCTCTCACTCCTTTGAATTCAAGCTGATAAGAGCTGTGGAGTTCTTGAATTTCCCCTGGGCTATCTAGGAGGGTAACCTCTGAAAACCTATGGTAAGTGTGTGGCATGTTTGAGCGTATTTATGGTTAAGGTTAGTTTTATTTTCTGAACTTCCAGTGGTGGTCAGTAGCAATCTGGGACAACTAGGTACTCTTGCTGATAGACACAGGCAAAGGTGATGGAGTGAAGATGTTTACTGTATGCTTTACATTGTTGACAGGCAACAAAACTCCCCAGAAATTCTCTTACTTCCTGTAAAGGGTGGGAGGCCTATTTTGCCAGGGTAAATCTGAGAATTGAAGATTTCTCCTGGCTTAAAACACAGGAGGAGCTGTATGGAGAAGTCCATATAACCATCCTTTTAAAATCAGAAGAGACAGAGGGATTTATCTGCACCAGATAAGCTGTTGCTGCTACAGTGCAAATACCTGAATAATAATGTCTTTGCAGTGAGAAGGAACTGCAGTATTCTGTCATAGGTTTGCCCAGGTGGTGAAGAGGGCTTCAAACTAGGGTTATGAGGGAGATGAACCACAATCTATCCCATTCCTGCCAGTTTGATGGCAATGCCCACTGGAGATTCTCAGAGCCTGGAGAAGGGATCACAGGTCAGCAGGAAAGCACTTGAAGAAGAGAACAATGGAATTTCTGCCACTCCAGCCAGTAAGAAAATTTCATCAAGGGCCCGTCTTAAATGTCTCTGTGCAAATGCACAAGGCATGGGGAATAAACAAGAGGAGTTAGGTGTGAATGACTGTAGTGCTATTATGTGATTTGCATTAGTGGTCAGATGGTTCCTATGACTGGACTGTTGGAATGGAAGGATACAGGCTCTTTAGGAACGACAGATCTCCTGGAGCTGAGGTACTCAGTCACATTTCTGCCTCAGTCTTCATGACTTAAGCTCAAGACCATCTATCTAAGGAACCTAAAGGTTCACAAGTGCACGGAATCTGATGAAATGTATCTGCTAAGCAATTATCCATCATATTTGAGAAGTCATGGCAGTTCAGCGAAGTTCGCACTCACTGGAAAAGGGGAAATATAATGCCTGTTTTAGGAAGGGAAGTAAGGAAGACTCAGGGAACTACAGTCCACCCAGTTTCACCTCAGTGCCTGGCAAGAACGTGGAGCAGATCCTCATAGAAACTATGCTAAAGCACATGGAAAACAAGGAGGTGATTTGTGGCAGCCAACACGGCTATTTGGTGGCCTCCTATGATGGGGCTAAAGTGTTGGTGGATGAGGGAAGAGTGACTGACATTGTCTACCTTGATTTATTCAAAGCATTTGACACTGTCCCACAGGTTTCGAGCTAGCTTAGTGTTTTGAACAAAGAGAGCTCAGGGTTTTGAGTGACACAAGTTGGGTTACTGCTCAGCCTGTCACACTGGTTTTGGATGGCAATACCTGACTCTGGCTTGAGATGAACTCTGCAGCATTCCTGGTGGGTGGTAAACATTTTTCAGTGTGTGGATGTTGCCTTTGGGAGGTCCTCTGTCCAGAGTGGTTCTGAATTTGCTTATTGTATTCGAAAAAAATACCATTTGAAATCCTTGAAAGGGGAAAAATAATTGTTCATATACTATTTTTAAGGATTTAGATGGAAAGAACCACCAGGCTTCCCTCCAGAGAAATGTATAATCATAATGGTTCCAGATGTCTTAGGTAATTTTGCCCCAGTTGGAAGCAGCAGGCTGGGAATGAACTAAGGAAAAGGTAGGCAGCAAGCTTTCTGTTTGTTCTTGCAGGGGATATGTTGGTAGGAGACAGAGTCAGAGGTTGTATCAGAGCTGTCCAACAAACAGCCTGGCATACTGCATGGCATTGCCACAGGAGTAGCTTTGGAGAAAGTGATGGTAACAGGTTATTTCATGCTGTTGTTTTTCTCCTGGAAAATGCCATTTGGTCAAAATCATGTTTCTCTGGTGAAAAAAATCAGTGATGCTTTGGATTTTTTTTTTTGGTGGGTGGGGGAACAGTGAGGAGGAAGAGAGAAGCAATGTCCCATTACACTGAAAATACCAGTTACAAGGTAGTATGTTTCTAGATTTGTAATGACTTTTGTTTTGTGTGCATGCTTCTTGAAGTTAAAATCACCCAAGATAAAAACTGCAGTTTTATCATACACAATACATTAATTTACCTGAAATCCTATTTAATTGTTTTATTTTTTTACCTCAGAAATCCCCACTTCTGTGGGGATTCCTGATTTGGAATGTTGTTGTTTTAAAAAAAGGTAGAATTTTCCACTGAGATGAATCTCAGTTCTAGAAAATATTTCATCTTCTCTGTATTGTTCAAGTGTTGATATAATTAAATGGGTGGTTGTTTTGTATCTTTAGTACTATTACCAGGCTAAATGCAAATTGCAATGTCATAACATTATCTTCTAATACGGTAGTGATTATCCTCTTGTATTTTTTCTGATCTCCACCTGGCATGGTCATGGCAAAATGTTCCACATGGCTATAATGTCATATCTAAGCAACACTCTTTTTGAATTTTTTTCTTGTGGACATGTGCCAGTTGATTAAACTTATTGTTTTAAAAGTTCTTGAGCTATGCTGAAGACCTTGGAATTATGCATCAGCCCTGTTAAAACTCCATGTTGTCAGCTATTGGGAGGATTTATACTCATTGGGCTTATTTTGCAGGTACTTCCTCTGTCACAGTACAGTATTATTTGGTGGACACCTCTAATGGGTTCAGATTAGTATGGCTGAGAGACGTGCACTATATTTGTGACAGCAACCTGTGGTGGGTTGACCTTGGCTGGACACCAGGTGCCCACCAAATCTGCTCTATCCTTCCCCTTCTCATCTGGACAGGAGAGAGAATTTAATGAAAGATCATGAGTTGACATAAGGACAAGGAGAGATCACTCACCCATTACTGGCAAGGGCAAAACAGACCCAACTTGGAGAAAATAATTGAATTTATGATGAATCAAAATCAGAGTAGTAAGGACAGGTAAAACAAATCTTTAAGAAAAAAAAATCCCCTCCACTTCTCCCTCCGTTCTGGGCTTAACTTTATTCACAATTCTCTTACCTCCCATCTTCCAGCAGTGCAGGGAGATAGGGAATGGGAATTATGGTCAGTTCATCACATGTCGTTTCTGCTCCTTCTTCCTCCTCAGGAAGAGGAGTCCTTCCCCTATTCCAACATGGAGTCCCTTCCACAGGAGCCAGTCCTCCACAAACTTCTCCAGTGTGAGTTCTTCCCAAGGGCCACAGTTCTTCATGAACTGCTCTAGTTTCCATGGAAAGGGAAAGGTCCCTTTCCATGGGGTGTTGGCCTTCAGGAAGAGCCTGCTCCAGCATGGGTCCCCCAAAGTTCCACAAGTCCTACCAGGAGCCTGTGCCAGAATGGGCTTCCTACATGATCATGGTCACAGTCACCTTTGGGCACTCACCTGCAGAGTGGGGTTCTCTATGGGCTGCAGGGGGACAGCCTGCAGCACCATGGTCTTCACCACAGGCTGTAGGGGAATCTCAGCTCTGGTGTCTGTAGCACCTCCTACCTCTCCTTGGTGTCTGCAGAGTTGTTTCTCTCATATAGTCTCACCTTCTCTGGCCACAATTACTTCTTCCCAATAGCCCAATAACTCTTTTTTTCCTTGCCAACGGTTGCTGATGGGCTTGGCCTTGGCCAACTGTGAGTCCATCTTCTAGCTGTCTGACATTGGCTCTGTCAGACATGTCTCACAGAAGCTCCCCCTAGAGCTGCCCTGCTACCCAAACTTGCTTGCCTGGCAAGCCCCATGCACAGGCCCAGACAATAGTTACTTTAGATAACTTAGGTCTTTGGAGTTTATTGCCTTGTATGCAGAATTTTTGGAGTTTGGATTTTTTTAGTCTTTGGGAGATTTCCATGTACTGCCTTAGACCTTGGCACAAGAGTGAGCCTGATGTCCAAATACTGCCATGTCAGTTGTGGGTTAGTGATTATGGATGGAACTTTCTGAAACAGGGTTGTCGTTTGGAATGGAGAAAAGTAGGTGCCTGGACTCTTAACCTTCCCTTTCATGCTGCTGCCTGTAATTCTCTTCTGAAGAACAGTGTGAAGCCCACAGCCAAGAGGTACAGCTGAGATGTAGAAACACAAAGGATTGGAAAAGGGCTGTGGAAACAAATGGTTGGTATTACAAAAGAAGCCAGAAGTACCCTCTTTTTTTTTTTTTTCTTTTTTTACTGGGTCTGGTAATTGCAAATTCTGCTTGGAACAGTTTGCTGCTGAAGCATGGAATTTGTCCAGTGTGAAATTAAGCAACGCATTGTTTCCTTGAGAACAGCACTTTAAAAACTGAAGCACTTTGTCAGTGGATCAAATGGGAATTCTGAAACTCAGATGACAAAGGTCAAATCCTGTGCATTGCTAAGCACCTGACAGTACTGGCACTTGAAACTAAGGGTCTTCAGCATCCTGTGGAAGGAGATCTGCAATTAGCCACCTATCTTCCAAGTCAGTGTAATTCTCTCTATAATTTTCTTGGTCAAAAACAAAGTTCTTAGATACGTGCTGGTAACTCAGTAGTCTTAAGCCAAACCATTATGCCTTCAAGTCAGTGTGCAAGTATAAATGAGTAATGACAGTCCTGCCAAATAAAATTGGGACAAAACCGACCAGACCACTACTTAAATGTAGTCTCACTGATGGGTGGGCTGGATCATGTTCATAGATTGTGTCACTGTCCATATGGGAATTTTTGCCAAAGAAAATTTTCTGGGTAAGTTTGGCTCTTTAAAAACTGGTCATAGGCTGTATTTGCATCTGGATAAAGAAATTGTTTGCAATATATCCTTGGTACATGTGAAATGTTAACCCTTGAAAACTACTGGGCAGATCTAGACTTTCATGTTTGCTGTTGTCAATGTGTGCAACCAGCATTTTTTGTGCAACTCCAGATTCTCCTCCTTCTCAACTAATTTCAGTTCTCTATTGATTTTCTCTTTTTTCTTGCTTCTTCTTTCTTCTCTGTTATTGCTTCTTCCACTCTTATTTCCACTCTATTCTTCCCTTTCCATTAGCTTCAAGTCACATGGCTACCCAAACAAACAGAAATCTAATGCTGAAGTTCTGTTCATTTCAGTTCAGTGACAAACTTGTCTAGCTCCTTCTGGTTGCCTCTCTTCCTTCAAACCTCACTAGTCATGTCAAACCAATCCTGGGTCTGGGATGGCTGAAATGCTGTTGCTGTGGGCCACATCTGCTACGTGGGGCAGTGACAGGCTAGAGCAGCTGGTGCTTGTGCTGCTGAAGCATCCTCCACATCTACAGACTTCAGTGCACTGGCTTTGCTGTCATTCCCCCAGTATTTGGCCTAATAGTTTCATGCTCTTTACTATTTTCTCTAATTATGTTAAAATGCTTATAGATAACGTATTAGTGAATGTTAGTAGATTTTTCCCTCCTCTGAATATTTTAATTTAAAGTTGATGATTCACAAATACCTGAGGAGAGACCCTAGCATATCCTTAGTCAGTGAAATGCATGGTACTGGTGTTCTTGACTTCCACTTGATGGTTGATGAATCCCACTTTGTCTGGTCTGCGTGTATTTTTGTCATTGTGCTCATCTGTTTGTTAGTCTGTTGTGACACTGTTGATTCTAAGCAATAATTTGCTGAGCTTAAATAACCCAAGTTTTGAACTTTGTGACCAGTATTATTAAATGATGACAAGATTGGTCAAGGAGCAAAAAAACAAACAACCTGTTCCTGATGAAAAGTGTAATGCTATTGAATAGACTAAATTTAGCCCTGTCATTCTTCCTGCTTTTAGGCATCTCCGTGTAATTATAATGGGCAAAGCCACCCAAGCTATAATTCAAGCTTAGGTTTTAATGCAATTTTTTTAATGATTTGTCTTTCCCTCTAAGTAAAATAAAGATTATAAAGATTAGGATAGTGGTTGCTTTTTGTTGCAGAGAGCATCTCAGGTAAAAAAAATGAACCAGTGGTAAATTAAAGGCAAATATTCAGAGAGAATAAAATAATAATAATCAAAAAGTGGACCAGAGAGTAAATGAAGCTAATGCTAAGGAGGGTTGGGTCTAGTCCCATTTCTGATGCTTTGGTTAGTTAAAAGCTGTGATTATGTTCCACATGAACTATAACTTCGTATATGCATTTTGCATTTATTAACCATGTTATGAAGATGATACAGACAGAGATAAAACTGTTATGGAGGATTTGGGATGGAACAAGCATGCTAATGAGCCTATGCAAAAATGCATCTATTAGCCAGATGGTGAGTTACACAGGCATTAGTTTCTGTTTACCATCTGTTTAATCCTCAGAAAGAGGCAAGAAAGGAATTAGAAGCAGCGTAGAGGAAGAGCAAACAGTTACAGTGTAGTAACCTTCACAATATGTCCTGAATGTTGCTTTTCTTAAGTAGTTCAGTGAAATACCCATTTCTTGTATCTGGAGGTGGACACCAAGTTACTGCAAATTCTGTAAGTTTCTCTAATGCTTGGTTCTCTACTGAATCCCCCATTCCCAGTATTCTCCGTAAAAAAAAGACAAGTAGTTCCTCACCATGAGCAAAACACATACCATGGTTCAAATTAAGTTCCAATTAGAAAAAAAAAGTGTTCTGAACTACTAAACAATGCATATAACTTGGTGGGAAAAGTCCAAAGTCTTGTATTTACAGAAAAAAAGACCTTAAGGTCAACTAGTCCAACCACTCCCTCAATAAACTGTGGGTTTAAATGCAGTTTGAATTCCTAAACTTCTCAGCTTATGGAATGAAAAGTCAGGAAAAAAAATTGTGAAAAGTGGTGTTGAGGGAGATCTGTATTTTAGGCTGAAATTGGAAAACCAAATTGATTAATAATTTCATTAAAATTCAGTTTGGTTAAGATTCAAAGGCACTTAGATCTTAAAACTATTTTTCCTTGTTCACTAGAGGGTAGCAGAGAGAGTAGCAAGACCATTTCAGCCTAGCCTGTGCTCAGTAGCAATGAGTTCTCTGGCAAGCTTCTATATTCTTAGACAAATCTGGTGCCCTTCAGGCTCCTTGGCAGAACAAAAAGGGTACATTTGATGCTGTAAGTGTAAACCAACAGCATCCTTAATGCAACTTGGTATCATTCAAAATCGTTTTTTGTTTTAACATTGTTAATAATTACATACTTTTTTTAGCTTATAAATATAAGCATTTTCATGATGCACATTTTTCAGGAGAATGTTTTCAGGAGCACTATATTCTGCATAGGAGACAGTGTCAAATTTATGTAGATGTAATTTTTAAGTAATACCATGGCCACAGAAGATTATTGCTTTTCTAGGCTGTATTTGTGGACATTCCACTGAAATAAATGCCTGCTACCTGTACCTTTTCCAGGGCATAGATGTCCAAAGGAATATCACTAGAACAGCAGCCATCTACTTGTATGGTATTAATAAACAAGCCAAATATGTTGTCCTATAGCAGCATCCCCCACCATCAGTATTTATTGCTGTGTCTGCTCTCTGGCATTTCAGATTTTAAAGTTATGCAATTTTATGAGGTGTTATTAAAGGTAATACTTAACTGGCTGAGGCTGATGTTGTTACTAGCTTAGAAATTGTCCCTTTTTCCCCAGAATAATTCACATTGTGGTTTGCCTTTATTTGCCTGCGACAATGTAGCAAATTGGATCCAAAAACCTGCTTAAAAATGTTTGCCCATCTTTATTTTATGTAGTCTCTTGGACATGCAGTAATAAAAAGGGACCTTTCATTAAGTAGTGGGACTATTTCCCAAAAACAGGAACCATTTGAAGTAGTCCTCATTTCCCAAATAGCACTTAAGGTCCAGAGAAACACCCTTCTGTAATCTGTCTGCATTGTGCTAGTAAAAGAAGACTGTGGACTGAAAAATGTGTGTTGCCATCCTTTCTTCCTCCTTCCTGTCCCCATATACACACAAAGATGTGCCCACTGCTGCTCACAACCTTTGAAGCTTTTCTTTGTGCCTTTGTGCCAGCCCTGCATTGTAGATGTTACCCAGCTACATGTTCCACCCATCAAGTGGTTTCTGTAGGGCAAAAAATATTTGGGAAATCTTTGAGTGACTCATCCCTTTGCATTAGAACCTTTCTCAACTGCTACCTCACTTCTGGTCTGAATTCCACAAAGAGGGGAAATCCACAGAGTGATTTCATAAATGTGCTCCATAATAAATATGGCAAACAAAAAGAAAACATGTTGATGTAGAGAACCATTCTCCTTGTTTTCCTGATTCAGATGTTTCATGACTGAACATTTATAAACCAAAACTGAAATATAAACTCACTTTGTATGCTATATAAAAAATTAAATGTGGTCCTTTTCATCCAATTGAATTACCACATCACTCTTCAAAGACTTTGGAGGCTTTGGAAGCTTCATGTTGCAGCATAACAGACAAGGTCCTGCCTAGGGTTGAAAATTCATTGTGTGTGATGGATCATATCTGTGCTCTGTTCTTTTATCTCTGTTATAGGAAACCTTTTGGACTTTGATTCGTACTGAGGATTGTAAAAAATGCAATTGGTTCTGATGTGCTCTAGCAAGAGGGAGGCATCAGGCAAGGAAAAGCCAGCTAATATCTCATTTTCCTGAAATCTAGATTGGAATTGTCTGCAAAACATGTTATATTGCCCATTTTCAATTAGTTTCTTATGTCTTTTAAATTCATTCTTTAAAGACAAGTTTAAAGAACAAATTTATACAAAATCATGACATTAATTTTTAAAGTTATAGTACTAGATATTTGTATTTACTATAAAGCTGTTCAGGAAACTGAGGCTGCCCCTCTGCTGCAGTAGTAATTACTTCAGTCTTAAGCAACTTCTTACTACCAGGGTCCTGTTAATGGTTGTGTAATATGTATTTGTAAAAAACTCCTTCCACACCATGCCCCAAAACAATATGAGGACCAGTTTCTCCCAGTTGCTGAACTTGGGTATCTCAACCTCTTTTTTTTTTGTTCCTTCAACCTTTGTTAAAAGATAAGGATCAAGCTGCTGTGTTTGGAACCCTGTCATCTGAGTCCCTAAACCCTTCAAAAAGGTTGAAGCATTCTCCATTTCTTTGACTTCTCAAGTTTTTCCTCACAGAAATATGTATTTGTTTTTTAAGGATAACTTTTCACCAGAAAAGGCTGATGAATACTTTGCCAATGTTATGCATGCCAGGATAATATCATACACCTAAATGATGTTGGTACCATTGGACACTGACACTTTAGACTTCAGTGCTCGTGTGGGTGGGGACTTGCTTTGCCTAGTGTCAGCCCTCTGGTGAGTCTGACTGGATATTTCCAGCTGTTTCCAACAGATGTTGTCTCAGTATCGGGGAAAAAGGAGTCTCAGCTTCATAATCAGAGGACATGGTACATGGACCAGTCTACTACATAAATTGAATTTATGCAATATCAAAATACTGAAAATGGTGAAGTAGAAATGTAATGATTTCTCATCATCCCTGCTTATTTATCTCATCTGTTTTTCCCTTCTGTTGTCTTCTTTTTATTGGTCAACGTGCAAATACTTTTTTGAGGGTAAGTTTCTCTATTTATGTTTATAAAATGCTAATTATTTTACTGATACTATCAAATCATAAGTAACAGTAGTGTGATTCAATGTGCATTGCATATGGGAACCAATATTTAAGAGTTTTATGAATTTTCTTGCTCTGTGTTTGTGAGCCCCCAGAGTATTTTATGTGCATTCAGGCCACTTCAGTTCCTGTGCTTGATGTAATTAAACTAGACTGTTGATTTTTTTTTTCAACTAATGAACCTTGATGGCCTCTCATTAATAAACAACTTGTTAAATGACAAATTTCTGCAAGCATGGACTTATTATTCAAGAAGCTAGTGAAAATAATAGTTTGGAAGGCACAAAGCCATCTACGAATTTGCAGTTTATGTAAGGATAGCCTAGAATATGGAAAAGTTTCAGCAAAGACTGAAATGTTTTGAAAGTAGGACGATTGTGCAAAACCACACAGGCATATAAAAGGCAAGTTTGCACACATGCACAGTATTTCCATGAGCCATTCAACTAATTTTTGTTCAGTGCCAAACCTTGCATCACGGTTATTCCCACCTTCCGTTCTTGATGCTGCAAATGTATGTTAACCAGTGGTGGTTGGCTTAGTCTTTGGAAATATCTTTGCCTAACCCTCTCCCCAGTGTGTTGGTGATGCAAACACCACACCTCTGCCTTCTTGTGTATTGGCTCACCTGCGATGTACAAAGTCTGACAAACTTGCACAGTGGATTTTGGCCTCCTCTGTGATATAGTGATAGAACTGATGACATTTGCTAAATATTTTGGTGCCTTCTCCTGTGATTATCCTCTGTATGTGGCCATATACTTTAGAGGGGAGTATGGTGGAGGGGTACAGACAGAATTCATTCTGTCATAAGGATGTCTGTCTTCTGCTGCTGACTTTGTGCCAGTGTGAGGCATTAGCTGCATAATGGTGCCCTTTTTTTCCATAGTCTTTTTGTTCCCCTTTGAAATTGTCTTCTGTAAGCTTCCTCCATGGCAAGGTGCAAGTTATGTTGGTTAGTAAGGAAGAGGAAAAGAGAACCTTAGTTGAACAAACCTCTTTACCTTTCTCAGCCTTATCCACTTGAAACTACAGCAAGTTATTTTTAAAGGATTTTAGATATTTATGTTGCATGGGTAGGATCTTGTGTAAATTAGATTTAATATATGGAGCCATGGGCATGGCCATGTGTGTACAGCCTCATGCCTGAACTGTGTGTCCCTGTTCAAGCTTGCTGCAAGCCCCCTTTATTTCCATAACTTGCTACAGTGTGACTGAGTAATAGTATTAGAAATTGTTCAAAGCCCCACACTTTAAAATAGTCTTATTGCATTGCTTTAGGTGAATTTAGATATCCCCTGAATACAGGAATCCTAGGGTAACTAGAACAGTGTACCTGGTGAGCGTGTGCTTCCATGTAGCATCTAGAAACTGAGTTTGGACACTTAATTGATGTCAATAGTGTGACCAGTTGTTTCAATTCTTAATTTTTAAGCATTTTAAGAATAAAAACTGCATATATTGTGATCTGTGCGTGCCTGTATCATTCACTAGTAAGACCTTTTTGTGTTTCTCCTCCACTTATGTTTTTGGTTAAGAAGAAATGAGGGGTTTAAATCTCATAAGCGGCTGATTTCGTATAGTCTACATAAATGACAGTTATGAAAGCACAGTGTGTTTAGTGAGGGAAGGCCCATGCTGACCTTGCCTCCCTGAGGACAAGGAACATTCTGGATGCCATCCCACAATCTTTCATTTTTATTGGATATTTGGAATATCTTCATTGAGAAGTTACTGGCCTTTGTTATGGATTTTAAGTGTATGACCTATGAGGTATGGAGGCAGCATGGATTGTCCGCAGGGTGCCCAGAGGTTTTAATAATGGAAAATGTTTTATATACCCTAGCTGTCAGGAATGTCCAGGGGAGGGGTGCAGGGGAAGTCACCCTCACCAGGTCTGCTTTCTGTGCAGCACTAGAAGCCCTTATTCAGTGGGGATGAGAGAATATTTTGACCATTTCAGTTTTTTTAATCTCCCTTGTACTTAATGGGGGAAGCGTATTTGGCACATTGTAAGCACTAATTTTCTCAGAAAGAAAAACAAGAGAGCATCAAATGAAGCTGCACAACAGACACCAATCCCTGGGGTTAGAAAGGAAAGTCCCCTTTATATCTAAAGGAAAGGGGGGTATTTAGGTGCAGCCTTGCCTGCTTTGTCTGGGTCAGGCATGCAAAACTATGGGATTAGCAGATGCAGTTTAAGTGGCCTCATGCTGGAAGTGGCACAATAGTTTGCTGGTGCATAACTTGTGTCTGTTGACCTGGTCGCTGCTGCCTCTGTGCTAATGCCCAGACAGAGGAGTCAGCAGTCACTTTCACTGTGTCTGCTTTGTAAGAACAGTCAGGGGAATAAAGGAAATGCCCAGTGGAGATTAAATCTTCACACACTAAGTCTTCATTCGCAAAGTCCTAATGCTGGTGGTAGAAACAGGAGGGGGAATGACAGGTTTTTACAGTTATTCATCCTCTTTTGCTGAGGAAGAAGACAAAATGCAGTCTCAGGAACTTTGCATTTCACTGGATGGTTTCTCATACTCATTTGAATCTGGTTGATTAATAGGTGATGTGAGCAGGAACAGCTTTCTGGTGCACCTTCTGCCTGCCAAAGCCCTGACATGTGAGTACACAAGATGTAGAGCTTCCACATCAGCTCTGAATTTCAGCAGCATTTTGTTTTCAGTATCTCAAGATAGAGCTAAAGATGTTAATGATTTTGTTTTTTCCTGAGTGTTTCTGAATTGTCCTCACTTATCTTAATCATTTGCCTAATCTCCAGTAAATTTTTGAATAACTGTGTAGGTTACAGAAGCCTCAGAGAAGTAAGGCAGTTAACTTCATTGAAACTTTGTGGAGTCTGGACACGAGTTATTTATGCTCTTTTAAAAGTCTAATTGGTAGTACTTCTTGTTATTTGTCTGTTTTCAAAAGAAGCCCAAAGTAGCACTGGTAAGTTTTATGTATTTGTGTGTGTGTGTGCATGATAAGTATTGCCTGCATCTCTTGGGGACTGTTTGTGTTGCTGCTCTGACTGCTGTGCTGCAACAAAGAAACTGCTTAATAATGTTAATTCAGTGTTTGGATCAGAAATATTTCTTTTTCTTCCTACACACGAATGAGCTCCTTCCTGTGTTTTCTTGTAGTCCTCTTGTAGCATTACAGACTCCTTTGTTCTTTTTTGTTCTCGCTAGGGAGCTACCCCAGTTTCAGCAGCAAGGCAGATGCTTGCCAAGCCACCTCCTCTTGAGCTGAGCTCCAGTACCACAGGCCAGCTCTGAGTGTGAGATTGGGGAGCTACTCTGTGGCAGCAAGCAAAGGCACAGCAGGCAGCAGAAGCAAAAATGAACCTTTTAAGGTTGTGTTTAGTAACTGGTATTTGAATGTGACAACAGATAGGATGCCTCTAGAGAAAAAGCAGGGTTTTGTTTTGGGGTTTTTTTAGATATTATTTACACTGGTCTTGGCTTCAGCAGAAGATCTTGCTCTACAGACTGTTGACTTTTATGAATAAGTACAATGAGACTAGGGAAAAAGCAGTAGTGGTATCTAAAACATGCATTATTTTTCAGCAATTTTTTTTAAACACTGGATCCTCTTCTCTCTCCTCAACTTTCCTGCTGCCTTCTCAGTGCTGCAGTGGCATCCACAGTCATTGTTGTCAGTAGCAGCAGAGAGAGCAATGACTCCTCTCTACAAAGGGGATGCAGCAGGGCCTTTGATCACAGTCTGAAGGGCATAAGGAAAATATTGAGGAGAAGTATCCAAACAAGGACTTGAAAGAGGATGCTGCTAATAAAAAGGGTGTGGGTAGAGGAACTGGAAGAGCATTTCCTCAGAAAAAGAGTGAAATTCAGCCAACTTTGTGCTGCTCTGCTTAACCTGGCTGCAATGAACTTCCCATCTGTAGGTTTTACTTCTGGTTACAAGGTGGAGATCAGAAAGTAATCACTGAGTGAATGTGCATGTGGAGTTTTTTTGGGAGAGAGAGAACTAGATAGGGATCCTTGCATGGGATTTCCTTTGCTTAGATATTTAAGGGACCAATAAAATACATATAGGCGTTGTTCAGTGTTATTGTGCTCCATGCCTTCAGTAAACTCCTGGGTAATTCAGCAAGTCCAATCCACTCTTTTTATAGGCTTTATGCATCCTCATTTTTATTCTTAGGAGCTAGCAATTCTTTCCGAAAAAATTTTCATGATTATTTACATGCAATTTTATATCTAATAGGAAGGGTTAAAACGTGCATGTAAATAAAGTAATAACTTTTCACTTTTAAGTACAGTTCAGAATTGGCTATAATTTTTACTAGGCTGTAGAGGAGGCAAATATTTGTATCTGTCACATATGCAAGTACAAGAAACAGTTCACAATATTCAGGCAATGGTGCACAGCAGCTCTTTTTTGAAGAGAAAAGCTTCGGATTAGGTGATATTTCAGAATCAGACTTGCAAGAACACACAAGATTTAAAGTTAAAGCAAAGTGCTTCGCACTTCTTTGAAAGTGTTTGGCCAGATTTGGTAAACTTATGTGATGACTGCTTGGTTGGCTGGGGTATCTACGTCTATGACTGTAACTATATCTGGGGTTATATTATTTCTGTATTTTTAAAGGTATGATTAATATCACTGTAGCAGGATTCAGTAAAAATTGCTGATGCAACGGTTAAAGATACATTTCCACAGCATGTAGAGAGGCATACTCCACAAAGATTAATGGTCTTTCTCTAGTCTACTCTTGAAGTGCTCTTAAATTTCAGAAAGTACTTCATGACTGGATTGATATCTAGTTCATGTTATTAATGACTTCATTAGAATATAGGTACCAGCTATTCATGTTTACATCTTTCTGATTTGGTGTTGTGAAACAGTATCAGAAAACTGTCTCTTAAAAAAAGGAGAGGGGAAAAAATAGCAGTATCTGTTCAATCGTGCATCAGCTACAGCAGCATCTTCTAGTCTATGCCAACAGCCCACTCTACACGAGCTGCTGCTTATCTCATCTCTAGGAAAAGGAAAACAAATAAAGGGAATGAAAAAAGATGGCATGAGCTTTCATTATTACCATAAATCTTCTTGTAAAAAAGCTCCCTAGCAATGACACAGCTTTTTCAGTTGCACTTCTGAAACATTCTGATTGGGTCACCCATGGTCTGTATTTTGTGACAGTTAAAGGCTGGAGTTTTAAATCTCAGTTATGCTTTTAAACTTATGGCAATAACATCTCTGACAGTAGAGATGGTAAATTTTATCAGGTAAGCAAGTGTTTAAGAACATAAATTTTAGTCTCTTTCAGCTGAATGACCGCTTTTAAACAACTTACTGAATTGGGATTTTGCATGTTTTACTTTCAAACCGTTTAGTCATCTCATATACCAGATGTTATCTATTTCTATGACTCACAAAGACATGCAATTACTCTGTTATTTTCTGAGAAAAAGAAAGTATTGTGAAAATATAGTAAGTATTAAGCAATGCAAAAATAATAATTAAAAATATTTTGCACTTCATTATGTAATAGCTGATGCTAACCTGCCAGCAGGTAGCAAAAGTTAGGTCATATGAAGTGTTCACATAAGAAAATTAAAGCCATTAAAAAGTTTTGTGTGTCAGGGACTGAGTGGTTGAAACCTCTCCAAATTTGAATTCGTAAGACCTCACTGAATTAAGTTCTCATCATGAATCCCTGGGGCTGATGAGAGTTTTATTATTAGTGATTTTGAGGTATTTTTGGCACATCTGGTGCCCTGTGGTAAAGCTGCTTGATATTGAGCATCCTCTCTCATCCAGCCTAGCATAACTACCTGCATTGCCTGGGCAGTTGTTGGAGACCTTCAGCCCTGGAGACATGAAACAGGAATCCTGCCTGCTTGCCTTAGGTGTTTGCCTTGGTATGTTAGTTGTATAAGGAGAACAAATGTCCCAGGGGAGTGGTCCATACAGTTTAACTTAGATGAATATCAGCCTGCCATGTGTTGTGTGAGACAAGGGAGAGTGAAGTTGTAAGCACTGTCCATTCTTTGAGTTGAGGTCACTCTGCAGCCAAGAACTCAACAATTATGGAACAAATAAAGGTGGAACCAGGTAGGGATTGGAGTGTCTATTTGGTCCCTGTTTCCAAGCCAGTTCTTACTTTTAAAATGCTTATTCAGTGGCTAAAAGTGTAAAGTGCATGCATGTGCTTCCATCATTGCTGCCACTACTGCAGCATTGGCCACATCCCATTTTTCAGTGTTTTTAACTGACTTAAGCTGTTTGCTGGAGCCTGCATGTCTTGGAGCACAGCTGATTAGCAGATGCCTATCTACCATAAACATATGTGTCTAGCTAAAATAATATTTTATAACCTGATCCTAGCTTTGCTCATACATCACTGACCAATAGAATATATTTACATGATACTCTTTTAAGTTAATATTATTTATAAAAAGTAAGCACCTACAACTGATAAAATGTAAACTTAAACATGAAAATAATTTTTGCAATTCTTGGTTAATGATGATGAAATTTTATTGCTGAGACTTCAGTAATCAGCACTAATTACCTAATTAAGGTAATGCACAAGGAACTTTTCGTGGAAACATTAAGTAAGGAGTCACCTATTGACTTTTAGTGCCTAAGAGATTAGGTAGTTCTGGATAATGAGTGAATTAGTCTGTCATACAACTTGAGTAGGTTTTAAATTTTACCTTTATATTTTATTTCCTTGGCACTTTTTCTTTCTGCTACCTCCAAGCGCTCAGGAGAGCTCTTAGCATGTGATGACTTTGTGGCTTCCCCTCTCTCATCAGAAAGTTATTGGTCATCACTGACAGCACACGCAGTGCTTCAGCTGGTGCTATCCAGAGCTTTTTAAATAGGATCACACAGAATCAATTGGGTTGGAAAAGACCTCTGAGGCCATCAAATCCAACCTATGATTGAACACCACCATGTCAACTAGACCATGGCACTAGGTGCCACCTCAAGTATTTCCTTAAACTCTAGTCTTTCCTTAAATATTTCCTTTGTTAAGTCACTGGCTTAATCTACGAAATCCCATGTGACGGTGTCAGCAGACATCCCCTGGCAGGCCATGGGGTCCCCTCGCTTTCCCCTCCCAGATCTCCTGCCTGCAGGGCCCATGGGGATCTTTCCTCTTTTTAATTTTTTTTATTTATTTAGGGGTTAGTCGAGTGAGGCACATCTTGGAGACATTCCTTAGCTGATATTCCTGACTTCTCTGATGTTTATCAAGGAAGTTGCTGGTTAAGTCTTTTGTCTTCGCCTTGGCAGTGGTATCACACATATGTGTGGGAAGGAAGGGGAAGGGGTAAACGGCAGGTGGGAAAAAGGGATTTTTAGTGGAATTTATACCAGTGGTGGAGAATGGACATGATTTGAATTGCACTCAGCCTGTTTTGTCTCATGTCCTCTGTTTTCACCACTGTGTGCTGTGAGTGTCCAGGAAAATGGTTTGCATTTTCTTATCATTAACTACTTTGTTGCCAGATGAGGGCAGTCTTACTTGGCCTTTCTTGCCTAGGTCATGACAAGTAAAGGAGTGAGTGGTGCTGGCACATTTCTTTTAAACTGGAAGAAGTCAAAAAGAGAAGCAGCAGCACAGAATGGGTGTCCCTACACTGCAGATGCTTCTCATTTTCTTGCACTGATGCCCACAGACACTAAAATCAACATCAAAGAGAGAAACAAATGAAATGTGTGTGCCTCCATGCTTGTCCAGCAGCTAGCAATGAGTGTAGTAGAATCAAAGTTATTTCTTTTGTGATTCAGTGAAATAAAAAATAATTTTATAGCTGAGGGTAAGATTACGTGCTATAAAACTTCTGTCTCAGTTGTGAAACATTTATAATGTAGAGAAATATACATATGACCAAAAGAAGTAGTTTGAGGCATCAAATAGTGAAATGATACTTAGATATTGTGCCCATCTGGACTGATAATGTATTAGTTGAAATAGTTGACCCTGATGTGTGGATCACTCTCAGGATGTGTATTTTTCCCTTAGGGTGTGTGAACAATATGATGATCTTGCTGATTTCTAAAGTCTCAGCAATAAAATTTCATCATCATTAACCAAGAATTGCAAAAATTATTTTCATGTTTAAGTTTACATTTTATCAGTTGTAGGTGCTTACTTTTTATAAATAATATTAACTTAAAAGAGTATCATGTAAATATATTCTATTGGTCAGTGATGTATGAGCAAAGCTAGGATCAGGTTATCAAATAATATTTTAGCTAGATAACATGTCAGAATATCACTCTGACAAAAATCTAAGCAGAAAAAAATAAGATTTTTTTTTAATAGCGATGTGGTTTGCATGATTTTTGTCCATCTCCAAATAAAGAGAGGCCAAATCAGAGATTAAGTCTGTGGTGATAAAGTTTTGTTCAATTATTTTGCAATCATTTTCCCTTTATAGTAGCCTGGGACTAAACAGCTTAGGAGAGAACTGTATTTTTAGGAAACACTTTAATTTCAATTGAAGTGAGAAACCAGCACATAAGAATTGTGATAGACAGGGGAAAAGGATTATATAATGGCAGAGGAAGAAAAGGGAAGTGGTTTCAAATAATAATAAAAAAAGAATAATGAAGTTAGGCCTGCAAAAAAATAGGTAGTTTGAAGCACAATAATAACTAAATTATTATAGAGGGTGACTGGGAATGAGGAGTAAAATTGCTTCTGTTTTTTATACCTTAGTTAAGGAAAATAAAAACTGTAAATATCCCCACTAGCATTATTGCCTCTTTAAAACTCGCTTAATGTATGCAGTAAAAAAACAATGCATAGATGGATTTCCCCATATTGGCCCTCCAGGTGAAATTTATGGTGTAAACACAACTGCGTGTTAGAGAAAACCAGGTCTATCTTATGCAATCTTATGAGGGACTGTATGGAGACTTCAGTGACATAAAGTCATGATTTCTCAGGTGTTACCCTGTCCAACTTGGATGTTGTTGGACTAGTGACCAGAAACTTGTGTCTTAAGAACCTTTCCAAGATGATGTAGGTAGGATAAATTACTGGTAGAACGGGGTACAAATGAATCTGTAACAAATATTCTAGCATTTCAAAATATAAAAAAGTGAACCAGAGAATTAAAAATTCCACTTCACAAACCCACACCAGACTTCCGTGAACAAAATTACTAAGTCAATATTCTGAACTTCTATCTTAATGCTTTCAAAAATAGCATCGAGTGAGTCACCCTTTGTATACACACTCGTGGTACTAAAGGTTGCTCATTAAGAGCAAATCTCCTGCTTCTGCATTCCAGAAGATCAAATAATTAAGTAATTTGTTTCAGGACAGGGATATTTTTAATGCCACAGGCCAGGAACTGCTAGCTTTGTTGACAGGCTACAAAAGATGCCCTGGCAGTATCAGAGCACCATATTCGTGGATGGAGAGACAAGTTCGTGTCCCAGCAGTGCAGCAATAACATGGAAGCATCCTGCTTTGCTGGTCCCGGTGCAGACTTTTTTCTTTAGGTAGCCTAAATTATATCCACCATTACTTATTCTTCAGATCTATTAGATTATTTAAATTCAAATTATGAAGGGAATTCCTCAGCAAATAATGGCCTCCATTTTTGAACTAAATTGAAAATAATAAAACGTCTATGTGAAAACAGCCTCAGAAAAAACTACCAGCTGTATGGGAATAGAGAATCGGTTGCATTTATTTCCCCAAACACAGTATACTTTGTGGATATTTCTTCCAACTGTAACCAACTTGAAAGGAAGAGAAACTTTGTTCATGGGAATGTAGGTCAGTCAGCAGTACAAAACCCTTTTTTCCTCTCCACAAAGGCCCCATATTTGATAGTCTATATATAATAAATAAGTAATGATTGCATGTGGACAAAACAAGCTAAACAAGTTATAAAACTTGGAGGAAAACCATCTAGATGGTCTAGATCTAGTTGGTGCTTCTGATTCGCTTTGAGGTGGTCTCAAGAGCCTCTGCTGCAAAATAAAAGACCTAGTGGTCGGCACTTATTCAGCATCTTCCCTCACCTCCCAGCCCTGCCACCAGCCATCTCGCGTGACCCAGCTGTGTTAGGCCTTGGCTCGGGGCAGGAGCATTTCACCACCCAGTCGGCCACTGAGGTGAAAGCCCAGAGGCAGCTGGATAACAGGGCTGGGAGATGGGGCTGGTGTGCTCATCTCTGATTTCCCACTTCTGTCTCTGTCTCTAAGGAACAACTTTATCTTAGTGAGAATAATGATGCAAGTCAAAGTGTTTGGAGATGGCAGTGGTGTGACCCAGGAGATGGGAGAAGATGAGCTGCCACACATTTCTTGATGTGGTATTTCTGTAGTGAGGGAGTGAAGGAGGTTGGGAAGATGAGGGCCGCAATAACTTGGGGCAAGCTGTGAATGAAGTATGCATGAAAAGGGATTGTTAGGTTGTGTTACTATCATAGTTCAGCTGGTTAAACACTTTAATGTTGCTTACAAAAGTCTGTATTTGCCCCAATATGCTTTTTCATGTTCTCCATGATATCTAACTCCATCCCATTAAATCTCTTTTGAGTGAGCTCTTCCAAAGAGTCTCCATCTGCTGCTTCTAAAATATGTGATTTGCACCCAAATGGCAATGTTTTCAAAAAGACACTTTTTTCCATGTAAAACTACCCTTCTCTTGTCCTGTTTATATGTCACTGCATTCAAATCCAGTGATTTATCCAACAATAAATAAATATTACTGCTCTGTAAAGTGTGTTTTGAAAAAGGCACAACATACAGCATAAGGCAACACACACACATATATAGACACACACACATTATATATACACGTGTACTGTAAAATTGAACTGACTCTAGAGTAGCTTCTGAACTTAATCTGACTGGACAAAAGTTACCGTTAATGTCTCTGTGTAGCATGCTGATCCCTTTGTGGTAGAGTATGTACATGATGAACTAAGTTGCAGCTCTAGAACTGCTGTGCTTTCCCTTAGCAGGTC
Source organism: Campylorhamphus procurvoides (assembly GCA_013396655.1). NCBI lineage: Eukaryota > Metazoa > Chordata > Aves > Passeriformes > Dendrocolaptidae > Campylorhamphus > Campylorhamphus procurvoides. Next base: position 3,111,959 of record WBMV01004137.1, read on the forward strand.
ATGGCAATGTCCTGTGAGCTGATGGACAGCAAACAAATGAGAAAATGTATTAAAGTCCCATGGATCTGTACAGTGACAATTCTGTCCTTGCTACCCCATCTTATAACAGTTCCCTATTTCTGATAAATCATGACAATTTAAAAGGCAGTTTTATGGTACTAGAAGATGTCAGCGTGTTGAAATTCTCCATTGAAGGTTTTGGTGACAAAATTCTCACATATCTTCACCCAGTACTCTACCAATTGCAGGTGTGCTGAGACTGGGTTGTTCCCAGCTCTTTCATTCTTTCTTTTTCCCCTCTCAAATTACATATAGCATTAAAAAAAACCATCTCATAATCATTGTGTGTTATGGCCCCAGTCTGCATTTATGTGTTTTACTTGTTCTGTTCCACTCATGATGAGAGATGCAAGTTTCCAAAGCAGAATGAGATGATGAAGGAGAAGACCTTTATTTATTTATACTTCAGTAAATCTCCATCTTTTGGAAAACCTCCAAGTAAATTTGTAAATGCTAGTTTGTGATGCCCAGGTGTTATTTTTGGCAAAGGCTAACATGTTGAGAAACATCTATTAGAAACTAACTTTTTTGTCATGTGCAACTATAATCGTGATATGATCCTTAAAATTTATAACATTAATTATAATAACTCTAGTCTTAGCCCATTAAAAATGTTTGGTGCAAGTTGTAGATCAGACTAAAAAAAATGAAAGAAATGAGTGAGTTCTCCTTTCCACCATTGAACGTATGTGCAACAATTGCTGTGTTCCCTGGCATGCCAGGCAAGGCTTTACAAGTTCTTGTAGGCCATGAGTAAATGGGTATGTGGCTGAGATGGTGCCTTGGGGCTCAGTGCTTGTGAAATGATAAATCTGAATAAGGAACAAAGCAGCCTGCCAAATAAGCACTCATTGTTAGATGTTGATGCTTGAAGGCTGGGAGGGATGGGCTGCCTGAGGAATGATAAAAATGATGTCTGCAAGAAGACATGCTAAATTGTATAAAATGACTACATATTTCAAAGCAGGAAATTGCACTAACGCAAGTCTAAGGTTATACAGTTAAAAATTATAACAATTCAAGGAATATTGAAGTTAAGTGTCCCATGGCAAAATTGGTTTGGAGTCCCTGTGTGCCTGTTTTATGGTCCTGTGTGCATTCAGTAGTACAAATACTAGGTTAACTTACCCTGCATCAGGTTATGAGCAAGAGGCAAAGCAGAGGTGTAAAATTAGATGTCTAAGAGCACAGCACAGATAACACTGCATTAGCAACCTTCCTTTATGTTTCTTGACATAACAATAAAACCATAAATGTTCTGTAACTACATTAGAATAGTTTTAATTTGTCTAATATCCTGCCTATTCTAAAGCAAAAGAAAGCAATTGCTGCTTTCCAGGAGGAAAAGAATTATTCTTTCTAAATAGGTTGTCTCTGGACAGTGCTGAGCCATTACTGCTTCACAGTTACTGGGGGTGCTGCAGTACTGTTCTGCCCACCCCATCAGAGAGGTTGCACTCCAAATTCAGCTGATGATCAATTCCCTCAGTATGTGCACTGTAACTGAGGGGCACTTCCTCATTTTAGGGGTCTAGACTTGTATCCTTTTGCAATTGCATCTCTTTTTGTGATGACAGAGGTGGAAGGAGAACTTTGTGTCTGCCTCTGGTTTTGCTTTCCAGGCTGGTAAGTGCAGTGCAGACTGAGCCCTGGGCTTCCCTCACACTCACCAGCTTTGCAGCTGATTGAACTTCTCTTACTGAAGCTTTTATGGAGCAGGAGCCAGGCTTTAATTGAGTCATGTGTTCAAGAGTTTCCAAGCTGGAGGACAATCTCTTCTGGTGTTTGAAGTGTCTGAAAAAGTCACTCTCCTACTGCATCTGTGTTGAATTCTCTGCCACAGCTTACACTTGAATCTCCATCTGCCTCTGGTGTACACCTGCCAGCTGCTCTGCCTACGTTTATTTTGTGCCTCAAAACTATCATTTCCCCACCACCACATACTCCTGAAATGTTTCTGTCTATTTATTGTTTGTTTGGAAAACATTTGACCATTTAAATCAGATATTTCAAGTCCTACCAAGATCTCTGAAGAACTTAATTTGTGTTTCTGCGTTTTGGATGATGGAGTAAAAGGCCTCTGGAAGCCCATGCTCCACCGATGAAGGGGAGGTTGTAGGTGAAACGCAAGTAATTTTCTCTGTACTTTCTACATTAACAAACATTTTCAGGTTCTATGAAGCTTCCCTCAGAATCCTTTGTATTGCTAAGGCATTTATCTTTTTTGTCTTGTATAAACTGTATTTGAAGTTTGTGTCGAAAAAACCTGGTTTTGTTTAGATTCTTGAAACAGGTGTTTGCAGTTATTTGCTGTGCTGAGAGGTGGAGCTTTTTTGCTTCTATCTGAAGTTTTTCAGAAGTGGTCTATAAATGTTTCTTTTTCTACTCAGGTGTTGCACTTCTAACATAAATCATATGTGCTTGTAAATGTAATTGTTAGAGGAGTGGGGATTCCTTTTGACAAGACTAGGAATGAGGGCCTCACAGGTTATATGCCAGAAAGGTGTCTGCTGAGATAAAATGCTGTGTGAGTTAAAACTGGTTTCGCATCTTTGGTAAAAGAACGGTTGTATTGTTTGGACTAGACAGCTCTAAGCAAACATTCCTGGATTTTGAGAGAGGCAATCCTTCTCCAATCCCCTTTTTCCTTCTTGCAAGATTACTTCAAACCCAGACACTAACCATGTCCCCAGACAGCCACGCAGGTGAGGAGGACAGCCTGGGGGCATGTGGCTGGTAGCAAGGGATGAGTGGGTGGCTTGTTTCTTGGGATAAACATACTGTGTCTTTATTTCTTTTTGATGATTAAATTTACCTGAATGGTGCAAAATTGCAGGTACACTAATTCAGATACCTGGGTAAAACTGAAGGTTTAATTTTCATTTAGTGGCGAGAAAAGAAGGTAATGTTTAACTTCTCTAGAGACTCAATTTTTAGAAAATTACATACAATATTACTTAGTGAAAAGCAACTTTTTCTACTGTATGCTGATTTTCTGATAATGTGCACAGGTCTAGAGCACAGCTTGGAATTAAGTCCTAATTTAATCACTCATTCTTTGTGGCCTATGGCTGAAATGTAGTTTAATTTCAATGACAAACTTCAAACTTCTATTTTATCCAAGGCATCTTCAATTAAAGTGGAACATTCAGTGAATATGTAGAGAAGAAATACGAGTGCTTGTCTTCATCTCGCTGGTTAATAGGTTACTCTGGAAGGTTGATAGATAGAAGCAGACTTTTCCTGGGGTCTGTTTGGAAAAAGACAAAGTGCTGTGGTTGATGACAGAAAGTTCTGCCAATTGTCACACCTCTCTGTTACATGTCTTTAAGCAGGTTTTTATGCCTGATTGCTTAGGAGATAAACCTTGTCTCATATGAAAAGATATTTCACTACTTATGTCAGTTCTGGCCTTTAATATCCATACTTTCCCTCCTATGGCTTATTTAGTGCCATTTCTTTTCCCTGGTCTTGGTGTTGTGCATCTGCGTTCTGCTTAACTACGTATGTAACAGTCTCTTGAAAAGTAAGTGGGTAAGATTTGAAACTTGCTCTGAGTCCTTATCCTTTGATGCAATGCACAGATTTTTTTTTTTTTTTACTTACTGTAATGCAGTAAGTCCAAAAATAGTACTTCTCCAGAATCAGTGAGGACTGTAGACCTACTGCCTGGGATTGCTGTGGAAAAACCCATCTCTGACATTTTTCACCCTGTTACTGAGCAATATGCAGTCATGGTTCCAAGCCAAATGTGGAGTTTGTTCCTGAGGAGCTGTAAGTGATGAGAGCTCCCAGGTCTTCTCAAAGACTGCAGTTTCCCTCCATTTGTTGGTCCTGGTGATACCACCAGGATGGCAGGAGAAAGCTACTGCTTTTTAATGAGCTGCATGTTACTCTTCATCTCATGAACTCACTGAGTGTTCCTTGTTGCTTCATCCCCATGAGAGAAGCATTAAGTGGTTCAAATTATAATAGCAGAAGTCAATAACCTCTTTCTTGTTATATTTGATTTCGTGAAGCTCTGGAGTGTGCTGACGTTCAGTGCCATACAATGACTGGAGATGCTCTTAAGGTCTGGCAAGAAGTAGCTGGTAGTTGTGGGGCTGTCCTTCCTAAGGAGAAGATATTTCTCAGCCTTGGAGGACCTCCTGTGTTCAGAGTTAGACCTTATGCGATGACAGCTGCAGGGGAAGCTGCTTAATAGACTTGATGAATTGGAAAGTGAGGCCAGGTTTCTGGAAGCCCTCTATCTGTGTGGTTGTCTTCCTAGCTAACACTTGAAACAAACACAACATGGAGGTGTCATGAGTACTGGCCACCCTCCCCACCTCTCTCCCCCAAAAGTCCAGAAAGATGAATCATCACAAGAGCAGCCACCAAAAATTGGTATCCAGATGTTCTGGGTGCAGATGGGAGATGTAGCTGTTGAAATGCAGGGAGGGCTGCTGGGGGGAGCCAGAAATAATGATAGTTGATGGTGAGATGATCCTCTGGCGTCTGCAGGTTTTGCTATATAATAGAGGAATGCAGAGGAGCGTGGTTTCTCTTAAATGTCACTTCATGAACACAGTGATTAAAGTCCTTACACTGGAAGTGAGGTTTTGGTAAAATGCTTTCCTTTTCCAGAGAGTATTTCAGCCCACCAACTCTAAATTAAGTGCTTTAGGAATTAAGTGATTAGGGTACTCAGAAATCAGTGAGTCCCTCTGTGCCATTCTCTGCTGATGGAACTGCTTCTGTATTTTCCATTTAAATAATTATCAGAGTACAAGTCCATACCTTTATCTTGCTTCAGGTTCATGAAACTTAGAATCCAGACAAGCCACAACGTGAGACGTTTTTAAAATAAGCTAGAAATGTTCAAGTACACTATCCATCTGGACATTAATGCTATTCATATTCCTATTGTACGGGTGGTTCTGACATATAGTATTTCTCACAGCTGTGCTGCTCCATTTCATTATGTCTGAAAATAATGAAGGTAAGCATCAGAGTAATGCTGTCCTTAGTGGGCAGGTTTGGAACTCCTCGTAATGACGAGTTGTCCTTGGGGCTAATGCAAGCAGGTTTGATTGCTTGCAGGCATAGGGTCTCCCAGCCCGGGCAGTGGTTCCAGGATTTATCCCTAAAAGGCAGATAAGCTCGGCTAGAAGGAGTAAGTTTTGAGGGACCTTGCAGATGAGTATAAAAGGATTTTATGTGCCTAGGTTAGCAGATGGCAGATGTAATGCAGCACACATTAATGTAGAATAAATAATGAATCTTAGAGAAAAGAATAAGAGGAAACATCTGCTGAATTGAAACAGGATGCATCATATTGACTGAGACAAGAAGAGCAAGTTACCACGGAAAAATTCTCAAAATGGGCAATAGAAAGAACAAAAAACCCTGTTGCTGCAAAATTTTTTTAAATATTTTTTTTTTGTTAGAACACTCTGTTCATTTAGGGGTATATGATTGCTGTGTAGGAACATATGTATAATTTGCTAGATTAAAGAGCTTCCACCCACCTGGACACTGTTGTAGGGTACTTACAGCCATACCATATCCCACTGACCACCAAGGGTGCATTTCTGAGCAATGTGCCAATAATTCAACAGAGAGTGAGGCAACTCTTCCCATCTGCATTAATATACCAATAGTGTGATGGTGCAGAGGCTTAAGAGAAACAGAGGTTCATGCTTAGGGTCAGGATGTAGTAACTCGTTTTGTTGAGTTCTGTTGGCTGAATCCATAAATGAGCCAATTTCTAGCAATGCTCCTTCACAGTAACCAGCGAGGAGTTCATTAAAAGCAAGCAAATTGATTGAGTTTTTGGTTTGGTGAAAATGTTACTTTCAATGGAAAAAATCTTCTGGTTCATTCCAGCACTGATTATTGTTGTATATGTGTTGGTGAATTTATTTCTTAGTGTTTCTGTTTTTAGAACGTGAAATGAAAGTAGTACTGATGTTGTTGACAGGTCCAATCCCTGTCTCCTTCAGAGTACTGAATTTAAGTACCAATGCTGTAGCTGACCCTATGCAAGGGTCAATTCCCATCTTGCAAATGCTATGAACTAGTAATAGAAATACTGGTATAAAGCTTTTTTATTTTTGAGCCTTAACTTGTTTTGGCTGTGTTTTATGAATGTTAAATCAAAGAAACTTAATACAATTTTAGTTAGCATTAATCTTGCACATTAGCCAGAGAAAGATACATATAAAATCATAAATGTTGTACAGCTGTATATTGCTATACAAATTTTAGTGGTCACATTAATATTTAAAGAATGTTATTCTGGTGTTTCAATTTTAATATTTGTCAGAAAAACACAGTCAGTACTTTCAACCCTTGTATCCAAAAATTGTGCTTATTCATATTTATGGAATAAATCAATCAGTAAGACTGTGATATACTTATTGTGTATATTTTAAAGGATAGACTGACAGGGATTCTGAGATTCCTAGCTCAGTTTTGCCATAATAAAAAACAAACAAAAAAATTGAATAATGTGACATTTACATTAGTATACCACTAATTATTGCAGTTCAAATACTTGGATACTGCTGGACGAGTGGCATAGGATGGAAGGGAGGTTTCCTGAACTGTTAGGTCCAGTGTTTTGCAGTGCAGGACAGCAGCAGAGTGGAAGCGTCTGCAAAGTTCACTTTGTGATACATTGCCTTGATGACAGGATCAAGTACCTACAAAACTGAGTGGTGTTAAGATGACCTCGATAAGTCAAATGAAAATGTGAAGTTGTCTGGAAAACTAAAGGTGCCAAATTCTTCTTAAGACAGAGTTGCTGTCAGCAGCAGCCTTTAAAAGTGCTTATTTTAGTGGTTCTTTCCTGTCTGTGGCTTAAAATAAAATCAGGAGTTATTGTTTAAAGAAATAAAAAAATACCTCAACACCACTACAATAGTGAGAGAAAATTGTATATCTCTGCTTAGGTCCTCTCTAGTCTGACACCCTGGCATGGACAATGCATATACACAGTTGTTCAACAAATACATTCTTATCCCTTTGCACCTCTGTATTTTTTCCTCCTATCAGGTTTGTTTCTGCTTAGTTCACTTCCATTGAGACAGAATCTGGATGTTGCAATACCCATCTCTCTTCTTTCTTGAAAGCTTAATGTGAATTAATTTCTTTATTTGGTCTCCTAATGAAAGAAGTAGCACTAGCCACAAAGCTATTCACTGTTACCTTGCCAGTTTTATGGGCCACATGCAATCTTTAGTGTCTAATTCAGCACACTGAAAAAATAGGAACCTAGTACAAGAAAAAAGGGGAATATTATTTAAAAAATTTTAAAAATTACAAAAAGCATGGAAATTACTAGAAAACTAGCTGAATCGATATGTCAGTTTGCTTTTCTGTAAAGTGCCCACTTAATTAAAGACCAGCAAGCAGACAAACAAATGTCTGGGATGTCATTCATAATAAACACAGATGAGCACTGGATTTAACATTCAAGGAAAGTAGGGACTTTATGGTGTTGGGACAAGAAACTTAATGTGGAGAAAGCCAAACTACATTTAGTGGAATACTGAAAGTTAAAAACAGTAAGTTTCTGTGTATTATGAATATTATCATGATTAGTAAATATTCTGACAGAAATACTACAAGGCAGTGTAGGTTCTGCTGAGAGTTGTGAAGTTTTCCTTGGAAAACAGGATTTGAAACTATTTGCAATATGGTCAAAGGAGTCACTACAGATCCCATACAGTTTCCACCAAATGTTATTCTATTTTGAACTGTTAATATTTGTGAATTATTGGCAGTTGTGACCAAGCAATTATACCATCTTCCGTTATTTCTATTTCCTGCTTGATGTAGAATCTCAGCAGTTATTGTATGTCATTTGGCCTTTTTCAGTGCTTTATCGTTTTTATTCAACTCAACATGAAAAATATTTAATTTGGCATGACAGAATATTCCTGTAAAACATAAAAATGTTTGCGATTTGAATGTAGAGAAGAATGACCAAGACAAGACAGTTGTTTTAAAATATCCCTCCTAATGCGCAAAACATGCATTTGCATTTTTTAAACATGATGTTACTCGGAGTAATTCTGTTTGATATGTGGCTGTAAATAAGTTAGTTGAAAACTGAGTTGCCTTTGACATGATCTCCCATGTGTATGTTTACAAAGAGCATTTTATAAATGTATACATGCATGGCAGCAAATGTGATAAATAGCACAAGATATATATATGTATTTATGCGGTTTTGGCAACTTAAGTTGCAGTGTTTAGGCCACTAGACTTACTTTTCGCATTCTAGATCTCACAAAGGCTTTGTAGAGCTGCTAATTATAAAACAAGCCAAACCCCTGCTTGCTTTGATAAGTATTTAAGAAATGTCTATGCACTCTTTTTCCAGAGGAGAAACCCTGTCACTCAAAGTGCCTGAGCTGATATAGCAGGTTGGCAGCAGATCCAGGAATGGGAGTTTGGGCTGCCCCAGTCTCTGGTGCCTGGGGCCACGTTCCCAGGCTGGGCATGGGCTGCCAGCACAGCCCCCAACCCCAAGCACAGCCCTCTGCAGGCAAGATTATTTGTTCTGGCAACAGCTGTTTACTTCTAGTCACTGTCTTTTTCCAGGAATTTTCCCTTGCCCCATCATCTGCAGTAAATTCAAAAATTTCATTCATGCAATGGGAGGCAAGCCATGGCTGCCTGAATGAGTGTGTAGTCTCTGTAACTGAAAAGAGAAACAGGTTGAATTCAATAAAACACATCATGGTATTTCCATATAGATGTTTTTATCTTCTTTGTTTAGAGGCTCCAAACCATTTACTAAAATGGACATGGTCTAATTGAATCTGAGTAAAGAGCTGGAGAGCTGCTATCAAATCAAGTACCTCAGCCATAAGGTAGCTACTTTATTTTATTGAAACTTTGCTTAAGTCGACTGAATTAACATTTGTTTTAAATTAGGAAAGCTAGATATTTGGCTATAAGTGAAGGTGTGTGGGGGGTTTTGTTTCCCTAGTGCTTTCATTTCCATTTTCAACTTAAACAAGGTTACACTGGTGCGTTTTATCTTAAAATGTGGAGCTCTGTGTCCCACAATATCAGGCTTGTTATTATACAAATTTATTCTTATTTTGTTCTCTGGAGTTTGAAAAGGGTGGGGGGGGGCAGGAATTGCAGGAACATTAGCTAGAAGCAGGGAAGAATATTTTTTAGTGGCTGAAAAACATTACACATAAGTGATTTTATTATTTTTATGTCCAATGTGACATCTTACCTATTCAACCATTGAAAGACATATTAAATGAAAACTTGACGATTGTGTGCAAAAATATTGGCAGTTACAGGGTACTCATAACAGCTATATATTTAAATAGTGTTTTAATAGATCTTGCTTTGGTCAGGGGTTAAAGATACATAATCTGCTTTCATATCTCTACTGACCTTCTATAAATCTTGGGAGCCCCTTGCCCCTGTTCCTTTTCCCATAATTTACAGTCAAATACAAAAGATAATGTCTCTGGGGCTAATGGTTGATCTTCAGGATTCATAGCATGTCCAACATAAAACCCACCCTAGTCTTGACTGGAACTACACCACCATGTGAAAACACATATCATTACTAACCCCAGAGTAGCTCCTGAGGCTGATTTCAGGTTCAAGAGGGGAAATGCCCACATAAAACTTACTTCTTTTCTTTGTCCTCCACCTTTGTTTACCTAGTGCTGGGCATAAACCAAAGCCTATGCCCACGTCTCCCTTGTGCTGGGGCCAGGTGTGAGATGGCACTAACCTGGGAGCCAGGTGCTCCCCATGCTGACATGGTGAGTGACAGTCCCACCTTCAGGAGCTCATGATCAAAAAATATTTGGTACTTATTTAGGATATTGCCATCTTCAGTCTGGTGCCAAAAATTCCTCAGCATAAGGCAAAATTAAATGGAAGAGCATTAAGCATTGTGTTGTCATGCTGCTGTTGGTGCTGCAGTCTGTGTGCTATTGCATTTGTTGATACTGGACAGGCATTACATAGTCACGTGGATGAAACCTGTACCTCAGATTTTAATGGTGTTGCAATAAAGAAATGCCATCATTTAAAAGAACTGTTTAAAATATGTTTGGAGAGGATAAATTGTGGTTTACACAAATTTTTAATGAGATAATTTTGGCAGAACCTGCCTCTCCTCTGGCCTTAGTTACTTCAGGCTTTGTCCTGGGGATAGTTGTCAGCGCTTCAGACAAATGCATGCTGTGTTGTGAGTCAAATGAGAAATGATCCTGAAACTGGCTAGGCCACATGGTTGGGATTTTTTTCATCATGGATAATCAAAATGTTGTTACTCTCATCCCAATAACAAAAACTAGTAGTATGACACAAATCCACTTGTCACTTCTACATTATACTGTACATGGCGGATGGATTTTGGGGGATGATCTCCTGTGTTATGATTGTCATCTTCTCAGGGCAGAAGCCCATGCATCTGTAGGCACCCAGCTCAGCAGGGCCAGCTGCTGTCCCCTTCTGTTCAAGCCACAGAAATGAATCCCTGTAGTTGTGTTTTCCTATTAAAAAACACAGTAAGTAACTTTTGTCCTTTTTAATCCACTACTTTGTCATTATTTACTCAGGAAGATGGCAAGAGTGTTTATTTTCTTGTTGGAGCTGTAGTAAGATTCATTGACTTCAAATATTATTAAATTTTTTGTAGGGCTAAATATTGACTCTGATGACTTTCAGTATCTTAGTTTTGAAGGTGTTAGTCTTCATTTTTAACTGTAGAAGATGGGCAATCCTAGCCATTTCCCTGTGTTACCTATCTAATTTCAGAATCCCCAGCACATTTCTGTCCTGCAGGATGTCAGGATATTTCTTCCTTCAGTTGCCCTCTAAAATTCCTCTCTGACGTTGCTGGTAAGGCTTTAGGTTCATTTCCACCAGGAATTTAGGTAATACACATTCAGTGTTCTTTTCAGTGCTGCTGTTAGAAACCTTCACCTGGTAGAGGTTAGAAACTTATTTTTAGAGACACAGACCTGACCTAAAGGCAAAATATAGAATCAGTAGAGCTCAAAATTGGCTTTGCTGCTTTTGTGAGTATTCTGCATGTGCCACAATCCCTGCGTTCCACTGGTCTGCAGGGGGTCAGAGCATCAGGTCTGAGCGGTGGGTTCATCGCTGCCCTGCGGGAGGGGCTGCTGGCAGGATGGAGCGGGGGCACCGGGAGCATCACTGAAGGCCGGGATGGGGTGCCAGTCTGCCCGAGAGCACGGAGCCCACACCCTGGAATTGTGAGCTGTGTGCTTGCCTGGCAGGTGACTTAGGCCAGGGTGGACTAACCTTTAGAGGTACATAGACTGCCTACAGATTTTGGGGGTAGCTGCTTTGACTGCTGACACCTCCCCAGGAGCAGCAGCTGCCCCTCTGGGTTGTGTCCCTGGGAAGAGGGCGCAGGACAGACCGAGGAGCGCCCTGAGCTGCCCGATGCTGAGGTAAGCTTTTAGCAGTGCAGCACACTGGGGCTTGAAGGCGATTACATTTCTGGCAGAAACAGGATATTTGAGATTAATTTGGAACTCAAATCGTTATTAGTAGTGTTGCAGTGAGATAGTGTTTGTGGGGAGAAGCAGTACTTTTCAAAGTTACCGCAGCATTAAAAGGAGGGGGAATCGCTGGCTTTACTGAGCAGCTCCTAGACTTCAGGCTTTTTTTTTTTTTTTTAAATTGGTTGTGAACATCCTAAGTAGGTCAGTGCTTATTTCAAACATTTCACAAAATACTAGAGCTCTTAAAGCCTGATTAAGCGAGGTTACTAAATGCTTGCTTTCAATGTTTGCTCCTTTGTTCAATGCATCAGTTTTTAGTTCATGTTCTTTGTATCTTAATATTGCTTAGCTGCTTGTGGAACAGACTGCAAATTATTTTTGCTAATGTTTTTTTAAAAAGTCTAAATAGCTTGGGATTTTTTTTTTGCTTTGTTTGTTTTTGTGGTGGGGTTTTTTTGGGGGGGTTGGCTTTTAGTACTTGGCAACATTTTATTGTAGAGTGAAACTTTCTATTGTTTCCTCATTTCTGATTCATACTACTTTAATACTTTTAAAAATATATATTAAATATAATTACTTTGCTTTACTTATTCCCTATATTGGACTGCTGAAGCTCATACAGTCTTTTCCTTTCCTGCTCATGAGCTCTGCTTTCCTTTCTGGACACAGTTTGTCTTTAGAAGGACATATTTCATGTCTGACAGCCACCTTTGCTCTTTTCCTTATACTGTGTTTTGGAGATGAAGAACTAGGGAGACCTATTAGACTGGGTTTGAGTTTGGGTTTATTTTTATTCCCATGCTATGCTTTTAGTCATGCCTTTCTTCTACAGTACCTTCACGGAGTGACCTGGCACAAGCAATTATTTTAGTCTTTTAATCACTCTCTTAGGTTTCCTTTTAGCTAACTTCCCTGGTTTTCCATATGTCCTCTCTTTAACAAGTTAAATGGGCATGGACTCTGTACATGGGGACAAACATTTTCTTCAGTATCATGTTGAACAGCAACTACTACACAAAAACCTGGGCTTGTCAAGGGAGAAGTGGAATGCACTGTTCAAAGGGGAATGGAATAGAAGGGAGGAGCAAGTGGCAGTAGAAAATACCAGGTTCAGGTTATTTAGAAAAATACAGGGTATTTTAGTCCCTGTGGGAAAGAAGAGAAAGAAAGAAGAGAAATCAAATGGGGATTTGGAGAAAAGTTGATAAAGACACTGTGTCCAAAGTGAATGAACACTATATGGGAACAATTGGAACAATGTTCAGTCATCCCTGTTAATACAGAACCACTGATAAGACTTTGATACAAGTAGTAGGGCTCTCCCATAGTGGTAGTCCCTAATCTAGGCTTTACATAATTTGTCTGCATGCAACCTTCTTTATATTTGTCATGAATGAAGGTATAAAAAGTAGTTGCATGGCCCAGATTAGTAAAGGTTTCTTAAACTTGAATTCTCATCCCTGCATGAAGTGCTCTTGGTCTGACTGTAGAGCTGAAGGAACTCTGGTGGTCTGAAAGTGTGCATGAGGAAAAAAGAAGTGTATGAGTAATATATATACTTTCATAATATTTATACAGCTGTAAGAGTTTTACTTTACTCAAAAATTTCAGCAACTGCATGTAATCCAGAAATATTTCCATCAGTCTTTTAAACAACGAACTTAAGATGTTGTGAAAGTCCAATGTTCTTAGCCCAGAGCTCATGCACATAACACATGTTGTATTGTGAGTTGATAAATCTGAACACCCGTTCCTTATTACTACCTTTATTTTTTCTTTCTGAAGAGTGTTTACTTTGCTGCCTTAAAAGTGATATGATAAGCAGATCAATCACATCAATCTGTATTCCTGAAAGATAGGATAGACATATATTGTAGCTGCAGATGTTATGAAAGTTTGACAAAAAATGTCTCATAACTTCTGTAGTGTTCAAGGTCATAGAACAAAAATTTCTCACATACGGTAGGAACTTGGTTTTAACCTGTGAGTCATAAAATAGAAGCCGTAAAACAAGTCTGTGAAATATAGTAGAAAAATATTAGTTGTTTTCAACTGACAATTCATTTTGTAGGTACTGAAGTAGACTGAACTGTGTATGAGTTCATTCCTGGGGAGAGAGAAAGTGTATGGTCAGCATAGACGAATGTCTCTTTATGAGGAAGGTTTTTATTCCATTAGTAGAGTAGGTTGTTGAAATAATAAAATATGTACTCTTCACCTCTTATTTTCATTTCCTGATGCATGATAGCTTGAACTGCTGTTGAGTAAAATTTGCAGCAAATGTTCTTTCTTGTGCTCATTTGATATAGTTCACACTCCATTAACATCCTGATAGAGAGAAGGACGTTACTCTGTAACTTTTTGTTTTCTGTACCTCTGAGATGACTTTGGGACACCATACTGTGACTGCAGAACATCACACAGATTTTAGGTAGTGTCAGTGCAGTGGGATGGACTATGCAGTGCTACTCACAGACTCTAAATAAATTTAATAATCATATTCTGAATTGTTTAGTTTTTTAATGATTAATTTATGGCTGAATTTATCCCATTGTGCACACAGTTACTGGAGCACAACAGTATTGGAGCATAACAGTAAATACCACTCTAGTTCTGGCTGGTACTTTAGCTGAGCATATCTGCAGCCCTCTTATTTAGATAAAATTATTTCACTTTGTAAAAAAAAAAAAAAAACAAACCAAAAAAACAACCCCCACCCACCCAAACTACCCATTTATGATATTGGAATAGAAAGGTATTTTTTGTAAAAACAGGATTTATTTTGTCTATTTCAGGCTGAATCATGCATCTGTAGTCATTTCTTAATCAGCAAAAGGTGGTGTTTGTATTTGAAAAATTGTCTCATACAGGTAGGACAAAACTAGACTCTCTAAGCCACCTGATGGAGAGGAGATACTGAATACAAAATTAGTTTGAAAACAAACAATTGTTGAAGAGGTAAAGACCTAAAGACAGATACTGAAGAACTGTCTGGGTGGAAAAGATAAGGTGACATAGATCACTTTAATGAGTGTTTCAACTGAAATTTAGGATTAAAGTGCCTAAACTTGGCACTGAGAAATGCTGAATGCTTTTCATTCTTTTTAACTGAAATGAAAATAGAAACTCCTTTTGTCATCTGACAGGGTAGTGTTTATCAATCTGAATACATGGCCTGTCAGAAACAATAAGTATTTGCAGATTCCTTTGAGGTCACTGGGAGTTGAGGGTTAAGCAACCTTTTAAATCTACCATGAGTGTCCGTGACAGAGTGCATGAGCCTTGGGGCGTGTGGCGTAAGGAAAGGGTTAATTAAACAAACCTCTATGGAGGGCCTGCCAGCTTATTCTTATCAGAAGATCTGCAAGGGTATTGAGTTGGATCTGTGGGTGTCTGTGACTCTCTCCAGTCTCTGTCAAGCGAAATAGAGGAAAGGCACTAAAATGAGGCTGGAAGAA
The DNA here is from genome assembly GCA_013396655.1 of Campylorhamphus procurvoides. Classification (NCBI taxonomy): domain Eukaryota; kingdom Metazoa; phylum Chordata; class Aves; order Passeriformes; family Dendrocolaptidae; genus Campylorhamphus; species Campylorhamphus procurvoides. Next base: position 3,126,984 of record WBMV01004137.1, read on the forward strand.
ACCTAGCTATTACTGGGTAGACTGAGATCAAGCTAATTCAGGGACAGGCGCGTCTACCTTTGGAAGATCTTATTTAACTAGGTCTTAAGTTGACATTGCTCTGTTACAACAAGTACCTGCAGTAAAGTTCCATGGCATCACATTGGCCATCAGCCTATATTTTGTTCCTTTGATTCCTTTGTGATTTGGGTACTCTAAGATTGAGCTGCATGTACTCAAAGGAGACCCGAACTGTTGCTGCTATGACCCTCTGGTATTTTGCCTTGTTTTTTTTAGCCGACTTTGTCACAGAGGCTGCAGACCAGAGACAAACTGTCTCTTTACCATCTGTTTGATGAAGCAATATGTAGAACATAGTTTTTGTCTGCAAAACAAAATACAGAAGGAGGCAAACCCCTTGCTGAAACCCTGTGTTATTGCAGTGTTTGAGTGTGGGTAATGTAAGCAGGTTTCACCCCAAAGTGTGACTTCTGCAATAAGTCAGTGATAAAAAGTGTTGATAAGAGCTGCTGATTTCCAAGAAGAACAAAAAAGGGGAAAATAAGGAGGCTGTAAGTTATGTTTTGCTTTTCTAATAAATGTTTTCATTTCAATATTCTTATTTCTTATTTTCTAGTATATGTATTTTGGATTCCTTATGTCATTTTACAACAAGCAACTCTTAATTAGATTTGAGAGTACTGAAAATCAGATACCAGTCTCTTTGACAGACAAAACATGAGGTATTTTTCGCTTGTGATTTAAGCTGGATTTGAAGTTGATATATTTGAAGATTGACCCAAGTCAGCCCTAGTGGGAATAAATCAGAGGGTTCTGATATGGGCTTTGTGTCAGATGGTGCTTAAGATCTTCTAATTGTGTAAATCTGAAGCCTTAGAAGCCTCAGTTCATGCTAGCAGCCATGTGAAGAATTGAGACTGTCTCAACACCTCACAGAGTACTGTAGCTTTTGACTCACTGTTTTTTTGGCACCTTCCAAATCTGCCCAACATGAAGCACTGTGCAGGAAGGGGAACTTCTCCATCTGTTTTCTTGATTGTGTTTTGGTTCCTCTTTGGTTAGTTCAGAAAATTTCAAGATTTTGCAAACTCATGGTGTCTTGACTTGTATCAGTTTTCCCTCCTCATTTCTTAAAACACAACCAAACATACTGAGGAAGTATCCCAGCCCCTTACTCATGTGATGAGAAAGCAAAGACATGTCAATATACACTGCATGCCTGAGCTGTCAGGGAGGAGCATGTCCCACACTGACTGTCACAAGCATACTCACGATACTCAGGATTTAGAACATACTCAGTAAGACACTTGAAAGGCTGTAGGGCTGGGAAGAAAGCCTTTATTTGACTTCAGGGTTGTGATTGAGCTCTTGGATGAGAATTTTGTTTCATCTTGGCTTACAGGTGAGTTGCAATTTTTGCTAATAAACAGAACATTGTGTGAAACTTTTGAAGAATATAATGGACCATCCAGATGCCTTTAACTGATTTAGGGCTTCTTAGATTTCTGTGCACTTCATAGGATTAGGTAAGAAATAGCAGGTGATGTCCTGATTTTTTAAAAGGAACTTTCTGAGTGATCAGAAGATGTGGCAGACCACCACTTTGAGCTGATTGCATCAAGTAAAAACTCAATACTTGTTATGACCAATTTCATTCCATATATACAATGATACGCTTGCTTTCCTATCTCTGGAAAGTTTACTTTTTCATTATTTACTCATGAGGAAAACTAAGTTATTTGTGCTCCTTGACAGCCTCCTGGAGTTCTAACTCTTGCAGCTAACTTAGAGTTCATGTTTTCTTCATGATTTGAAATGTTTCACATTACTTCTGCTTCCCTACTCCCCTTTTTGTTCTGCTTGTCTGCTGTCAGAAAAACTTTCCCAGTTTTATCTGGTGTGATCTTTTAAGGAACTGCAATCTTTTTAGTAAACAAAAAGCATTGTATTATATTGGGATGAAAATTCTTTTTCCTCTAATTTTTGTATAATACATACATTGCATTTCGACTCCTGGAATTTCTGGAATGTAACAAATATGGTATTGTCTTGAAATGAGAGCAAGCAAACAAGCAAGCAGCCTCAAAGTAAATAGGGCATTTGCTGAGACTTCAGGTTTTGAGTCCATGCTAATGAAGTAGTGCTGGGAAGGCGTTCCTCTGCTTTCCATGACAGCATTTATTTCTTCTATCTTTTCAGATTCTCAAAAAAATTTGTTCTTTCTTGCTGCACCAGCTCAAGAAAATTTCATTTGCTTGAAAATCCTTGCCTAGAAGTTGGCAAGCCCATACTTGCTTATATCTGACTACTTATTTTTGGTAGTGACACCATGCTGTGATTCACTCATTCTGCACCAGACCCCCATGTGAGCAGTGTCATCAGTGGGAATAAGAGCTGATGTTCAGTCCCATTGTCATCAGAGTGCTGGAGAATAGGATTAGTTTGGCTCAAACCGAACATCCCCTGTTTCCCCAACCTTCCCATATGGCATTTATTGTGCAAAAGGGTTTAAGTGACCATCTATATAAGATGTTACTGAATAGCCACGTGGATTATGTCAGACTGCTAGGAAAACTACCATCTTTCATAAGATTAATAATGCTGAAAAAGGAAGTGCAGGCTCTTTGATTGAAGACACCTGTTTAGTGGAGAAACATAATCCTGGGGACAGCTCATGGGAGCAGAATCTTGCTCTGGTTTGTCAGTATGGCCTCTATGCCAGTTCTGCCAGTAGTGGTGATATTCTTGCCAAAAGTCATAATGCTAAACTTGCAGAGTGTTTCTATTATCAATTTTATTCCTGGTGGCCTGGTAAAAAAGGAGAGGGTGCACATGAAGTAACGAGAAGTGGTTGGACACACCAGTTGTTTCTGGTCTGCTGCTGCCCTGGTGGCTCAGAAAGCAGTCTGCAAACTTGTGGCAGGAGTTTTATGCCCTTCTGTCTGTTCTGGTCTTGTAAAGAGCCCTTTCTTTTTCAGTGGGAGTAAAAAATCTGAAGAACTTTTAAGGTGCCTTATATCAGAGGAAAGCATGTACATCAGCTGAATACCCCAGAGTACTTCATCTGGCTCATAAATTTACTCGCAATTACAGCATTGTTTATTTTATTGAGATGGCTTGTAAATAAGTATTTCAGGCAAAGATCCAGCAGTTCAATTCTGTCTGTCTATTATATTTGCTCACATCTGAAGAACTGGATAAAAATCCCACAAGTACATAGCTTTTGTGCAGTGTTCTGTGTATAATGCCACAAACCAGATCCAAATTGTCTGTCACTGTATATTTGTGCAAATGTGCATGTTTCACAAGAATAAATGAGTGAATTGTCACAGTGTTCATAATAATATTTTTAGGTTACCTTTTTGTATTTCCTACTTATAACCTTGCATGATTTTCAATTTGCTACAGAATTTAACAATCTGGAGAAAGATTGCTAATGGAATAGACTAGACTAGACTAGACTAGACTAGACTAGACTAGACTAGACTAGAATAGAATAATTTCAGTTGGAAGGGACCTAAGTGATCATCCAGTTCTAACTGCCTGACCAATCCAAAGCTCACGGAAAGTTAAAACATTGTCCAAATGCCTCTTAAACACTGACAGGCTTGGGACATTTAATGTTTTGTGACTTACTTTGGAAGTGAGGTGCAAGGTCTAGGTTTGAGCTGGAGAAAGCAGAAAAACAGATCTTGTTTTTTTCAGTCAGCAATTATTCTGTGAAGTATGCATAATGTAAAACTTCACACTTAAAAAGCAACAACATATGCATTTATTGATTTGTTGTCCAAATGTTACCCTCTGAGTGAGAGGACTACAACCCTCCTCCTTTCCTGCCCCAGTCAACCCTGGATCTTGCATGCAGTTTTTAAGTCAATCTGGTGGTTGTGATCAATTCCAAGGTGGGGAATTTGACAATATATATCCTGCTTGCAGTTTAATTTGAGAAATAAATAAATTTCCATTATTCTTGATTATTTTTCTTCCCCGCTCCTTTTTTTTTTTTTGTTGTTAAGTTTTAACTAAAGTTTCAAGTCTTTAATTTTATGATGTGGTAATCATATCACCACATTTTTGCTCATGTCAGATATATACAAATATGGATATGTATGCTTTGAAACCTTCTTATACTCCATAGTTCAACAATGCATTTGTAAAACTTGCACGGTCTAACCACTGAACATACAAAGGTTCAAAGCACTTGTGCTTCCATGCTGCTGGCAAAATAAGAATAGCTCTTGAATAAATTCTATAGAGAACTACTGTTTTTAAAAAGAGATTCTTGTGGTTCTGTGGAAAAAAAAGTATTCCACGCAGAACAGAAGTTGTAGTTAACATAATTTGTTTCAGTTCAGCTTTAAGCAGAATATTAACCTTTTCAAAAATCTACACATTTTTTTGAGTTCTGGGTGATAGCCATTTCCTCCTTAATAGCAATTTTTGTCTCACACTCATGCATAAAGCAAGAAAGTTGTAACAGTCCACATTACATCATCAGCTTAAAAACTTAGCTCATCCACCATTAATGCTAAAGCCACAAACACAAAATTGCATGTCATCTGGTATCTGAACCTGGTTTTGGAAAAGTTGTTTAATAGGAGTCTCTCCTCTAATAGTAAAGGTCTCATTTTAAAATCTTTTGGGAATTACTTTAATATGTAATGGAAAATCTGATTTTAGAAAAAACAGAAATATTGACATGTAAAATTAGTTTAAGCATAGCCTTATTCTATATGTAGTTTATAAAATGTTGGAGTTTTTCTTTTTAAACTGTGATTCTCTCAATTAGATTATGCATAAGACTCTCATTTAACAGTTATATCAGGTGCTAGACCAAAGAAGCTAAAACATAATAGCTAATTAATATACCTAAAATGGATACCAATTAGTTTGTTTTCTTATTAACAGGAGGATTTATGCATTTTTTTAGTGCTTAAATTTCACTTTGTCTCTTCACATGTTTAAGTTTATACTCTAGCCTAGAAATACCTCTGCAAACATTAACACTGGGTAAAGCTCGTTCTGGGCTGTGCTCAGTCGCTCATCCTCTCTCTCCATTTCTCCTACAGCTTGCATGCTGATTATTATGCTAGCTCTACTAGAGACTGATTTTTTGTGTCACCTTTGTTTAAACAAAAAAAGAATTGTAACTGACTCAAATATGCCAATGAAAAAGTGGTTTGTCCATATGCATGGAGAGCAGTGTCCTATCCCCCATGGACAGGGGCACAGTCAAGAGAAGGAATCATGCCCTCTGCTTAGCACTCATTAATCCTTACCTAGACATTGCCCAGTTTGGTGCCCTCCAGCACAGGGAACACTCCATAAACCAGAGGGCCACAGGGGGTGGTGCAGCCGCCCTGGCAGGAAGGCAGAAAAGAGCAGGGCTGACTCACTGTGGTCAAAGGCACCTTGGGGGGACCTTGCAGCAGCCCTTCAGGTCACAGCGAGAAGGGCACTGCTGCTTGCTACAGGATGTGGTGAGCAGCCAGAGGCAACAGACAAAAATTGGAATGAGGGAGGTTCAGGATGAGTATGTGGAAAACCTTTTTCACCCTGAGGAGGGTGATGCAGAAGAACACGTTGCTCTGGGAGGTTGTGGAGGCTCCATCCATGAAGGCTTTCAATGCCTGAGCAGCCTGGTCTGACCTTGCATCTGTCCCTGTGTCAGCAGGTTTTCCTAGGTGAAGGGTTTCCCACAACTCTAGTCTTGGTGCTCTGCTCTTTGGTGGGAGTTCATGCTAACTTCTCCTCTGTGCCTTTAGCACCCTGGTTTCTTGCAGGGTCTTCTGCCCCAGTGCCACCCTGGTCCCAAAGCCTTTTGCAGCTGTGATGGTGAGAGGCTGGCTATGTATTTGCAATGCAGGCATTCCTGAATAATCTCCACATATCCTTCACAATTCATTGTCCCTTTTTTTTGAGTCTGGGCGGTGTTAATGGGTTATCTTAAAAGTTGCTTCAAAGCTTTAAAGTGAATGTAGAGTGAATTTACTTGAAGAGACATGGGGTATTTTCTTATCATTTCTTGATGTGTTGCTGTGATAGGGCAGTGGTGTAACTGGCACAAGGAACTTCCACTAAACAACGTCTCTGATATCTAACGTGGGGTGCTGCCAACCCTGGCATCATCAAAGATTTCTGTTGCTTTTTACAAAGCTTGAAGTTAATGAAAATGTAATGAGTTGTAATTAAGGGCTGAAGGAATTGAAGATCTTTTATCAAAGTTCCCGAATTCTGCTTGGTGAATAACAGTAATTGATAAATGCAAACATATTGATTTATCCTTTAACCAAATTGCTATTTGTAAATGGAATGGGCATTTCCCTCCTAAATTAATAAAAGATCACTTTTGAGGGTTTAATTAACTGTTTTCTGAATTCCTCATTCATCTGAAATTAACCTTCTTTAACTATTATGAAACGTTAAAAAAACTCCTTCTATGTAACATAAACTATAGAGGCATATGTTGACCTGGCAAGCTACTATTAGCTTGCAAATGGAAAATCTTATGCCTGGAAAAAGCCAGCTTCACCTGTTGTTTTTGCTGAAAAAAATCACTGTGAAACACACCGGCACTCCAGGCCACCACTCTATCATTTGTATTGCTAAGAAAGCTTTTTTCTCATCAATACTGAATATTTTCTAGAGTTGAGTAAAACCACACAGTTCCTCAAAATCTAAGTGATATATTTATGGCTTTAACAGAGTCTTATGAGCAATTGGTAAAATAACACTCCTCCATTAATGAATAATATTAGCTATAAAGAAAGCGTCTTAAGCAAGATTTCAGGGTGTGGTGTGTTTTTACCTCTCACAGAGCGAATCTGAGATCTATGCTTTGCAGTATGTGTGTCTCCATTAGCACCCTGTTGAAATTTGACCTTGTTTTTTTCCTAGTAACCAAAATAAAAAGATTATCCAATTATAAACTTTCTGAAAATAATGGATAGTAATCACAGCTGTGGTCAAAGAGGCTTCAGAGGATCACATTTGTGTGTCACCTAAGCATAGTTTTAAGTGAATTTTGTGCTGCCTTGGACTGGTCCCAAGGTTTGTTCAGGGCTGCACTCCAAATTAAATGGAGGGCTGAAAGGGGCCTCTTCCATAATGCTCTGTCAGGCATTTGGGGAGAGGGTTGACGCTGCTCCACAAGGAAAATCCACAGGGCAGGTCCTTACATTTCCACAGAATCCATTTCTGCAACAACTTATATTCTCTATTTGAAAACATGCCTAAAGTGGTACAGCCATGATAACTGGCAGAATTTGTCCACTCTGTTTTTTAATCTTGATGTCTGGCCCCTGGTTTCTGAATCTTTGTTTCTTTCCCTGTTTCTCTCACCCAAATTGCCTGTTTGTCAGCCAGGCTGTGCCAGGCAACTGCTCTGCCCAGGCACCCACCAGGCTTCCTCACCATTAATCTCCATTCAGCCTAGTGGGTGATACCACACTGCAAACTGCAAGGCTTCCTCTTTGACAGGCTTTATAATGTATTTGGAACAGTAAAACATGATGATCAGTCAAACAAATGGAAATAACAACCAAAGGAGCATCTCTTAACTACAGAGTCTGGTGATTGAGATAAAGATGGAACCAAGGCTGATGTAGAGTATAACATCATGTTACACATTAACATTACTCTAAAATAAGCTATAGTTCACTTAGAAAGTAGACGATTAAATCCTGAATCTGGACCAGGCTCCTGTTGTATTGTTAGATTCTGCCAAATTCAAATTACCTATGCAATTGCATTTGAGTGTAGAACCCTAAATAGGTGCTTTTAATAACTTGAATGAAATTTTCCTTTACTGAGGGATATGTGACTGTGATTTTATTATCTGTAGAACAGACCAACAGAGGTAATTGCTGCTAGTGGAAGAAGATTGCTAATTTGTTTGTGCTGTAGAAAATTGTGGGGAAGCTTAGAAGGAAAAGTTCAGGCTGAAAATGTCCAAAATGTTGTTAATTGAATAAATATTTTTCCTTTTTCTCCTGTCATCATGTAATAATGCTCTTTAAAAGGATTAAGATGTGTGTCATACTTCTTGGCAGGTGGCTGAGAATGGGATGATTTTATCCGGTGAAAGGCATCGCTTTATGTGACATATACAAAAAGGTCTTGTCTTTAGACCTGGAAGTGTTGCTTAAAGTTAGCTTTGTGGTCACTGCTTTCTTTATCACTGTGATTTATGGCTGTTAGCATTGCAGAGTTGTAATATCTAAAGGAGAAGGCAGTAGTTTTCTTTATGATTGCACATTATCTGGGAGCTATTTGAATTCCCTATTGGAAAACTTCATTTTGACGCAGGAGTAAATAATTTACAAACTTGTCTTTAAAATCCAGCAAAGATTGAAAAATATCAATTTAATTCTAATGTTAAATATGGAAGTTACTCAGATCCTATTTGTCCCATTCAAAGACTCTTTATTGAGGTAAGAAACCTGATTTTTTTTTTGATCCAAGTTATTCCAGTCTTTCCCCCATACAGACCTTTTTACTGAAAGGCATTTTAAGGACTACTAAAATGAGGAACATCAGGAAGGGTTGCTCTCAGAATTTGTAACGTTAATTTTTAATAGCTTCTGAATTATTCTGTTTATTTTATGGTTCATATAATAACATGGCAGATTTGGTGGTTGTATTTCAGTGCAAGGAATTCAGGTCAGACTTGCTGAAACCTCCCTGATAGCACACTGCTGCCCATTAAAAGCACAGGAGGGTTTACTAGAGGGGAGCTATTGTCCTCCTTCCCATTCTTCTTTTCGCCTATGTTCTTTCTGTCTCTTTTCATTTGCATATGTTATTAAGTACAAATATCTGTCTGCTCTTTATATTGCAGTTCTTATAGCATCAATTTTATTTTAAGCCTCAAATAGAAACATACTGAAGTTAAATTTTTATTTGATTTGATTAATGCATTAGTACAAATGAAAGACTTTGAACTAAGACTGTATGTTTTTAGATCTTTCAGTCATTACAGCAAACCAATATAGCATAAAGAACAGCCAGATCAGAGAACACTGCTTGTTAGAGCACAGTAAATAATGTGCTCTTTGGGTAACAGAAAATGTGTTCAAAACATCATTTTACCAGTTTCCTTCATGGTTTTAGGCAGGAATGGTGGTCATGCAGTGTCCTCTTTTGTTTTAACTTGTGCTAATAACCTACTTTACAAACTGCCATTGACCTTTTTCGAGAGGAGATTTTACATTTATATATTGCACTTGGCATGGTCACCAGTTTAGTTTTCCATTTAGAAAATAGTTTGGGGTTCTTAATAACATACTTTATTGGCCCTTATATTTTACTGTTAGGGTTATTAGTTCTTTTCAAGGTTTTTCTTGGCTGGAAAGCCTACTCTTTCAGCTTTCTTTGCTTCAGCCATCTACTATTATCTGTTGTTTGATCACTGTATTGGATTTTCCTTTTATGTTCCTCAGGAGCAATGTCTAATGATGGAGGTTGGAGGAACCATGAGAGTAACCGGGGTAACACCCCAAATATCTGCCAGAAGTAAAGAAAAAAGCAGTTGCTGCATTGCTAAAGCATCCTCTGTGTTGCAGCATTTTCAGGCTTAAGTGCTAGTAATTGGGACCATTTTTTGTCATTTATGTAAATAAAGTAATGAATCATCAAATATGCAAAGCAGGACATTAAGTCATCTGCATAAAATCTCCAGATTTCAGAACATTTAGTCTCTACAAGTATGGGTAGATTGTAACCAAGAAATATCTTTCCAGATGGCTTGAGCAGGTGAGGATGCACTGCCTGCACTCTCTAGAAGAGCTGTGGTAAACTCTCACTACCTGAGCTATCACATATAGCTATATAAACGCAGATAACTGGAGTAGCGGGTTTTTTTATTGTTGTTTTAACAAACATGTTCGTATCTCCAGAGTTGCTCAGACAGCAAAGGATCAAACATCTGACTGTTACGGACAATTTACTCAAACCTGTGCAATCAGCATTATAAGGCACTTGTTATTGTAGGGACAAGAAAATGACAGAAGGTATTGAATTCAACACAGAATCACATAATATGCTGAGTTAGAAGGGACCCACTGGGATGATCAAGTGCAACTCCTGGCCATGTACAGGACCCTCTCCAAGAATCACACCATGTGCCTGAGAGTGTTGTCCAAACACTTCTTGAACTCTGTCAGGCTTAGTGCTGTGACCACATCCCTGGGGAGTCTATTCCAGTGCCCAGCCATCCTCTGGGTGAAGAACCTTTTTCTAATACCCAACCTAAACCTCCCCTGACACAATTTCAAGCCATTGCCTCGGGTCCTGTCACTGGTCACCAGATAGAAGAGATCAGTCCCTGCCCCTCCTCTTCCCCTCATGAAGAACATGAGTCACTTGAAATTTTGACACAGAAGATAATCTTGTACATCATATATGTTGTACTGAGTTAAGTAACAATGTGCAAAAAGTAAAGCTTGCTGTAGTGTGATGATGCACATCTTAAACAGGATTTACAGGAAAGAGTCTTTTTTTCTTTTCTGTGGTGGCCAAAACCACACAAAAATCATAGACTAGTTTCTTCATTAATGGGTATCTGAAAAATATTGCATCTCACAAATAGACAAATGTATTTTTTATTCTGCAGTTGGCTAAGTCATTCCTCCCAGGGCTGCTCCTGAGGATGCTGGATTGCCAGAACACTCTCTGTGCCTTGTCTGCAGTTTAGATGGTCTCTCTAATTATTTTTGCTTCAATAAAAGCCCCCAAATGAAAGTTATTGCAATACCTGACTATAAAGAGTTTTGTATCTGCTTGTTTGCCTTCTCATTTCCATAGACCTGTGGAGATTTTTCTGTACATTCAGTGTCTGTGGTGGAAAAAGGTTATGATAGTCCTGCCAAGAGTGCCAGACCTACAACTGTCCTAGACAGCCCTTGCTTCCCAGCACCATCTTCAGACGATGACCATGTGCTTCCCATTGTTCCCTTTTCTTTGTAGTTTGCTCCTCCTTATGAAAGTATCCACTGCAGCACCCATCCCGGGCGTAATTAATGGGACTTTGGTGGGTGAGGAATAGTTAAAATACTGCGTGTGGGATATGAGTGGATTACTTTCATGCCTGAAGTTTGTCCTCTTTCAGTCACTTTTTACTTACTTTTTCTACCTTTTCCCCCCATATGGATAATGTAGAACTTCAGGATGAAAGAGAAATATTTAAACAATGAAAATGGCTTATCTGTGGCTTGACTGTATGGACAGGATTCTGTCAATCAAAGGTTGTGTTTGTCTTCCGGTGTCCAGTCTGCTCATGCTTCCTACCTGTTTCCTCTTCTGTTCATTCCAAGATTTCATTCAAATCATCATAAGGACTGGGTTTCTGTAAGGCATATTTTATCTTTTGCAAAGCTTTATGCTCTTCATGTTGTATATTTGATGTGTTACAGCTCTTTTAAAGGTTATTCTTTTATTAAAAGGTGGCCATTTGAAAATGATGATGCAAAAAGCTAGAGAAGCTGTAGTAATGCTAAAACAAATTAGTAATTAACATTTGAAACTAACATTTTCTCCGGGGTAAAATGCCAGTGTAGTGTTTCAAGTTGTTTCTCTCCCTCCTCTTTTAATAGTAGCATAGCCACTGTATAAAGGCTAGCCTTTATAAAGACTTACAAAGACTAAGTCAGCCACAGTTTCAGTTACATAATTTCAGAGGAGATTTTGAAACTAGGACACTTTTCTCTTTTACTAAAAAACTACTATAAAACTTCTATAAATTTGGCAAAAGGTATTTTTGTGCACATCTTTAAAATGCTTTAAGAATCTAATGTGAAATAACTACAGATGTGGAAGGCAGTATTCATATGTTATTAAACAACAAAGTAATAATAGAGATGATCTGCTATGATTTATAGCTAAGGGGCATTCCTTTAAGAACATACTGAGCCTAAGTTCTTATTTGTTTTGATTAAAACATCAGAACAAGCAAAACAGCTTTGAATCAAGATTATATAAATTTTAGCTCTTTTAGCCTTTACAGCCAACCAGTATAGCACCATGAACAGCCAAGTCACAGAGCACTTTGGTAGAGTTTAGCAATAATGTAAATATGGAATAAATATTTGAATTTTGTATTCTTCTGTGAGTGAGTCATGTATAGAAAAAGGAGTGTTGCATTGGCAGCCGTTCACAGCTGATTGTTCCTTCTGGAATTGCTTAGTGATTTACACATCTTATCAGGATGGTCTACCTAAGCCTGCGGTCACAGTCGGCACAGTTGGAAATCTTAGCAGCAATCTTGGCAGACATTTCAAACATTAATGGCTGTGTTTGCACACAAATGCCCCACTGCTTTGTTTTTCTGCACCATTCATCTGTTGACATATGCAGTTACCTGTGTGTAAGTGTGCTTCGGCTCGTACAACCCTTCAGGCAGGGAAGGGAACCAAGCGTCATTGTCAAAAAGCATCCTGAGGAGAGAACACCACCAGATGAAGGATAGTAGTGATGTTATTATACCGGTTTAGAATACTGGATATAGTTCAATATGTACAAACACTGTAACAGTAGGCCATAGACCTCTGTACTCCAGCAAAACACTTTGAAGGACTTGAACCAAAGCCAAATCTACGATGCAGAAGTGGTCGAATAATAAAGAAAATTAACTCTGCTGCCATTGATGATATTTATGAGTTTGGGGCACAATAAGGTATTCAGATTCCACAGCTGTAAACTCTTCTGTCTTTAAGAAAGGCTTTGCTGTGGTTTCATTTTCTAAAATTTGACAAAAGGAAATAAAGTAGACCCAAAGGGCTTTTTTTCTGGTTTAGATTTTTTTTTTTTAGGACTTGGAGCTGAGATTAAATTTTTATGCCTAAGTAGTAAATCTCTGGAACAGGATTTCCTGATAGAAATGACAACTCTACTTTAATTATAGCATCTTCTAGGCAGCTATTATATTACAGCAGGACCCTTAACAGACTTTCCTTTTTAAGACCATATTCAAAAGTAACAGGACTTGCCATAATTACAGCTTGCTTTCTGTTGGGGGGTTCACCTGTCATTGATGACTAAGTTCCTTTTGCATGGTTTATTTTCCCAGGAAAATGTCTTTAGATTTGTGTGAAATGTTTTTAAATGGGTCTCAATATATTGAACGTGAAGCATCTTCTGTATCATGCAGCTATTTCAGAAATCGTATATGGAAAAATAAAGCACTAGTACATAGTTCTAAGAAAGCTTTAACATCTGCAAAATTAACTTGTCACTAATTTTGCATGCTTCAGTTACTAGAAAATGCACCTCTCTGAAGCACTAAGCTTTTTCTTATTATTACATTACATACCTATCTGTGACTTGCATCTGAAATTGTTTTCATCACTGATCTTGCTTTTTTGGTGTCTATGCATTTATTTCTCATTTCATGCTGAAAATGTTATGCCATCTGGTTACTTGTGTAATTTTGTAAAGAGAAGACTTCATTAATTTGCGGTTTTAACTTCTGCACCTGCAACTTCCATTTACTGGTGTAGCAGTTTTGCTTGTCAATAGTTTAGAAAGAGTCTGCTGGAGCTGAAATATTTGTGTATTCATGCCTTTCTCTCTTTAGATAGTTGCAGGCCAAAACAGGAGAGAGGATTTGGTGAGGCTGAGAAAACACCACATCCTGAACTGTACAGCATCAACTCCCAATTTTTCCTGCTTCAGATGCAAGGGATCCTCTCCCCTCCCCAGCTCTTTACGTGCAAATGTAAACTAGAACTTCATGAGTGCCCAAAAAAGGAAATTTCAAGCTTTGCAAATGCTTTGTTTGGATTAATAACTTCTATAGTCATGTTTCTTTTATCCCAGAGGGCACAAACATTACTTATGTTAATAGCAGTATCATAGTCTATCTAATGTGCTATGGTAAAAATGCCTTCTGTTAGCTAACTTAACAAATTCTTGTTGTCATATTTCAGCAGTAGTTTATTTTCTAGGCAGGAAAGAGGAGAGTTTAGTTTTGAAACTAAAAGGACATAGTTTTAAACAGGATATAGAAAGTATATGGCTTTCTAAAAGTGTTGCTTGTTTACATATATGTGATTATTCAAAAACACAGACAGCACTGTTGGTTTGTTAATATTAATTTCTGCTATGTGAGGCAGTGACAGAGTTCATTCATTGACCCAAAGCTCTAGAAATATTCCTAGGGGACTTTCCAAAAACCTGACAAATTGAACTGCTTTTTGCTTAATGGTATGTTACATCAATGTGATGTCTCTACCTAGCTGAAGCTGGCTATCTGAAATCTAAGAGAAAAGGGGTTGGGTTTGTTCTGGACTTTTTGTTCAGGTTTTCTGTTTGTTTGGTTTTGGTTTTGTGGATTTGGGGTTTTTTCTAAGGTAGTTCAAAAGAGTAGCTTGGGGCTTTAAAAAGCCTGAGAGCTGATGAAAGACTTTGCTCCCTGGGGAGCTTCATTAAGAACCTGTGGTGGAGGGGGCGAGATGACAGGAAAGGACCTGCCCCATAGTCGAGTGGAGCCCAAGCCTTCAGGGGAGCTGGCCTGGGGAGAGAGGACCTGTGCAGTTGGGATGTGGGTGATGGGGAGCTGGCAGCAATCCCGGGTTGCAAACTCTCATGCTGTTCCATCCCATAAAGGTACTGATTTACTGTGTCTACATCCAGCCTGAAATACAATCAGCTAAGCAGCCTTATTTTCTGAAGTGGTTTATTTGG
>WBMV01004137.1:3141684-3256959 GCA_013396655.1 Campylorhamphus procurvoides
GGGCTTGGGGTGTTTTGGTCAGGGTTTTGGGGTTTTTTTTGGTGTTTTGGTTTTCCTTGGGTTGGTGGGGTTTTTTAGTTATTTTTCTTTGAAAGGTCTGGTGGTCATAGCTGCAATCACAAGCTTCATATCTCAGAGCCTTTAAAACAAACAAAAAAACCAAGACCTTTTTTTGGAAGATTGTGCCACACTGCAAGAGGCTAAAAGGGAGATATGACCAGAAAGTAAGCAAATCCTCTCAGAAATAGCAGTCAGGCATGCGATAGTTTAATTGCTGGGGCTATTGAGAAAGGTTGGGCATCTACTACTGGACAGCTTTAAAGGTATTTGAACTTCCAGATCATAAATAGCCTCTGCATAAATTTGATAATGCAGAAGGACAGAACGGTGGGGGGTGAGAAGGCACTTCTGGAGATTGCCTAGTCCAGCTCCCAGTTCAGGCAGTGAACTGGTCAGGACTGTGCCTGGTTGGGTGTTACTTTTCTCCAAGGATGGAAACTCCCATGACCTCTCTGGCCAACACGTGCCAGTGTCCAACCACCTTCTCTGTTTAAAAGGCCCTCTCTTATGTTTTTATCCTGTATTTCAATTTGTGCTCGTTGCCTCTTGTCCTGTCGCTGGGCACCACTGAGAATGGTCAGGCCCCATCCCCTTTCATTCCCACATGAGATGTTTATGCACAGGGTTAAGATGCCTCTGAGTCTTCTCTTCTCCAGGCTGAGCAGTCACAGCTCTCTCAGCCACTCCTCACATGACACAGTGCCATTAGGCACCTGATTGCAGGCGCTGAGATAATACTAGAAATGGTTGTCTTTGACAAGAGTATTCCAGGAATTACCATGTTTGAGGAACGTTTGACTCATCTCATTTCTGCATGGCTGTGTCTCTGCTGTGAGACAAAGAGCTTCTTTCTTGTCAAAAACAAATGTTGATCAGGATGTTGTTGCTGTCTTTCAGTGCAGAAGTGTCACCTTGGCATCCAAATGGACAACTTAGGGCCCACACCTTTCCTGTCAAAAGCTGATGGATAAAGGCTCTTTTTTCCTCTCTCATGTTGCTATGTTGCTAGAGAGAGAGCCTTAGGAAAATCTTGAATTTGCAATGCCTTTGCTTTGCTTAGAAATTAAATTACTGTAAGTTTACAGGTAACGTGACCATCTGGTTAGACTCTCCTTCGTAGGTGAGGCTGCTCTTTCCACGAGTAAGCCATTATAATGGTGCTTAGTTTGGGTGAATGTGCAATGTGCAATGATCTCAGTAGGATTTTGCTTTAACAGTATTGATTCAAAAACTTAAATACTGTTTTTGTTGTCACCCAGGGCTGGATTTTATATCAAAATTTTTCTGTGTTTGAAAGAGTTAAGATACGCCTATGTAGTGTCAGAGGCATTATTGTCACAGCTTAAAAACTCCTCTTAACCATAAAATATTTGTGTATGCTTATGCAATGAGAAATTATGATGGAAGATATTAAGAATTGCAATTGGTCAGTCTGAGACCTTAAGAGAGAATGACACTACTTCTTAAGTTAAGTACAACTGAGCTCTCACATACATACTGGCTTTCGCTTTTTCTCTTTTCTTCACTCATTCCTCACTCCAGTTACATGATTAACTCTCCATTCATCAACTGGTTTCACTCGTCGTTCTGTTCTCCATCATCTTTTGCATGACCTGCTGTGCCTGAGCCCTCCTAATGAGCCTAGAGTTACTCTCATGTCCATCAAGTTCCTCCTTGTGAATAGAAATCCTCCTGCTCACTTAGAGCCCCTCCTATAAAACAATATACAGAATAATATCATGGCAAGGCTTACTGTATTGCACTTTATCTGTCCCATTCTTAATGGGGCAACAAAGCAATAGACAATGTGCTTTATACAGAAAGCATAAACAATTACCTATTTAATGTGGGACTCTTGGGGGAAAAATGGAAATAACTTGCAAAAATATTTTACTGCATTGCACAATTGCCATCACAGAAAATGAGGAATGTCTGTAATAATTTAGTCATGTTTTGCTGTCTTTTTGCTTGTTAAGCATTTCTCCTAAATAGCTATTAGTACTTTAGCTTTTGTAATATTGATTTGTTTATTCTTGTTCTAGTTTTGAAATAAAATAGTCCCCAATATTCTGTTATTGATACAGCATACTAGTTGCCTGGGATGTTGAGGAATACATTTTAAAATTCAGAGTGAAGAGTCTACTGTAACTGTAGCTGTTTTATTTTGTTTGCACTGTGGCTTTTTTCTTTAGAAGTTGTATCCAGAATTATGGTGAATGGAATTTTCTTTTCATGTGACCACATACTCTGCATCTTGGCAGCATTCACAAGCACAGAGCTGGCAGAAAAAGTTAGGCAGGATTTGCCTAGGCATTTTCAAAGAAGAGCAACCGGGAACTGAGTTTTGAAATAATGTAGCCTGAGGTCAGGAATTTTTCCTTTAGAGTCAGGGAAGGACATGGTTATCGGTAGTGTGCAAGAAGCCAGGGCTTTTTTAGGTGTATATGTACCAGTGAAAGAGCCAAGTACAATGGGCAATATTCTGTGCAGTGTTACTTCCTAAACAATTCTAGCTAATAAGAAGGGATTTGGTCCATTTTTCAAACAGAGATGGTATTCGCTGTCAATCCTTCATTCCTTTTGGGGAGTTAAATAATACAATGCTAGGAGAATATGCATCATTTAATCCAATTTCAGCTTGCACTGTGTTTAACTCAAAGACAAATGGGTTCTTGAAATCAGGCATTTACGATATATCACTGAAGCAGTGTCATTTTGGTGCACAGTGAAGAAACCTGCTAAAACAAGAAAACATTTATTTGAGAGAGAGGGTTGGGAGAGGAATGCGGGAAGGTCCCGCTCACAGAGGGAACCCCGTGCCTGGGTGGTTTTTCACGTTGTACCTGCGTGGGTGGAGCATTCCCCTCTGCTCGGGTGCTGCCCCGCACCTTGTCAGTGCACACCGGGAGCTTGAGACAGTCTCTGGAAGAGCAGCTCCTTCCCACAGCGTGGCTGGGACTCAGCACCGGGACAGAATCATCTGTTTCACCCCAGCACACATTTACATTCCACAGGTCCGGGAAGCTGCGTGACCACCCAACGCTTGGTGTTTAAAAGTGATCAGACTGGCAGCACAGCACTTCACATCCAGCTGCGCTACACACGCAAACTCCACAGCCTCGGTGCTGGGAAGTGAGCTGGGAAGGATTTGTTTTAGAAATTGCTTTTGGAGCAGGTACATTCCTGCACAGGCAGAATGGCCAAACCCTCTCGCTTGGCTCGACCTTTGTCAGCTAATACAGCTCCTAAATCGCCTTTGTCTAGAAAAGAAGATTTTAACAGCCGATCCCGAAAAATTAGGCTAGGTGAAAAGATTTTGAGAGCTGGCAGCGAAGGAAACCTGGTTAAACAGCATCAGCAAGAGCAGGTGGAAATCACAGAAGGGCTTGTGCCACGGAGGGCTCCTTTCTTGAAAGGTAACTGGTTATTTCATGCTGTAAAAGAAATAATGAAATGCATTTACAATTACTGTGCTTTTAATAAACCCCAAACATCAATTATTGTTTAATAGGATGTGTGTGTGTGTATCTGTGTGTGGTATTGTTTCTAAATGACAGATGCTTGTACATAAAGCATTTGTTTTGAAAATAAAAGGGCTCAAAATATTTTTGTTGTTCATTTGTAGCTGGGTGCTGTAGAGAAGCTAAAAAATGTTGGGCTGTTGAAGTGGTAAATCACAATCTTTTACAGTCTAAATGTGACACTGTATTGGGAAGCTTTATTTGAAATTATAATTTGAAATTATTAGCAAGTGTGAGAAAAATTGAATAATATGAGAAAACAGACATCAGTGCACACACAGAATCTTTCAACCTTACAAGTAAAACTCCTCTTCGTGGGTCCCAACAAGACAGCTGGGAGTTGATTTCTTGTATAAAAACTAAACAGATCAAGTGTATTTGGAAAAGCTTATATGCTTTCAGAATGAAAACAAATGTGGAGGATAATATAAGATTACAATCTACTTTCACTGATCTGTTGAGCAATGGGCTGTAGGAACATTACCACTGCCTTGTTTCAACTTAGTTTTTGTGACAGTACTCCTTAGAACTGCATTTAAAAGTAGCCATTTAATCTGCATGGTGAAAAATGAGGGTAAGTTGCCATTCTAATCAGGAAAGAAAGGTAGCAGTATTCTAGTTGGACTTTTCATAGGTTTTATATTTAAATATGAACGAGAAGCAGAATCCTTTCAAACCAGAATAAAAACTGCTGTTCCTCCATCCTAAATCCAAAGGAAAAAGAAGTGTAAATTATAGACCTTTGTAACTTGAAACTGTACTTTGATTTCACACACATGGCATCCAAGGTCACAGTTTTTATTCCCAGCTGAATAAGGTTTAAAAGATTTTTTCCCTGCAGTATGACTTTTATTATTTCACAAAGAAGGGAGAAGTGATGACACCTAGTCTTACTCAGGGAGATGGATGATCTGTTTGTTTCTACAAAGGAAACTGGGTCTGAAGCACTTTATTAAAGGCAGAGGAGAGCAAATAGAAAAGCTGGAGGTGGGAAGGCTTAAACTTCTGGTCTCACAGAGCATCTTGCTTATCTAGAGGTGTAATGTGGAAACTCATTTTGATTTTCCTATATATGCAAGAAATTAAAACCTGTATTAAAAAAAAGGCAGATGTACAATTCTTTCTGCCCTGGTAATCAATATTTATTGATGCTATAGTAAATTATGTTTCCCAGTCAAGTTTTTAAAATCTGAACATTTTCATAGAAAACCCTGTACTTATGTTTTTCACCAAGCTCAAGGTTTTTAAACAGTAGTTTGTTCCCTTTGTGTTCTCTCATTTATTTGGTGCATTGAGAAAAAGAAGTCATGTGAGATTTACAGAATAGCAAGTGTGTCCTTTTAAGGGATGTGATCTTTATGGCACTCTCACTTCCTGCTTTTACTCATTTTATGTAGATGTTTTTGGGCTATATAATGCTTCGCAACTACAAGCAAGGGTTGTGCTCACTCCTTAGTGTTTTAGGTGAATTTTCTCTAAAAGAGAAACCTAGTGGCTATGAGTAGTGCTGCAACCTGGCATGTGCTTTGAGTATTTATAGCTTACACTTACTGTCTTCTTGATCATGGAGTAATCCCTGTTAGTACCAACTTTATGTGTTGGGACGATTCATGTACATTAGGCAAGATGTTGCTGTGAGTTGTTTTTGCAAGAGATGCTGGAAAACAGATACTAATAGTTCTGAAGGGAGCATAATGTAAAGGTGATGGAAATGCAGAGTGTGGGGTTTTTTCCTCTGAAAATGTGCCTGGCTGGATGGCCCTCAGTGAAGTCCAAGCACTGACCAAAGTGATTTGAAAGATGTTTTGTGAGAAGCTGGTAGAGAACTGGATGGTGGAAGGGTGGCAGATATGGCAGAGGCCAGAAGAAATAGTGAAGGGTATGGGAGCCATAAGGCAGTGCCCTGGGGACAAGGCTGAGTAACACAAGAGGGCATGAGAAGCAGCCAAAGGGTGTTCATGTGATCTTGAAGTGGTAAACAGGGCAGGTACAGGCTGAACGAGATAGCTAAAGTAGGGAGCACAGTGAGGGGAAGCAGAAGGCTCTTGTGGGAAGAAGACTGGTGGTTGGAGGAGAAGAAAATGGCAAAGGAGGATTGTTTTTTTTTAGGAACAGGTGTGTCAAAGGGGCTGGAATAGAGAAGTGGAAGCAGAAGGCTCTACTAGGTGGGGAATGAGGTCCTAAACAGCCTGACATGGAAGAGAGGTTTGACCAGCCTTCATCCACTGTTGTTTAATGTCAGTAAAACCGCCGTGGTCCTGTATGTGTGTGTGTGTGTGTGTGTGTGTGTGTGTGTGTGTGTGTGTGTGTGTGTTACCCCTTAAAATCTTGTTCTGTGCACAAGAGATCAGCTTGGGTCATCTGGACTAGTTTCTGTTGGTGAGGTTTACATTTCTTCATGACCAACATGACACCATTTCTGGTTTCTTTGAAAGTCTGTTAAATTAAAGCCAAAGAGATAACATGCATGTGTGCTGCTAGGAGACAGCAATCCAACAAAGTTCAGCACTTAACAAATAGGAAATACAAAATTGTGGTTATGATTTTAATGGGACTGTAAAGCATGATGATTCATTTTAATTACAGTTTTGTGTTGGGGTTTTTTTTCTACAGAATTCTTGTCCTGCATTGTGCATGGGATGAGTTGTGCTTGACTGAGAAGCTGGATTCTATTAGCAGCAGGGCAGCTTGTGGTAGAGTCAAATGTAATCCTTGTAGGTAAAACCATTAAAGGCTGGAGTACATCTCTCTGCCTCTGAAGTCTGTGTGGTATCAGATTTACTGCTTCAATTTTCACAGGGGAATTCTGGCTGTGTGGATTTGGCTTTTTTGTTTAGTTGTTGGATGTGCAAGTCTAAGACCCTGGGTTCTGATTTGCAGTGCTGAAACCACATAACAGTAACTGAAGTCAATGTCAGCTGCAATTTCATTACATGAAGTACTGTCTAATATAAAGGACTCAAGAAGGTCATCTTGTACTTACCTGTTACTCTTCATCTGAATTTAATGAACAACTTTGACCATAATTTCTCTGGATACCAGGTTCTCATCTTGCTAAAAAAGGGAGGAAGGGATAGAATAAAATCCTTACTTCAAAGGGACTGTTGTAAGAATGGCATTTCACACAAATTTAATACAGTAATGAGGAATACTTAGACCCAGGCTACAAAATCTGTTGCTTGGTCTTCAGACCAAGATCTGACAAGCATGCAGTGCATTAGCCCCAAGTTCACATTCAGAATAACTAAGATGAAACATTTGATTCCCTGAATGTGAAATGAGTCCTGTTCATTTTGTGAGGAGAACAAGACAATGGCCTGTATGAAGGATGGGATGGGGTTGTTGGTAAGGAAAGATTGTAACGCAGTGCATGTGCATGTGCCTGTGGAGTGGGAAACAGGGTTGCAGGCATAGTGAGAGTTCCAGCATTTCACATCTGGTGAGGGACTATCTTTTCAAACTCAACGTCATTTTAGGATTTGCTAGTTTAAAATAAAAATGGAGATAGGTAAACCTTTCTTTTTTAATTCTCACTTTCAAGACTGAATCAATTAAAATAGGATTTTTTTTCCACCTCTGGGATGTGTTACTGATTGGAGAACTTTATGACTTTCTGTCACCCATACTTCCCTCCAAGAAAAGCAGAGAATATACTAATGTCTGTCTTTTCAATTTCCTTTCTTTGCGCCCTTTTATTGAGTTTTGATATTTGCTTTATTATTTGGCTTGACATTGTTTCACTTTGCTTTGTTTTTCACTCTATTTTTTCCAGTGGATTTTCCTCCCTGGTTTCTCTTCTCAGTTTACTTTGCAGTTTATGGTGATTGGAATGCAAGTCCAGTGCTTTTAGACTAAACCTTTTGGTATTCCATATTCAGTTGGATCCAAAAGTAGACAAAACCTGTTTGTTCCATCTCTAGTTATTAGATCGGGGCCAAAGGACTTTGGGGATATAGAGGGATTCATATCTATGGCCTCTTCATGCAGAACAAGCAATAATAGCACCATAGAAAGTAGAATTAATTATATCTTCCCTATTTTTATGACAAACTTCAACATAACAATGACTATATAATCCATATGTGTATTACTAATTATCTCCAAGAATGTTATTGTTTTTAAACAAAAGATAGTGAATCATAGCCAAAGTTTGGAAATTATTCTTTCTGACGTTCAAGTAATATCTATGGAATGTTTAAGGCCAAGAACTTTATCTGTCAGGAACTTCCATTTCACAGCATTTCCTGACAGAGATGTACCTACAAATACAGAACACATGTAAGATTAAGGGTTTGCCGTCCAAGGAAGTTCTTTATTAAAAGAATAGCAAAGCGAAGAATGTTTGTATTTAGCCTACAGTATTTTTGCTTCCTCTGCAACTGTTTAAGATTCATCAAGGCAGAGAACAGAGATCTTATAAGTATTTGTGTATATAAATGTTCATTATCTCACAAGTTTAATGCTAATTCTCTTCTTTACTGCCAGTACATTTTTTTCACTTTGAAATGCAGAATTTTTACTGTGATCTTAAAAAAAAAAAAGAAAGAAAAAAAAGAAAAATCAGAAATTTTACTGTCTTATAGATTAGTCTGAAAAACTGTAATGAAACTAGAGTTGGTATCAGATATGCAAAATAATACAGTTAGTTGTTCAAAATGTGAAGCTTGAGACACATAGCTTTGCTAAACTGTAAGAAATGTATTATTTCATTTCAGAGTAATAATATTAGAAATTAAGAAATAACATGGATCATTAGATATTAAAAAACCAAAATAAATCTAGATAAAAAATTTCAAGCTGGAAACGAATGTTATTAAAATAACTCTTGGAATTTATAGTTGCATTGTAGAAACAGAGATCAGGTATGAGACAGTAGACATTCTTTCATTGCCAACATGAACATTTATTTCTATAGCAGTTGGTGCATTACTTCACCTGGAGGATGAATAGGGCAGCTGAACACACTTCCTTCCAATTAAGATTATGCAGTATATAAACTGGAGTTATGGTTATTGCAAACTGAATATCTGGACATTTGTTTAGGTAAGGAATGATAGGCCCACTTGTTTTTATTTGCCATGAGATCATGACTCAGATCCAAGCATAAAGTATATTTTAGCTATTTTTTAAAGCATGATTTCCTGCAAAAATGGGTCATGTCAAAAGTCCCTGGCAGGCTTTCCTTCACTGGTAACCTTTTTACCCATTATCTGAATTTGTGCAATTATGATGGAGAGGTAAGTGTCTCAAAAATACTACATTTCTGTGATGTACTGTAGAAAATTGCTGGCGAGATGGAGAAGGAAAGCCTGATTAATACTGTGTTCAGGGAAAAGCTGCAGTGTGTGCTCAACTCTTCTTGCACATCAGAGGGTTCACATGTGGATGAGACCTCATGAAAGCTGTACCCCAGGGACAAGCTCGGGTCATAGCTCACAGCTCTCATAATTCACTAGAGAGGCAAATTCAGACTGTGGATGAATTCTGATGGAAATGTCTTGGAGTCGAATGCGTACTGCAATCTCAGTATAATTCAGTTTATAAAGTCAGCAGTCAATCTCAAATAAAAAAAAATTAAAAAATGCTTTGGAAACCAAGTCATGGTAGTTGCATTGCTTGCAGAACTATTTTTCAATTGCAAAACTATATCCGCTTTGAAATCTGTTCTTCTGGGACCTGGCAGGTTTGGAAGGAGAGCACTATACCTCCCCTTGGGAAGCTCAGTATCTTCTGTTTGTTATACTGTAAGAGCTAATAGCAGAGGGTGGGCAAAAACTCCACCAATTCCCTCCACAACTCAAGACAAGCTTAAGCCATCTAGATGAGGGAGTTTTGTGGAGGCTATAATTTTGGGGGAAATTAGATATAATTTTTGGAAGGCTGATTTTTTATTTTGTCTTCTTGAAATCAGAGGTTTTGAAGTTTAGCTTAAATTAAGGAATGAATAGGTGACACAGATTGTAGGTACTTAAATGTTCCTCATTAAATACTTGATCCATAAGACCTTATCAATATCACTTTGACATGTGTAGGATGTAAGTATGTATTTCATAAAGAGTATATAATTTTTCATGTATATATAATATTTTTAGTGGTGCAGGAGTGTAGTTCAGTGCCTAAGTGGCTTGACTGAAGTGGAACAGTAGTATTTCAGTAGATGCCAGTCAAACAGTACCATGTAAATCTGGACTAATTTTGCAAAATTTTGATGAGAAGGCTCAGAAATATGTCAAAACCCCCTCAAGTCTGATTGTTTCTGCGAAACAGTTTTTTCTATCCAGAACTGAGCCTATAAATATAGGGTGCATAATTTTTGAGTCTGTCCTTGTATCAAAACAAGAGCTAGAGTTTTGAACTGAAAACATAACTTTCAGATTTATGCCTTTATTTAATGTTCTGGGTATTCCAGTAGATTAAAATGCCATTTGTGTGTTGAGTTTTAGTAAGTTTATTTGTATGATAACAAGACAGGAATTGTTCTGCAGTTGAGAGGTTCTTGATTGAAAGTGGAAAGAACATCACTGAAATGTAATAAAAAAAAATAGCAATGCTCATGTATTTAACGCCCCTTGTATTTGAGATGCTTGTGTATCTTTTTGGTGGATGGACTCAAGTATTCTTCTGTATGGAAAGTCAGCTCCTATCTCTTGTTGTTATTCTTATCTGCTAATTAAGTGATGAGATGGATAGAACTTTCTTTAATCCAAATTTTCAGTTTAGCTTGTGTCATTCTCTGAAATGGGGTTTTCAAAGCTGGGCATGGTGCTCAATCACCAAGTGCAGTGGAAGGATTATGGTGCAATTTTTGCAGAAAAATATTTATAAATCCTGGTGCAAGGACAATATTTTGTACAATGGCATGGTAACATTTTAAGCTTCCGATTAATTCCTAGAGACATTTTTGCTGTTAATCATCTTCTAGGCATTTAAAGGGTTTCCTCCTGACCTGGAAAGATGATCATTCTAGCTGATACTAATTCCTAAATCCTTTCTAGTATTTTAAGAGTAGACACAACATCAGCTCTTTCCAAATCTTCTGGTATTTCATCCATCCTGAGTGAATTCAGATAAATATTAATTTTCATCAGTTAGTTCTTGGAGTGCCCTATGATGAAATTCCTTCGACCCAGCACACAGTTTGGTTTCTTTCCTTTTTAGATTTTGTTGGCTGGTATTAATTATGAAAGACATGTGGTCACAGCTGACCCTCTTATTGAAGTCTGATATGAGAAAGGCATTCAAAATTCTGCTTTCTCCATGCTATTTTTTAAAAACTGTCTTTACCCATTGAATAATGGATTCGTCTTTTGTTTGCCCTTCCTTTGACTAAGGCATTTATGCAGTCAGTAGTCACTCAGGCCTGCTGCTCCCGGCCCAGTCATGATTTCACCTTATTTTCTGCCTCTGATAAAAATGAAGTAGTTATGCTAAAAAAAAAAAAAAGGCTGCAAATACAGGAAAAATCAAAACATCTGGAGTGCACAGCTAGCTGGCTGGCTGGACATATCCTGAGTATTAATATCTAGATATTTAAGAACAGAAAAAACATGTTTTTTACAATAGCCATCTCCTGCTGTCATAGGCTCTGCTGGTCGTGTCCTGGTTCAGATAACATTAATCGTCAGACTTGTTCTTTGAGTTTGTGAACAGGCTCATAATGTCTTTGCTTCAGCTTGGACATTTGAGTAGCTTCCCAGGCAGTGAAAACTATGGAGACATCTCAGCTTTCTGCCTTCGGAAACTCAGACCCATCTGCAGCATCTAGATGTGTCATAGATAATTTAATTGTTTAAATTCAAACTTTGTAAGCACAATGGAAGTAATAGGTAACTGGAGGACACTGAAATAGCTCTGGAATGGGAGCCTTAGATATTGAAAATATCATTTTCATGATAACCTGAAGCTTTCAATCTAAAAGAGAAATAGAGAAAGGTTACTATTTTATTCTTGGAAATTTGCAGAATGCATGCATACCAAATCAATAAATTAAATGAACAGATTTTCATCCTATGTCATTGAAGTTAAAAGAGTGACTTGGTAATTTCGCCTGAAAAATAAAATAATGTTTTCCCATTGCCTGAGAAAATATATTTAAATGAACCTTACTCCCTTTAGAATGCATTGTTTGTTTGGGTTTTTTTTTAATATCATCGATCTGATGTGTATTGCTACATGTAAATAGAAGTGCAAACAATCCTTGTGCCAAGTGATTTAGGTCTGTACTTTTACATGAGTTGAGAGGCCTATCAACCACAGAGTGTTCCTCCATGAAAGATACCTCTGTTCAAATGCCACTATGTCCTAATATAATCAAAAGCATAGCAAAGCAAAGCTTAACTTACATAAATATTTTTTGTTTGTTTTCCACATTATTACAAACTAGTCTTTGCTAGAAAATTGTGAGGCAGTTCTGGAGAGTGTTTGTAATTAACCCACTGTCACACTTGTCTTCACAACTGGTGAAATTAGGAAATAGTGATATTTAGCATCAGGGCAGCTGCTGCTAGCTAGCTGGATGGTTTGTAAGATACAAAACAATTCTTTCCTGCTTGACCAGCAAGTTATTTTAACAGAGGGTAAATTAAAAGATTTCAGTGGTGTTCTTAGTTGCATGAAATCCCCTTGGGTGTCTCACTGATATGATTTCTCAAACGTTAATGCTGATCTTGTTGCTTGTTCTGAGGGCTTTAAGAATTGTTGTCTCATCCAGGATGGAGCTACTCCCTGAAATCATCTAGGAGTTTTATTTAGCAATATCCTCCTTTTTCAAGGACTGGAGGCCAGTGGCAATAGCCTTGATGTCTACTTTTACTTGTGCTAAATCTAAACTATGAGATAAAAAGGGTGGGCTGTAGTCATCTTCTGTATTTAGTAATTCCTGTTCAGCCTTGCATGAAAACTGTAATTTTTCAAGTCAAAAATGGACTGCCTTCTTTTTTTCAGTCAGCTAATCACTGAAAATTCAGAAAATCATCTTTTTTTCAAAAGAAGGAAATTTCCACCAGTGCATAGCCCAAAGATTTAGAGAGAAAAATATGTGAAGCTCCAGGCTGCTTCTTTGGTACGTGGTACAGAACACTGCCCCATCACAGCTGGCCCGTGAAGATCCACAGAGAAGAACTACAGTAGCAGTTTAATAATGAGTTCTGCATTTTTCTCTCAATAGTAATACAGAGCTTAAATAGCAAATGGCAAGTTACAACTAAAAGCCCCAGTTTGACTTTCTTTAGTCTCTTTTCTGTCCATAAGCACAAGTCTTGTTTCTGATGACAGGATAGAGATTTTTCCAAGCCCTCTGTGAAAATATTGGCAGTACACAGCAGGTCCAGCCTTAAGCTTTAGTCTTGATCACAGCATGTTTAAGCATGCAGTCTAACACCAGTTGGTCTTTATCTCCCTCGAAAAGTTCTGTAATGCTTATCAGTACATTGACTCAAGCCACGTTCATGAGAGTTGGAGCTGTTCTGTGCTGCTCTGTGCCATGTAACAGCTCCTATCTTTATACCCTATGTAATATGTATCTATCTATTACATGTAATAATTCTGATAAAATGTCATCTTTCAAGCAGGAAACTTGTCATGCTGCATTTTTGAAAGCCAAATCCAATATTTACTGACCGTTTTTAAATGATGCCCATAGGCTATGTGGCCGATGAGCTTAGGCATTCAGTAGTTTCTCAGACAGTGTTCTGGAAAGATATGAGAGGAAGTTTGCCCAAGTGACCTTATCTCTTCAGGAGGCACATGGTATCTTGTAGCAGTAAGGAAATGCAACCAGCTGATGGGACTAGATAGTCTTGCATCAATAGAAAAGCTAACATGAAAGATCCCATAGATTGTGATAGGACTATTTAAAGAGAGTTTCCTAACCCTCTAAAAAGGTTCTGAGTAAGTTAATTTATGATTTTCATCTGTATTTTTGCTTAGAGGACATTAAAAGCAGGCACAGGTCCACTTACAGTTTGAATTAACTTCTATGCGTTTGTTTGCTGTAGCTACCATGAAGACGTGCAACAAAGGTAGAGGTGCCTGGCTGTGAGCAGTGTCAGTGTGGAATGGCAGTCTGCTACTGCCAGGACTAAGGATCCCTGATCAAAGGATTTGTTTGGAAAACCTGTGCTTTGGGATGTGGAAATAAAGACACAGCCTGTGTGGATGGAACAGTGAGGACCCCTGTACCTTAGCCATGCACCGGGGTGCCTTTAGGGACAGGGTTGGGTGGTAGGTTAAAGGTACTATCATGAGAGAGGATGAGGTGTGTGTTAGGAGCTTCTTTAGAAGCTGAATTCTGAACAAGTCAGAATTGGTGGCGAAAGCTTCCTTTCACCGTGCTGATATATGGTTAAAAATACTTGAAGCCCTTGTAAAGGATTCTGAATTTTTTAAATGAAAGATGATATATATGCAGACAGCATTACTGATATTTTCAATGGAAAAACTGAATAAATATCTGATAACACCTGTGTTGAAGATGATAAAGATACTATGTAAGGTCTCTTTTAAATTACCACAAAATTACCTCTACAGGAACTGATATAAGTGCCTTTTTAGTCTTCAGTGATTTTCTAAAGAATACATTCAGCAACTTCAAAACCAGTTCCAAGTACTTCAGCTTTAATTTTCTGATTAGATGTTCACTTTTTCCAAGGATTAAAAGAGGTATGTTTGAGCTCTGGGCTTTTCTGTTTTACTTTCTCAATTCCCTGAAACTGAATTTAAAATAGACCTGAGGTAAACAAAGCAAGTACCCTTGCACTTACTATGCTAGGTGATCTTTGCAGAGGAAAGCCTTGTAAAATCAGTAGCGTCTTTAAGTCCTTTGGCATCCTGGTAGCTAGGAAGAGTTAAGCAAGATACTTTCATATCTTTTTCTGAAAGGAAGTACTGTGAAACTGTCAGAGCTCTTCTGAATTTCAAAAAGAGCAAAAAACCCAAACAACCAAAGAAAACGGTGGGTTTAGATGATGCAATCATTGTGAATTGCATCCTATCTTCATTAGAACTCAACATAACATTGTTAATTATTGGATGATTGCGCTAAACCAAAGTGATGTGTATTCAGCAGTTCTATTGAGTGGACATAGTATTCACAGATACAGGAATTTCAGTTTTTTGTGTGCCTTGATGTGTGAGACAACCAACTGTAAGGAAGGGAAGAAGAGTGATTTGCACTAGCAAATTTAAATGGTTAGTCATCTATTCAGTAGCCAGGAAAATTGTCAGACTCCGCATAGAGGCTACAGAGTCCTTGGGGTTCTTAGGCTTTGTTTGATAACAAGATTTATGGTTCCTTCTACCCTTAAAAAAATTCTTCTACAGTAGGAGTAATGCAATTCCTTGTTCATCTGTCTGGCTTTGCTCTCACCTTCATCTGTGTATAAGAGCTGGGGCACCCTTCATCCGGCAGTAGCAGACAGGCTGAGCACCCTGTTGCTGTGTGCAATTAGCCCTGTTCTATCCCTCTGATCAGATTAGGGGCTGGGGAGAACATTTCCTCAACCAGGTACCTTCTGACATCTGCACACACCCATTTTGTCAGCTGAGGGATGCAAGGGTGTGTTTCTGCCTGTGTCCCACAGGCAGCAGGGACTTATATTTGCAGCCTGTCCGGCTTGCCACAGTCTCCTCTGGGGAATTGATGAGCTGCAAGGCTGAGCTACGATGAGGACAGTAATGCTTTATTGGATGTGGCTGTTGAGCAGGTGTGTACACAATGATAGTAAATAACATTGACCAGCAACGTATCAGCATGCTCAAAGTGTCACAATAATATAACACACTCGCTTACGGTAAATTTACTGTCTCTAACATCAGTTTTAAGTCATAGCTTGGTTAATCTAATGGTATAGTTGTATATTATGAAAAACTTTCTTCTGATATAGTAAGTATTATCGTTAAAAGGTTCTGATACTTTTTTCACCCTCTTTCCAATACATTTGACTCCAAAGAAAGCCTTTTTAACTGTTCTTGCAGTTTATAAAGAAATGTGTCCACTTATTAAAGCCAGACGTGCCATTTGGTAAAGGAATCGCATCCTGGAGAATGTTCCTTTCATCTTTTAAAAACTGCTTCAGCTAAATAATATGGGTGTTCAGTCTTCCTGAGTTCACTTTAGCAAATGTTGTAATGCTGACTTTAAGATAAATGGGTATTTGGAAGGACCGTGTTCTTCCCTGCTATGCTGAAGTTGTAGTATTTTCAGTATGGTACAAGATACCTTATATATGTTGTATCTGGACAATTCAGCATAATGCATCTACAGACAACACTCCTGGTTTTCTGTAAGTCTTCTATTATAAATTATTGGAGAAACAAGCTTCGGGATCATAATCTAATTACATCTGATAAAGTCTAGACTGCTTTGAAAGGATAGGTTTATATCTGAGTTACTTTATGACTGCTGATAGATGACAGTAATTGGAGTCAGGGACACTATAATGAGAAAGAGAAGTAAAGAGGATAAGAATTTTTGGCTGGGCTGTGAATCTGTTGTGATGGTATTGTTAATGCATTAAAATGTTAATACATATTGTACATTAATAGACCCATTGTTTAAAAAATATTCAGTGTTGTTCTCTCCTATTGTCAGCATTTTAGATGCATTAAATTACATAAGGAAATAAAATAAAAATGGGGCATCCAGCTGAGATCCTGCATGTCAAATGGATGTCTAATAAAAATTAAAGCACTTGTTGGTTTACATTGTGATTGTTATTGATTACCAGCAAAGACCAGATGGAAAGACTAAAGGGGATCTGGAGAGCAAAATGTTTGCTGCTTCCAAAGGTATGAGATGCCTGAATCAGAGAATAAACCAGAGAGGATTGGAAAGAGTTCTTACAAATGTTATTTTGAGTGATGAATGACTTCCTAAGACTCCTGTTGGAGCAGATCGAGAGAGACCATAAGAAGATGGGAAATGGCACAGGTGCGAGCTGAAATGATCTCCAGCAGATATGTTCAGTAGATCATCCCTGGAGAAGACTTTGAAATGAACTGGGCAATGAAGAAAGTTTTAGGCTATTTCATTATTATATGTCAGTAACAAAATAAGGTTATTGTCAGTGGGTGGACAAGATGCAGCTTCCTCATTTTATGGCATTGATGAGAATAGTTTTAAATTGATTAAATGGGATACAGGAGAAAGTTCAAGAGAGCCCCTTGTGATGCCTGTACAAGCCTGGAGGGCACAGGGAAATTAAAACTGGACAAATGAGACTACAGAGGTTGATAAAGGATTCATATTATGAGGTGATAGCTAGCAAAACCCCACAACCAAAAAAAACCCCAAGTCCTATTGTTGGTAAAAATTCTGACATGAAGTTACAGTTACGGAAAGGGTCCCACCTCATCTGACTGAGAGTCTGGGTGAGGTCAGTGTGAATTGTGGAAGTGTTATATCAAGGTAAGGATCCAGGCAGGTGCATGAAAGCCTGAAGGCTATCTATGCCAAATGGAAGAGAGGTGTTATCCAAAAAATGGCAATGTGTCCTGAAAGGCAAGTGGATTTGGTTGGGTGTCTGTATATATAAAGGGAATAAAGCTTTCAGAAAGAGAAGATGGGGTAAGAATAGAACCACTTGAAATAAAGAAGAAAAACAAAACCAAACATTTAGAAGCTAAGATAAGATAAAAGCTCTGCTGAGGTGGTGTTATAGTAACTCAAAGGTGGATGGAAATAAGGACAAGGAGAGAATGACTCAGAAACTGACAGAGGTCCATAAAGTTTCCAGTGGACAAATATTTGAGAAGTTGCACACAGCAGTTAATTAATCTGGAATAAAAAGTGCAGGGACTACTATATAAGGCAGGTTTGAATGTCATACTTAGTCCAAGGTCCAAAAAACCTGCTGGAATTAATAAAAATATATGACTGATATATACTGTAAAACAGTTCCCCATATTTCATTGGTTAAAAAAGCCTCCTAAAAATAGTATTAAGCATGAGCAAGGAATCTGCAAGTAATGGAAAGAGGATTGGCCAGTACAAAGTACTGTACCTTCAAAATCAGAAAATGTGAGAATTAATTGTAAATGTCTAAGAATCCACCTAACTAATGTAACTGTTTTTTAAAAAATAAAAATTACAAAAAGTAAAGAAGAATGAAAGTGCAGTCAGTGAAAAAAATGAAAGTTTTACAGCAGCAGTGATATAGATGGATAGGTTTAAATGTAATAGGTAGCACTCCCCATATTTTAATGATGCTATCAAACCCAGGACAAATGCAGGGCAGCTAATAGGAATGATTATGCAGAAATGGAAATTTTCACCTCCAGGGGGAAGCAAAACTTAAATTATGTAATTGTTTAAATCAGAAGAGACCATATAATCCACATCCAAGTACTTGCATAATATAACTGCAATTCCAAAAGCAAGTACTTTTAATAAATATATCATATCAGAAGTTGATATTACCTGGGGAAATATATGAAAAAATAGTACTTAAATTGAGGGAAAAAAAGGACTAAGGTTAAAGAGTGTTCGTATAATATCAGTAGTATGCCAACTCTTTTACAAGAAAAAAAAAAGTTAAGGAAAGACTAAGCAAATTACACAAAACAGGATAAATGACTTAAAATACAATGTAGGATCTCCACAAGAAGATCAAGCCTGATTAAGCCAATACCTTTAGCTGAAAAAATTGCTAAGCTAATTCTCTAAAAAAATAAGTAATCATATGGGCTTCTGTGAAATACCGTGTTCGTCATCTGCTGTGTGTAGTAATTTGTTAACACAGGATTTATGAATTAGTTGGCAGAGAGAAAAGAGGATGAAAAAATTAACGAGAAGTAAAATTGGAGCTGGAGGATGGGTTGGAGGTCACCAAAGTATTTCCCAATGACTGACTATGAGATCAGTCTTAGGTTATGTTTCCATTACTAACTGTACCATGAAAGCAACAATATTGGGGAAAAAAAATCTTGATGATACCAGTTACCAGAAGGATTATGCTGAAGACTGGAGTTTCATGTAGAAGAAATGGGATGAGCATGTGAGTTGGAAAGTAGCTCAGGTGGGATGAAAGGTTGCCATCAGAAGTGGAGGGTAATGCACTTGAGAGGTTGTATCAGGGTTGTGGGGAGAGACTGGACAGACATGGGAGTGCAAATCACAACTGGGGCATCAAAATGATACACTTGTGGAAAATGGACAGATTTTATTCTAGCATGGATCATCTGGCAGTATATGGAAGTCTGTTTCCAATGCAAGGAAGCCTTAAGACTGCTTGGTATAAGGTATGTGCAGAACATATAAGGTAGGTGTGAAGCGTAACACAGACAAATCTGTGCCAATGAGATCATATGTATTTAAGAAAAGTAAATTCAAAATGGTTTGGGAGCCAAGGCAAGTTTCTAAAATGCCTTGGGAAATGGAGAGACTGTTTTAGGAGGGGAGATTAAAATTCTAGATTTCTTTGACTGTAAAAAAAGAAAATTGATAGGAAATAGAATTGCTGTGTTGCACATAGGAGGATTTGTACATTAAAGATAGTATAAGTGCAAAAAGAAATAATGACACACTGATCTTAAGAATCTGTGGGGTGGAAATTTAGGCAATTTTTAAATATGAAGCATGGTGGGACAAGACTAAATTGACTAATTTTTAGATAAAAATATGTTGATTCATGAAAAAAGTATGTCATGTAGTGCCTGCAGGGAACAGATTTACTAATAAAATGGGTTTCTCTTCCTAATGGGTCACTGGAAAGACTGTTTAAAATAATACTAGTAAAGGTAGCATGGTGATATTCTTAAAAATTAAGAAATGCGTGTGTTTTGGATTCAGAAGGGAATAAACCCTCATGTAGTACTGATGTCTCCAAGAGCTACACATCACACAATTGCTTTTTAAACAGAATTTTGTGTGTTTGGGGTAACCTAGACTAATTTACCCCATTTTTACTATATGGATAATTTTCTTAAATTAAAACCTATTTGCATTTCTAAACATTTTTATTTTGAACATTTTTTTCTACTTTCATTTGGTAAAAGTGATTTTTACCCTGTACATCTGAAAAAAAAAAAGGAAAACCATACTGCAGCTGGCATTTTGCCAAGTTTTTCTTATAAAACCTTCATATATGCCAAGTGTGACTGTATTTTGCTGTATGTTTATAACAGTAATTATTTTTGATGTTAGCTTTCTGCAGTAAAACACTTTTTTGCAACTTACGGGAAGCATAAACTTTATGACTCTCATATTTTGCATAGAGAGGAAAACCTCACAGCAAAAGACTAGTTAGTATTTTATATTCATATTTCTATGATTAGTATGAGAAGTCGAGCTGATTATTTTTATAGCCTGATTTTTAAAAAATAGTATTGTATAAATAGGCTTAATGCAGTGCTGTGTAATGGAATCCTCCTCGTGGCAGCAAAGAAGGAAAGGTTTCTGCTGGAAATGGCATTTGGTCCAGCTCAGTAATGCAGCCTTTCCTACAACGCACAAAAAGATATTGGCAGCCTTAGGCTATGTTTTGTATAATGTCACTTTAGTTATTCAGGTTTTTTTGGGCTTCCTTTCTCAGCTTCAAGGAATTAAGTCCCATTGGGAGGGAAAAGATCCATATCTGAAATAGCATAAATTGTTTGTTGATTTTGTGAAATGTGTAAGTCATAGTGTGAGCAAAAACAAATCTTTAACTTTGATGGTGTGCTGTGAACTTTCTCCCTCTGCCAAAATGTTTGTCCTTGGAGGTGATACATGGTGGAAGCTTTCTAAGGGTAAAGATAACAGTACAGTGATGTGTTCTTGGAACTAGAGCATTGGGTTAAGTGTTTTGCTTGTTTATTATTTTTTTCCAATGCGTTTCATGTGAATGACAGTCATTTACACAACTTTAGCGAGTTTGGTGAATAAATGAATCCCAGGAAAATATTAGGCTGTTGCTCACAGTCTTGTTTAGAAGAGACAGTGTTTTCAGAGAGGCAGGATGATTCCTGCTGGAGGGTGGCATTTACGACAGCTGCCACAGGGCAGGAGCCAGCCATGAGCTCTGCTTTATTGCTGTTACCCTGGCATTTTCTCTGCAAAAGGGTCGTCCTGCTTCACACATAGTGCCTTTTGGATTTTGGCTAGGTCAATGCAATTGCATTGCTTTCAGCAAAGTTATGATGGTGTAGCTGAGATGGGAGTCTGGTGTAGGGCCCTGGCAGAGGGAGGATGCTCCCATGCCTGCCAGCTTGGCCCTGCTGCCCATCAGCAGCAGCAGCAGCATCCCTGCAGAGATGGGCACCTGCAAGGCATGGGAGAAGTGACCTGTGCACGGCAAATGCTCAACCCTGGAGAGATGCCGAACTTGGTCTAGCATTGTCCTTGATTCACACTATTCTCAGTCGTTTTGCAAGATCACCCACGGGTGTGAAGTGGGGAGGGATTTCTCTGCTAGGCAATGATGAGTCACCAGTGGAAACTGCTGCAGGTGGGAGACTGCCTATTTCAGGAGTTACAAATGATACACTAGTTAAGAAATGTAGGTGGAATAGGGATGGGCCCAATATGAGGTGAGACTAGTTGCAAGTTTGTGATTTCTCAGCGAATCTTTTCCCTCAATATTTTCATTCTGAATGTTCAGACAACTCTCCGTTTCATAACTAAATATACTGGGGTTTGGCGATATTTCTCACTTAGACATAATTAGGGCATGTGAAGGATCTTGGAGATCTAAGATAGCTATCATCTGAGATTTCTATCCTCAATTTGCAGACCATGCTGCATAACAAAATATGAATATTCATTTTGAACTTTTGGGGGTTGCTTATCCAAACTATTTGAAATTCACCAATCATTATCAAAGCTAAAATCTTCTTCTTCTTCTCTTCTCTTTGTTTCAATTACTGAGAGAGATTGCAAATTCTTACTTGGGAGAGTAGTCAGTATGGGGAGATGGACTACATAGCTCCAACTTTGAAAGTGGGACAGTTCAAGTTTCATGTCCTATTTTCTGTTTAAAAAGCCCCTTAAAGCAATGGAGAAAAGACATCTAAAAACTTACATTTCCTTTTTGCAATTTATAGATAGAGGTGATCCTGCCTTAGCAAGCTGTAATAGCCAACTTTGCTAGTTACTTGTTTGAGCAATGATGAAGTTACATAACTTTTCTTTAGGTAATACATTTGTCAGCATAAGCAAAGTTGGTACCTGTCTTTTATATCTGGATTTACAGCTTTCCCATTTTTCTTTCTTCCTAGATATGAGTTACATAGTCTTAGCCCCTGAACAACTGAACTTCAAGAATAGAATACGGTATCAGTGGTTTATCCAGTTCAGCATCCCCTGTGAAAACAGGTTTCTGTAATAAAATTTGTGGTTGCACATGTCACAGACTGTCAACGTTTATCTTGTATTCAAGATTAAAAATTTTTATTTCTGTTCACTGTTGTCATGTTTTTCTTTCCCTTAGCTTTATTTCCTTGCTCTCTTAGCTTTCCTCTGCCCTCCCTCATGTTTCTCACCTCTTATTCTCCCCATTGTAACAAGCTTTTATTTCCCTTTGCTGCTACACTGGGTCTGGCTTTAGTTTATGCTGTTTCTCTGTTCTCTAAGCATGTTTTTCTTTCTATCAATAATGTTTACCCTGTACTCTTTTGCAGTATGGACACTTTCTGTATTAGGATACAGTGAGAGTGAGTGAACAAGGTCCTGCAGATGAAAGTTTAAAGCTGCTTTGGTGGCCAAGTCCATGGCTATAAAAATAATGCCATCAGGTTGAGTGCTGTGAAAGCCAGAAGACCACAGCTTTCTTAAAATTAAGGGTGGGAAGGTTTGCCCATTTTTTCCCTGCCATTGCAGAATATAAAGTTGGTTGCTCTTCAAAGTGATCCAAGTAACTAAATGGATTTTGTTCATGCCCCTGGACTGGGCAATCAAGAAACAGAGGAGTCCATATGTGACACAGGAGGCTGATAGTAGGGTAGAAACCTTTGAAAAAATTAGAGGCAAAGGGATTTATCTGACACCTCAAGAGGAAAATTCTGATTCTTGCACCCAGTAGGCTGCTGTTATTGAATATTGGAATGAGCCCCCTCGAATGAGAATTGTGGAGCCTCTTTGAAGGGTTTCCATTGCATTGTGCCATGATTCAAAGGCAGGCATTAACTTCATTTAATGTTTAACTGCATTTGAAGGACAGGCCTTTGCATATAGTTTCAACTCTGTGCAAAACATAAGGGAAAAGCTTTAAAAAATTAGTCAAAATGCATGGTAGAAGTTTCCTCTATTTTCAAATGGCCTGGCTGATATTTCAAAAATTAGAGAATGGAAAAAGATAACCCTCCCTAAAAGTGACAATGGCTGCAGAAGGCTTTGTGTTCTGTGTTGGGGTTTTTGTTTGTTTGTTGTTTTTAATAAAAGAAATTGCTTTGTTTATTTTCTGAGATTTCAGCTGCATCGATATGACAGACCGTGTCACTCTAGCAATTAGAATTATTCCTGCGCTGGGCTGTGTGCAGTTTTCCTTTTGCAGGGAAGGAGGAATGCTCCTGTATGCCAGAGCAGGCAGTGCCCCTTCTGTTTGCAGAGTGGAACTTGTTGTCTACAGAAGTAGGAGGGGAAAAATATTAATCCATTCAAGAATTAATTTTCCAGACCATGCTTTTGCAAGGTTCTGTGTGTGTAAACTGAAGCTGCCTATCTTAGATAAGGACAGAAGGGAAGGACAGATGTCTGTGGACAGGAAAGAGGAGAAACAAACCGATAAGCACAGAGCCTAGGTACACCAGAGATGGCTTTATTTGTTTCTAAAAACTGAAATGTGATTAGAAAAATGACAAAATCTGTAATGTAAAAAATTTCAGAAGGTAGAAAATGACCCTTTGGCATTAAAAATGAGTGTTACCTGGGACTGGGGGATGGCCTGGCAGGGTAGCAAGCGCATCCCTCCATGGCTGGGCTTACGCTCTGGGTGCCTCCGAACGGACATCCCGAGCAAGTCAGCTCCTCACCCCTTGAATCTGTGCCCCAGCAGGGAGCCCGCAGCAGGAAATCCTTTAGCATACACAACTTCAGAGCTCCTTTCATTTCCTTCAGATGTCCTCACACTGCTGTAACATAGTGCAAGTGAAGTGACAATAAATGTCACTGGGAGTACAAGGGACCCGTTCAAAGACTCAGGGTGATTCTGCTGCCTTAAATTTTTATCCATTAGAAAGAAGCTTTTATTTTTTTAAGCTAGAATGGAGTATGATGAGAAATGTAATGTGAAGAAGTTGAAAGATTTCACTACCCCTTGGGGGGAAAACCTCACAAAATAACTCTCAGGTGCTTTATATTTGTTTACTAATTGGAAACTCTGGATTATTTTGACAAGAAAATTGCAAGTAAGTACTTTTTCTTTGGACTTCTGCTACTGTAAATAAAACATGTAATACTTTCCCTGTACAGGAAAGAATTAGTTTATAGATTCATAGTTTACTGACGTTTTTTATGCTGAAACTTATGTTCACCTTTCTGATGATGAAAATGGGTAAGTTACTTCAGTCTATCTATATACATATATATTGGGCATTTTTGGTAATTTTTTGGTATGGGCTGTAAGCAGATATCTGAAACACAATATTTTATCCTGAAGTTCTGTTCTACTCATTCATGAATAATTTATTTCCACTCTTTTTTAAAAGTAGGCAATTAGAGTAATAGGCACGTACTGGTAGTTTTTCAACTATTTTGGCTTACACTAAAATAAAATTCCATTTAAAAAAGAGAATATGTTTACTGTGGCATTGAATGAGAGCATAGCTCTCTCAAGATAATGGTCTAACTTTTACTTGCAGCAGTATCCATCAAATACAAATAGAAAGGCAACATGAAAAATTAGAGTAATAAAAAAGCAGATACTTTGCTTCAGTGAGAGACTGTGTGTGACCTGCCCTGGTGAACATTAAGAGAAAATTGGCTTCCTAAAACTATTTAACTTTAGTATGGTGTGCTAGCAGACATCAGACTGATCTAAAATAAGAGATGTTTGGGCAAGGAATTTTTTAAAAATTTTTTTCTTGTTAATTTATTTTAGTATGACTGTGAACCCATAAATATATTGTTTGAAGTAAGCAATCTTTGACACTGATAGGAAAAAAGTGTCATGCCTTTTTCCAGCTTTAGATTTTCTTGGTGTTCCAGCTCCTGGAATCCTAAAAGTCAGTTTAAACCTCTGATTCCAGGAAAAGAAAAAAAATCTCAACATTAGTGTTACAAAATGAAAATTGTGGAAATATTACCCGCCTGTAACTTAAATGCTCAAAATCCAAAAATTAAATGAAGAGTCCATTATTTTGGATTATAGTGGGGGTGCAGACACAGGGATGTGTTAAACAAAAGGACTTCTTAGCTCCTTAGGTTCAAAATACCACAGAGCTTTCCTCTGTCTCCTTCTCACATCATCCAAGGAGGATGGAGATTTTTAATAAAAGCTCTGTGAAAACTGAAAATAAAAGCTGGAGTTCTGAGAAGCTTTAATCCTGTTCTTTGAATTCATACAAAGAACCCAGCTATTTGTCATTTCATTTCTCATGCTATCTTTCTACCTTCACCACTGAGCAGCTTCACACCAGATCTAAATGTGAGGCAAACTGCAGTCTTCCTGAGAAAGTGTCAGTTGTGGCTGGGAGGGTCTGGGGGAGCAGCAGGACCCATCCTGTTAACTTAGTTTACCTTGCTTAGCTTATCTTTGAATTGTCATCGGCTTTGCTTCCCACCGTTCCTCTGACACCTGTGGAGGAAGGACATGCCATTCTCTTCTCAAGTTGTCATGAGATTCTCCTTGGTCCCTGTCATGTGTAACACAGTAAAGGTGGGAGAGTCTGCAATGCAGTGGGGCTCTGGTCTGCAGTAATGGATGCAGTTCAGCCTGACACCAAGGAGTCAACTTCTGGTGATGCTCAGGTGAGAAAACACAAGACCGCATCTCCCCTCCTTCCCCCGGGCCACCTCCTGGTGCTGTGCTGGCATCAGATGGGGCACAAGCTGTCCCTGTCCCTCACCAGGACTCAGAACCCCAGGACAGAGTGGGGGCTGCAGAAGTGCTGGGAATGTGGTCACTACCCTGGCTTATGGTCCCATGTGGTGGGTTGTCATCGCTGAGGATAAAGGATGTAGGCATGTGCTAGTGAGAAAAAGGACAGGAAGAGAGCAGTGTTCCCAGTGTGCTGGAGGAGGAATAAACTCCAAAGCATTTTTGACCAGACCCTGTGTAGGAAAGACTTGGGGTCCCTCTCAGGGCACAGGAATTGCCATAATCATGTGTGTGAAAGGGATCCCAGTGCAGACATGTCACTGTTGGAAATGGTTACAGAGGGAGTGTTACCCTTCAGCCAGTTACTTGGCTTTAGTGAGATTCTAGTTGACTGGCTGAGAGCTAGTCAGCCAGTTACTTATTTTTGGGTCCTTATTACTAGGTTGGATTTTCACTGAATGAGTTCCTTGAGCAACCACAGAGGTGGGTGGAAGTGGGACGTGCCAGACAGGGACAGATGGTGGGCTCAGAGATGGCATAGGCTTCATTGGGGCAGGAGGGGATGAAGGGAGGCAAAGAAGGTCTGCTGTCCTTGACGAGGATTTTGCTCCAATGTGTCCCACATCCCTCCAGAGAGGTCCTTCCAAGTGTATCTAAGACCTTCTTATCCTCCAAAAATGTCTTCTCCTCTGTGGTGATCGTTCATACTGCAGTTTTCATAATGTGATCATTCCTGTCACAGATGGAATATTTTACAAAGTATTCTGTCTATAATATAAGAAATATGCTAAACATCACCATTACGGTGCTTTTGAAATGCAGAAATTAAAATGTAAGTTGAAAGGTAGAGCTATTGCCTCTGCTGGGTTTATAGCATGCTGTCGGTGGGAGCTGTTAACCCTCAAACCTCCTGGGAGCAGCTCATTCGCTATGGGGAAAATGCTGGAATAGACTTCAGGGTTAATAAAATGTAGCAAATTGAATGTTTTACCACTATAGTTGTCCATTACTTTTTAAGTTCTGGAATAAATGATTGAACATAGAATGCTAACACAAACTGTTGCAAAAATCAATCTGAATGTTAAATCCTGCTTTTGTTTTGATTGAGGCAGAGTCAGTTATTAACTGCATGATCAGAGCGCAGACGCTGAGTCCTATTCTTTCCTTAATTGAGAATTGCTGTTACACATACTTGACAGTGGTTCATAGTGGCAATAATCCCTTTTAAAAATGGTTGTTATTCTAGTCATAAGTAGCTTGCCAGGGCACTAACCCCAGTTTCACCTCTGATGGTTAGGAAAAGAATCTGATCAGTAGCTGGTGATGTTTAGTGATTTCCTGCTAGATAATTGCCAAAGTAGCAAAGTAAGAAAACATAACTTTTAAAATATTTTACCTTTGGGTTAGAAAGAGGTTGTGGGCTGTGAAAAATACTGTAACTGTCATTGTTAAAAATGAAAATTCATTGCTTACTGAGAGTGCTGACTTAAAAATTCTTGCACGTCTTTTGTTGATCTTGCAGGCTGATGCACACGACCTGCTAATGCGATGCTTGGCTTTCCATACAGAGCCATTCATCCATGTTATATGTGAATGAAGCTTCCTGGTTTGTACATGTGCTGTGTCACATTCCTCTGGTTTTCTAACAAAGCTTTTAATTGGTATGCTGTGACTAATGAGCATGAAGTCCCAGAGGAAATGGAGCAGAATTTTCCATTATCCACCAAGAAGCTTCAAGCACATAGATTATCAGGGCTTGAACTCCAGGATAAACCAGGGTCAAAGGCTCCAAGTATAATAGAACCTCATAGCTGAATATTTTGCCTCCATAATATTAAATTAATAGTTTCTCAGCAAAACTGTATTGTCTGATGGCATTGTGCAGACTATAACTGGCATTTTGCTTGAACATCAGATCAAATCCCTGACCCATGACTGTTAAAGTTCCCATGACACTTGAATGCTGATGTCCTGCCTTGGTTCCGGTTTGGGCAATGATGTGTTGCATACTTTTGTGATATAAATCTCTCTTCGGTTTCAAGCAGAGAACTTGCTCTTCATTAATCTTCTGAAAAACTATTGTACAGTATTCCTGACACAGGGTTGCTGCCATATGGTGCACCAGACGTGGTTGCACTTTTTGTGTGGGTAAGAGCTCTGACCATGTTCAGAACCACTTTGTTTCTGAGATTAGGTGAGAGTGGATGTAGTGAGATGAGCATACCTATAGGCTCCCTCTGTCAAGTAGAGCAAAGTAATTATCTTCTGTGCCTTATGTTCAGCACACCTACTAAGTGTCCCCAACAGGCGCAATATCAAAGAAAATTTAAATTAACTTAAAAGCATCAAAAGAAATTAAGATTGTCACTGGAATTGGTGGGGGAGATTATGGCTAACTTTCCTATAAAGTCCATGGAATAATATTTTTACCAGTTCACTATTTTAAGATTTAACTCAATTTACAATTAATCATTTCCTCCTTTCTACTGGATTATCAATGTGAGTTATGCTTTGCTGTGAAACCACCAACCTAGAAAAAGAAATTGTTTGGGGTTTTTTAAGGTTAGTTTCAGCAGGGTCAGTTCCTTGAGCTGTCATGGTTCAGTGTGGGGCTATGTAGAGGTTTGTGGATAAAGGGACTTGAAGTGAGCAGTTGAGGGAAGAAGGAATGTCTCCTTGCAGTGACATTACCACCCCATGCCACGTTTTAGTTCAGGAAACTATGGTTTATGTCCTGTGAGCCCAGAATTTAAAAAAAAAAAAATCTATATATAATATCTCTTCCATTGCAGAAAACACAGCAGTGCTGGGTGGGGATGAGCTGTGTGGTGTAGGTGTAAGTTGGTCCATCTCATGGAGGTGGCTCCTCGTCTTCCCAGCAGCTGTGGCTTCAAGAAAGCCTTTCATTTGTTCCTCTCTTACACATATAGTTTCCTTAATTTCCTACCTCTGGAAAGGTGCTTGCCTTCTGGTGGGCTCTTGTAGACACTCTGTTTTCATTCTGTGAGGGGGTTAACAGAGGTGCTGTCAACTCTTGTGCTTGGTGCGTGTGTGCCCAGTGTCTCTGAGCAGTGTGTGTGTGTGCTGCACAGTGTTGAGACACAGCAAGGCAGCACGGAAGGAGTTCTGTGCATCTTTTTGAGAAACAATACGGGAATTGATGCTCCGGCAGCATCTTGGCCAGTTGTTTCATTATACTTAATTGTTTTCTTTAAGAAAAAGAAAGGAAATTCTGTATAAGCACTGTATTGATGGAACATTAAGGTGGTATTATTAGATTCAAAGTTTAGCAGATGTAAATACCAAGAACAATAAGTACATTGTGTATTCAGGTTGTGATATATTGCCTTTTTATCCTGTGAGGATAGAGTTTATGTTTCCTTTGCAATTAGGAGTTCTGGGTGTACTATCAACTGTGGATAGCCTGTCCTTTTCTTACTGTCATATATACCAGTGGGA
This sequence comes from Campylorhamphus procurvoides, assembly GCA_013396655.1. Classification (NCBI taxonomy): domain Eukaryota; kingdom Metazoa; phylum Chordata; class Aves; order Passeriformes; family Dendrocolaptidae; genus Campylorhamphus; species Campylorhamphus procurvoides. The sequence continues at coordinate 3,170,675 of WBMV01004137.1, forward strand.
GAAACTAACTGTGGTACCAAGTCATGGTAACAATTACTGCTTTAAAGCCTAATGAGAAAGGAAGGGGGAGGGGAGCTTAAAGGTTTTGGATGCATTCACAATGCAGGCAAGAGAGCACAGCTGATGTACTTCACTGTGGCATGGAGTCCATCCATTTACTCATCCAGGTCACTGTACTCAAAGCACATAAAACCAAGGGAATTGCTGCGAAGGTCAGCCCTGCCTTTCATTTTCCTCTGACAGATTCTGTAAAACTCAGAGTATGCATGTCTGCTAACCACATAAATACAGTGCAGGTTGTATTCAGTGACCTAGCGGTATTGCAACATATGCTGTGGCTTTGTCTGTGGAACACCTCCTGGATTGCAGCAGAGCAGAGCTTCTCACAGCCCTGGTGCTGCAGCCCTTCTGGGGTAAGGCCCCATGCCTGGCCTTAGGGCTGCTCTCACCCTCTGGCATCCAGCTTTTGAGTCCACAACTGGAAGGAGGACTTCTGTGTCCAACCCCCTAGTTGTCCCAGACAGCTATGGTGTGGAATCACACTCACAGATTTGCTGGTTTCCAACTCAAAAACTAGCTTGGTTTTCATACTTAATGCACATATTGGAAACCTGTTTGATCCATTATTCCTTTTCTTAACCAAAAGGGTGGAAATGTTATGACCAGCCTGTTTCTCTGTGTAGATAAATGTTTGGGAAAGTCTTTCCCCAATGCCTGTCTGGTTTTTTTAGCCCCATGTGCTCTCATGACAATCTAGAGAAATTTCTTATGTGTTTTTACTTCTATGCAGGTGAGAGGGAGGTGATTAAAAGTATGCTTTGGAACCCATGACTTGATGTCCCCTCTGAAAAGTCTTACCCAGCAAAACCTCCAGCCTTGCGCCTTTAAAAAACAGGTGTGTTTTCCTGCCAACTTCAACAGATGCCCAAAGGCACAAAAACCTTAAAGAATTGTCAGACAACAGCAAGTACCTCAAAAATTGCTCTTCCCACATCCTATGGCTGTATTTCCCAGAAAACTGAAAAGATGACTTCCACTTTTTTATAAATGTGATTTTGGCAGCTGTATCGAAACAACCTTTTTTCATTCAGTAGTTCAGCTGTTCAGAGAGGCATGTATGGAGTAATACTACTTCTTAAATAAAACCAATGCTAATATATGCTAATGTCTAATATTTTCATATTTATATTTTTTTTGTTTTATTCTTTTCATAAAAAACCTTACAATTTTCTTCTGAATTTTATACTTACATTTTAAGGAACTATAAAGCTATAACCTTTAAGATCCTTAACTGCTTTATAAAAGGAGGATAAAGGTGTTTGCTTTTTTAGTGCTTTAAGAGATATTCATATTCTATAAAATATACCATATTAGTTAATCTGGAGCTTCATTAAGCAAGTGTAAAAATCAATTTTTTTTTAAAGTGTGAGGAATATTTGATTTTTTAACAACTCTCTGAAATGAGATGCCATCTACTACTTTTTAGTGCTTGGTTTGTCGAAAAGATCAGAAGTACATTCCTTATTGACTTAGTCCTGTGCTGAGTGTAAATTCACATAAAGAAGAGCAATTTAACATATGACTGACCTTTTACAGTGTGAAATGAAGAAATGCACTGTTAAGGTTACCAGAGTGTGACAGGATGTTTAATCAGCTTCTTTGCTTTAAAGAACAGTAGGAAGGAGATGATGTATTAAAGATGATAGCTTCTTGTAGATTTTAACTCGTAATGCCAGGATCTGAGTACAATAGCAGATTAAATCTCTGTAGGGGGACTTCCTACTGGACTTTCTATATTTAGATGTTTGTGGCTGCTTCTTCCTTCTCACTATTGGCTTTTGCTGCCTTGAAGAGTTGAGTTGCTTTCCTTGAGATGTGCTTCCAAACTCTGGTAATGTATTTCTGTTAAGACCAATTTTTTTCTCAGTTTTGTAGGAAAGGCAAAAGAAAACAGCATAAAGGGAGCCATGCATTTCCTAGTGCATGCACAAAGTAAATTCATTATTTTAAGCACTGGATGTTTGCATGTGTACAACATGACAGCAAACTTTTATATAATGATAATAAATCAACACAGATTTGCTTATACAGCTGCGTAGGTAGGATAGTCCAGTGTTCTGTCCCTCATAATTGAAAACTCCCTGTAGCTGTGAGAACCTCCTGTGAGGCAGGCACACGTCCCCAAGTCAGATGGCTTTACCTGGCTGTCTTTTCTCCCTGACCAACATAGACTGGTTTCAGAACAGCTCTGTATTTTAGGAACAGCATCCTTTTTCTCTACTGCCCTCTGTGCCCTGTCTTGAGATCCATTTACAATAGGAGTCCTGATACTAGCCTATTTCAGTCTGGCACAGCTGCCATTATGATATTAATTTTAATTATAGTGAGACCTTCTTCATCTTCTCCATTGTTCATCCTTAGGATGTTGCAGTTCTGTGCATCAAAATACTCCACTCTGTGTCCCTACTATGAACTTTTCAGAGGTCACATCTCTTGCACTTCACTGTCTTTCAAAGGTCCATTTGTGTCCATTCTGCTCTTGGGTTTGGACTAGATAATCTTTAAAGGTCCTTTCAAACCCAAACCATTCTATGATTTTATTATTTCTATTCTAATTCAGATGATGCATATAGGTTTTCTTAAAATTTTAGTAACCACTTCTTTATCTGTAATTTGTATTTTTGGGTCATACTTTTACTAATGATCTTCATCTTTATGCCAGGCAATGTTCCTTATTTTTATTAAGGTATATTAACACAGTAAAACAATTATAATATTACAGAAATACTCTCCTAATAGTCTTGTACATTTAGAAGGATGCTCTTCTTTTCATTGTAATGAACTTTCATTTTATTGGTTTTTCATGAAGCAGTGTGGTGGGTTGACCTTGTCTGAATGCCAGGAGCCCACTAAAGTTGCTTTATCACTCCCCTCCTCAGCCGGACAGGGAAGAGAAAATATAGTGAAATGCTCATGGGTTGAGACAAGGACAGGGAGAGATCACTCACCAGATACCATCACGGGCAAAACAGACTTGACTTGAGGAAATTAATTTAATTTATTACCAATCAAATCAGAGGAGGATAATGAGAAGTAAAACAAATCGTAAAAAAACCTCCCGCTCAACCCTCCCTTTTTCCCGGGCTTAATTTTAGTCCTGATTCTCTACCTCCTCCCTGACAGCAGTGCAGGGGGATGGGAAATGGGGGCTACAGTCAGTTCATCACATGTTGTTTCTGCTGCTGCTTCCTCCTCTGGAGAAGAGAACTCCTCACACTCTTCCCCTGCTCCGGCATGGGATCCCTCCCACAGGAGACATTGCTCCACGAGCTTCTCCGACATGAGCCCTCCCCACGGGCTACCGTTCTTCATGAACTAGTGGGCTCTTAAGTTACAAGCTTTTTTTCCTTCTTTAGTTTGACAAAAGTACTTCAAGTCCTGTGCAGCTTTTGTGTCTTTTAATAGTGGATCTATTTTATCCTTGTCCTTTGTGGGAATGCATCCAGATCAGGGCAAGAATTTAAGTCAAATGACTCTGAAAATTTTATAATCTCAGAAACCTCCTTTTGAGGCTACAGGAGCAAATGCATTTCCTGACATTCAGCAGTCTTTGTTATGCTGAGTATGCCCATGTCCTCAGCATAAGATCTACCACCTGCCTCTAGGATGCCAAACACTCCAGCACAGGCAGTGAGATAGTGATAGCTGACAGCATCCACTCACGGTTTATTTTAAATGTCTTAAATCCAAGAGAATTACCTAAGCACTGGGTTCTTGTCATGTGGTCTTAATCTACTCTTGGATTGGAGAAGCTTCAGGTACCATGCTGTCACCACAGAACTAAAATAAGTATATATGTTTTGGTCACCAGGCTGTCCTTGGTGCTGTTTTGTCCATGGCTTCCCCTTGCTGGGGTGATGCCCTGACAGCTGGTTTGCAGGCTGATGGACATGGGAAGGCCTCAGCTGGGAGCACAGAAGACAGGTCCAAGAAAAGAGGAGGCGTGAGGAAAAGTGGTGGGATTGCTGTGTGCTGGATATGGGAAAGCTTCTTCCCTCCTCTAACTTCTAAGTATCTCTTGGGTCCCCCTTGGATCTGGCTCAGGTTGTCTGGAAGATGGAATTAAATCTGTATACGATTTCTGCTCTCTGTGTCATAAGGATTGTCACAACCAGGATTACAAGCATTAGTTTTAAAAATGGTGCAGCTGAGGTAAAAGCATTAGCAACATCATTGAAACAAATCTCTCCAGTGATACCTGAATCCCTATGAAATGTGTTACAGTGCATCATTTAAGGGAGTGTTCTTGGGGAGTGCAAGATGCCTTCACAAAGGACACTTCTGTGGCAGCAAGACATGCATGCACAGTCATAGTAAGATGTCAGAGGTTACACCTACACCAGTATTTTCCGGAAGGGAATTAAGCCAAAACAGGGACACACCAAGTTTTTGGAAGAACTGGAATAAAAGTTCAGAGTCTCCATTTGAGCTGTGATGTAGCTGGCAGCAGCTGCTTCTCCCCACCTACATCTTGGCTGTGTCCAGGGTGACTCTGACACTCTGACAGAAGAGGCTACAGTCAGTAATGGTTTTCATTGAAAAAAAAAAAAAAAAAAAAAAAGGAATTACCAGCAGCAAAAAATCCTTCTGTAAGTCCACAATCAGAGGTAACATGATGAGTAAAATGAGGATATTGTAAAGAGCATTTCAGAAACTTCACCTCTAAATAGCAATTTTATACAAAGTGTGGCTGCAGCCTCTTATTGGGTCCTGCTACTACCCTTCTTCTATTTCTCTTCCAAGCAGGAGCAAAGTTCATGGGTGTAGGAAGGGTAGCTGCACTCTCTTCATTTCCCAAAGATGCTTTTTGGACATTGTAAAATGAGATTTCAATTTTGCAGAGCACTGAGTAACGTGCGACAGGCCCTATGGAGCTTGGGACCCTTCTTTGGGAACCACTGTCTTGAATTTTAAATGTGAAGTCAAGACAACATCTGTTTGCATTTAGTCTGCTATTTAAATGAACATGGATTTTGGTGTGGAAACGTAATTAGTCTGAGACAGTGCTCCTTTTTCTCATATGAAATAAAAATCATCATCCACTGAATAGATCTGTAACAAATTTTATTGACGTTTTGGGAGGTTCAAGCATTGCCAGTGTAAATGAAAAGTATTGTCACATGCTTTCCCAAGACAGAATTGCAGTACATCGGCACATTTTCATACCTGCCACCTCTAAGGTAGGAGCACTCATGAGGTAGCCATGAGCCATCAAATGCCTCTCTCTGCATTTCTCCCAGGAGCACGCTCAGTTTTATTTCCCTGCTTCCTAATGAAAAATTTCTTTGCCAGAAAACTTGTGGAAATATTTTTCTTGTATTTCTTCATACTTTTCCCAATAGACAGCATCTTTCAATTTCAGCTCTTTTCCTCTGTCACGTTGACCCCAATGCTGTCCTTTCTGGATTTCCTGCATACTTTGTTTTTCCAAGTTTCTGTTTTCAGTTTGTGATCATTCTTTTGTACTGATGGAGCATCTGCCCATAATTTGCATTTCTCTATTGTGACAAGCCTTTTTATTATAGGGACGCTTTGAGTAAGTGATGAATTCTAGATTAGTCTGTTATTCTCAAAGATGACTTCTAGTCATTTAATTTCTACCCCTGAATGAGCAGCCTGGGCTCTTGATACAGCAAATAAAATCTCCACAGAGAAGTCCAGAGCACTCTCCTGATCATGGATCAGATTGTCCTAGGTTGATCAGGGCTGGAGAAAGGTAGGTCCCTAGGAAGGACCTTCTTTGGCTCTTGCTTTTTATGGAAGGTGATGATCCTCTTGTGCAGTTCTTCTGTCTCACATACAAATATTAAAAGGCTAGATCATGGTTTCTCTGTTTTCCTGGTCTATAGCAAGGTCAGAAAAAGACATGAGCAAGCAATTGGTAAATCTAGGAGTAGCATGATGTATTGAAGAAGCCTGTGATTGCCAATCCGATGCTACAGAAAAATCTCATGGAGAACTCTTTTTGTCAACACAGTCTCCACAGAAGAGTCCTGGGAGGGTTGCGTGAAGGATGAAGTGCTCACAGCACAGATGGGTGTTCAAGCTTCTTTATCAGGTCCCAGAGGGAAGGCACGGTCTCCATGGGGCCAGCTCTGGCCTTCCACCCTTTTCAAGATCTAAATGATGCTGGAACTGCAGCATCAGTCTCTCTGCCAAAATCCCTTAATGATACAGAGGGATCTCCAAGAGGGAGTTTCACAAGCTGTGGTGCAAGCCCCCCTCTATGGCCCGTAAGAGAGGAGAGGATTGGTTCCAGGCTGAGGATATGAAGAAGAGACAGAAAACACTGTCTTAAAAAAAATAAATTAAAAATCCAAGCAACCCCCAAACTCAAAGGACTCCTCTGTTTTCTCAGTTAATGAATTCCTAACAGCCACCTTTCATCATGGCTCTACCAATGCTGATTTCAGGGTCTAGCATATGGTTTAGCTATTGATTTGGCTTCCATTTAATTGAGATTGTTGAAACAAGATTGTTCCATGCTGTGCAGTGCACATTGATACAGCCATTCACTAAATATTTGGCCTTTTCCTTGCCTATGTAATGGCAGTAAAGTTGTCAGGAGGCTGTTACCACCTGGACCTTTTTGCTGTGTGTTGTCTTCTGACTGTTGACCCTACCATATGGGGTGAATTCCCAGATCTTGCAAGGCTGTGTGGGGCTGGTGTAGAAATTTTCATTTAACGTTCATGCCACAGTCTGTCCACTATTGGCCTCCATAATCTGTTACTGGTTAGTTTACAAGATTGGCTTATAAAAATACACATACAGGGTGATTGAAAACTTTTTTCCTTACTACAAGTGATCTTAACAAAGAGCTTTCCGGACCTGAAAGAAAAGACAAGCAAGCATTATGCTATGATTCAGGTTTCTGCAGTAGGACATCTTTTAAAACAGTTCATAGAGATCTTCTTTCTGAAATGGCTGCATCAACCTTTAATGAAGTGGTAGTCAAAATTTTGAGATGGGTTTTGTTTGATTAGGATTTTTTTTAGTTCGTGAGGTTATTCCTGCCTGTAGATTGAGAGTTGCTTCCTTTTGCTGTTGAAGGCTGAGGTTGGAAAGGAAGACTTACTGCAATTTATTTCAAGAATAGTCTGAGGAGGAAATTCCCTTCTTGTTCCTAATAACTGGTGCAGAACACTCTGCTGGCGGAGGAGAATAGTTCTGTAAGTTAAAACATTTATATGAAGTTTTGATTTCATACATCTTGTTACTATCTAGAAATTTAATTTTATTGTAAACCTAATATGTTTTATCTTCTTTGTTAAGAAGGGGGTGAACTGCAGGTGTTGTGTATAGCTTTGATCAGTAGATACTAATTTGGTGATATAGCAAGGGTGAAATGTACAGTTAAATAAAACAATAACAGATCCGCTACTGCTTGTATGAAAAAGCACCAGTCTAAGCTGCTGGGGTACGTCTGAGAAACATTAGCAGTGCATTTCATTATCCAGGAGCATGGATTAAGAGAGAGAGGTAATTTTGCCCCTTCATGCATCTTTAATGTTCTTATCTTTTCAGATGTTTCAGATTGCTTTAGGGTACTTCCATCAACAATTTAGAATCAAGGATTCTGTTTAACTATCAATAGTAGGGCAATCCAAACCTCCTTCAAGGCAGAGCTAGATAACCTAGATGAGCAGAGTAGAATGAGAGTGTTTTTCCAGATAGATTTCTCTTTTGCTTTAATACAAAATAAAGTGTTCAAGGAATACCTAATTCGGTACTTCGTCCAGAAGCGTGTGCTGACATGCTGGGAGCAAGAGAGCACTGCAGGCTGTGGGCAGAGAGCTGGGTATGGAGGCAAGATGGAAGCCCCTGTGCTCCTTCCTTACATGATGAAGGTGCTCCTGTTGCAGAGGCGGGGGGGAGTCTTGAGGGGGCTGTTGCTGAAGCAGAGCGGAGCTACCTGAAGTCTCCTTGCCCTCTGCTCTTTTCCCACAGGGGTGACTCAGGCAGGGGGCAGTAAGGCAAAGCCGAGGATCTCAGACAGGTGTGGCACTGCCTGTGCCTCCCTGCCTGCTCCTCAGCTGTCAGTAGGAAATATGTCTTCATTCCAGTGACTGGGATTCCACTGCTGCTTACGGGCCCCTTGCAAGAGCTACTATACAAATGCCAAAGGGGCTCTACATCCCAAAAGTCTTAAACTGTTGTAAATTCGCATATTTTCTCCTTTTGCCACCCTTAGGAACTGAGGTTTGGTAAGCAAAGTCTTAAATTTTTATGCAGCAGAACTCAAAAGAAAATAATTCCTAAAAAAAAAAAATGAATAAACTCAACATTGAAGAAACATCTTTTGCCAGATAATTTATCAAGTATTCTCTACAACCCCTTTGGAGCCAAAAATGTTGCTGCAGGTGTGAAGTTAGTTTGCTCACGAAGCTGCTTGTTTACCCAGGTGAGCCACCCTCACACGCTGTTCCTGCAACATACGTGCTAACCTTTGAAGAAAAGACACATTCCAGCATTGAGTGTCTCATCCCATCCCATATTCTGTTTTGGGACTTGGCCAGGTAGGACTTTTATCTTCTGCAGAGTGTCACCTGCTTTGAATTTCTTAAATATCTCTGTCAGATATGCGTGCCAGTATGGGAAACTATTAATGTTCACTTCTTTCATGCATCTTTCAGAAGACTATTGCTACTTTTAAATGAAAATCAGGAGATAATTTCTGCAATCCATTTTAAAGTCTCCTTTATTATATCATAAGTAAGAGCCTAAAACCCATAGCAGAATTCTTTGGACCATTATACCACATGCTGTACAAGAAATTTTTGTGCCTCTTGGTACAGTTTATAATTTAATTGATGATCAGCAATATATAGAAGGACAGATATGCTGTGAAACATACAAGTGTAACTTTATGTGTTTGAGCATATAGGTATATATGTGCGATAGATCAAAGTTAAATAATCAGTAAATTATCTATATGAATTTATAAACTTTTTAATTAGTGTCAAATAACTAAAGTTTGTGGCATTCTTTATTTTATTTTTCTTACATCTCTTTATTTTGCTTTAAGTTTAGGCCTTTGTATTTCTTGCCAATGAAAGCCCAGATTTAAACTTCTAAACTCTATCTTAGGCAAATTGCAGGAATTCCCATCTTACTTTCATTTTTATCCTGCCATTTGAAATGCAAGGAAAAAATTATAATTTGACTGTTAAAACATGCTGGGTGATTTTAGTGTGTTTTGAGTATTCAGAAATTTTAGAATTATCTTTTTCTTTAAATAGAATTGCCTCCATTGTCATTCCAAGTGCTGAGAAATGGTATTGTAAGGCAATTATTTTGTACTTGTAAACAAACTTCCATATGACAGTACTTTGAAAGTGTGTTAAATTAAATTGTGCCACATCTGTGTCTGATGTTAAAAGCATAAAAAGCAGCCAAAAAACAAACCCTCCTAATGGCCTCAAAATGCAGACTATGCATATATATTCAAAACTGCCTATCTCTAAATAGCAAACATAAAACATAAACGCCCCCCTAAGCTTTCTCCATGAACTTTTACTGTTTAATAGACTTTCTCTGCCAAACTTGTCCTTGCTTACAGTTTCCTGGCATGGGCAGAGACAGTCATTCTCTTCCATGCTCTGACCGGAGCTATTTTGATGTCACCTTGTCTGCAGGGTGACAAGGCAAAATACTCGTGCTGCTTACTGCAATGCCTGGAGCACCCAGTGCCCTACTCCTTGGCACCTTCTTTAATCAACCCTTGCTAGGTCTGGCACAGGCAGGGCTGCACAGTTGTGGTGGCACTGCAGAGAGAACCACTGCAGCCAAAGCCCACCTGTCTGTGGTGCAAAAACCATTTGGTTTAATTCAGTGCTGGAGAAGCAGCGCAGATGGGGTGAGCTGATGTGCTCTGTGAGCATGTCTGCTAAATGTCTTTGGAGAGAATGCTGATCCTATTGCTACCAGGTGCCATAGCAGCAGAAACCAAGACCTGGCACGCAGATTGAGTGGTGGTAGGTTTGTGCAAGGTATGTGACACTGTGAATGGACTTGCACTGAATTTGTGCCAGGGTGGCAGAACCTGTTATGACCCAGAAGCTGGGTGTCGGTAAATTAAGCCAGCGGCAGGCTGAGAGAGACTGGGTCAGCAGAGCAATATGGGTTTAAAACTTACATAAGTACATAGGGTTCATTAAAACAGAAATGTAGTAATCTAATTACATTTTAATTTTTTTACCTAATTGGTGTTTAGAACTATTATATTGTGTGTAAGTAAATTGCGGTCTCTTTTTAGGACACAGTGAGGCTTTATATGTGTATAAAATAGAAGTGAAAACGCATCAATGAAGTTATATATATATTGGGAACCACCTTGTGAGGTTAGTATGAAGCTATATTAAATTATCCCTTGGCAGTTTAGTTTTGCCTGAAAAACTTAATGTATTGGCTTTTAAAGGGCTTTAACTGAAAGTTAACATAATTTTTAGGTTGTAATTTTGCAGCAAATTGTGATTTTCATAGATTGGTGAGGTTCAGCACAGTAATTGGAAATTCATCTATCGTTGGAAACTATGTGAAAAGGAGTTTTACTTATTGTTTGGATTTAAATTGATTCTCTTTATTTCTGTGCTTATTGATTAATTTAAAGAATAGGAATAAAAATTACCAGGTTATATTACAATGGCTAAACCTTGACAATAGTTTTGTAGGAAACAGACCATGTAAATGCAAAATCAGAATGGTGTGTTTTCCTAAAGTGGTACCATATGTTAGTTGATTAACAAGTTGTAGGGATATTAGAAGATCTTTGCTGCTGGTAAAAAGGAGCATATGTTTTCTAAGTCTTTTATCTAATATGGGTAAAAACTTTGCCAAGTCAAATTTAAACTTTTTTTTTTTCTTTTCTTGGGAGAGTGGTGTATCATCTGTATATTCTTTGGATATTTTTCTTCCCATAAGCAACACTAATGCATTATTGGGATTTAAGTCTAACCCCATCCCTGGGAGGAAAATGCAATAACATTACGAAATAATGCAGATAAGAAATAATGCAGAATGTCTCATGTCCAGATACTTTATATGAGCAGTCCAAAATTATTCCAGCATCACAGCTTGTGTTTGGTGTAACACTTTATGTTTTGTTTTGGTTTTATCTTCAAGCAGACATCAACTCCAAGTAACTAAAGAGCAATTCTAAGTTTGGTTCCTTCAGAACTCAGCAGTTTACACTGACAGTATTGCAGTGAGTGTGCAAAGTTCTAAGTGTGTGTGCCTGCATGCATCACTGGTGTAACTACAAAAACAAATGTCAGGAATTTTACAGAGTAAAGTGTATCTCCACTTAAGACCTATTTTGAGATCTTAGATAGAGTTTTAAGTGGTTAATCAACCTTATTTACTGGCTTGCTGCAGAATCTCTTTTGGTCGAGACAGTTTTGGGGCTGTAGGGAGGGCCAACAGTCTGAGGCTTCACCCTGAAAATGAATGAGGTCTTAGAGAAAGACGGGATTTTAAGCTGTTTCACACCTGTCAAAGCGAGCTTCCACTCCACTGTGCTTAAGATCACAGTTTGTGGTTTCCAACACAGCATCTAAGAATAGCTTTAACTTTTCTTATCCAGGCCTGGTGAAGTTTTTGGATTTCAGATGGGGATCTTACTGGCCACAGAGAGCCTGTAGGACATGCTTCTGGATGTTCTTCTTTTGGGGCTCCTTTTGTTTCACTGATGATGAGAGAAAAATGAAAGTTTAAATAAAAACTTTTTCAAGAAAAGTGGCTTGCATGTTGTTAATGTCTCTATTGTTGAAGTCTGATTTCTCTGTTCATCTGATTTCCCCATACTTTCATTAGAAGGCTGTAATTTGAAGCTGTGAAGTAAGTTTTGAAACAGACAATGGGTGGAGATCAACTTATTTTCTGGATGCTTTGGGACTTTCCGTGGTAGGAAACTGTTTAGTTTTGCAAAAATTGCCTGTATTTCATTGGCAGGACATTGAGCTTAGTCATCTGATGACCACAAAGTGAAAAGCTAGGACAAGTCTGGAGACGAAGTAGCAAGACAGGAAGTGAATTCGCTCCCCTACTGACAGGCTGTGCTTTAAGGGACAGCGGCTTCAGTGCCTGCAGGAGGTGGGTGCTCGCTTTCCCTGTAGGTGGTCACACCGGTGCTGAACAGCCCTCAGCTGCTGTAAAACCCCAGGCCAGCTGTCATCTCTCACCAGCCCAACTATCTATTCTATCCAGCTACAGACAGCTTTGAAAACTCAGCCTTTTAATTTTGTATTCATCTCTACATAGCTTTTCTCCACGGGTTTCCTGGGGGCAGGGGGTGGGGAAGGGCAATACATGAGGCAAGGTAAGATATGTTGTCAGCAAAATATGTTGAAGATGGTGATCCAAGAGGTGAGAAAGAAGCAGCTAAGCAGGAAGTTGTGTGGATGTGTGTTTGCGTGAGAGGAGTGTTACCTTCTCTGCGTGGTGCCATATGCTACACAGACCCGAGATCCCAGCGCAGCTCAGCAGAGCCCAGTGTGGATGCTGCAGTGTGTCTACATGGATTGGGGTCAAAGTGTAGAAGGAAGCACTGTTTGCAACTCTTCTGGCACAGCCACAGCAACCATTCATGAAGTGTTACCGACAGAAATTTTAAGAGCAGGCTTCATCCTTCGGTTTTCAAAGTCTGGACAGGAATCATGCGACAGCTCCATCTGGTATGAGATTGCAAACAGAAATGTAGTGCAAGGGAAAGACAGACCATCCTCAGCCTTGTAAAACAGCATTTTATGGTGGTGAAACTCTCCTTGGAATATGCTCAGAGTTGGATTGTTTTGTTTCAAGAGAAAAGTGTTTAAGAAACTGATTGTCTATTCTGCTGGCAGCAAAACTGTATGACAAAAAGTGTAGGACAAAAATAGAAGTAGGAAAGTCTTCATACAGAGGATCTGGAACATGAGTTTAAAATTTAGAATTAAATGTATGTTTGGCTCTTAAGGAAAACAGTCTGCATGGGAATCACTGCCTAAAACATTATGGAAATATTAGAAAGAGTATTAGAAGATATTTTCATGTACAGAGAGTACCTGTTTTTCCAAATAAAAAAATTAATTTTATTTTATTCTCAGAACTACTTAAGGTAGTGTGATACCATCCAAAAAGCCGTATGTGCAGATGTTTCCAAGTGATCACCACTGCCTCCACTGGAGAGCTTCCCACTGAACAATAAGTGCTCTGCTGCGTGTGAGAGTGGCCTCCTGTAACACTGGCCCTGTATGCGCTCGGTGCTTTGTCTGATGTGTGTGCTGCTGTACAGCCATGGAGAGACATCTCAGGAGACTAATTCACACTATCCTAAAATAGGTATCTAGATTGAGTGGAATAAATAACCTTCAGCAGGTTCCTCTTTCACCTCTGTGGTTTATTAGGTGGACACTGGCTGGACATTCACTTGTATTTTGATGACTGAGACTAAGTGAAGTGTGGCAGGTTGGTTTCCCTTCAGAAGAAGGAAGCTCTGGGATTCTTTGGTGGCATTGAAGAAGGCATCCCATCAGCTAGAAAACAGCACTCTGATTTTCTCTTATTTGCAGTGTCAATACTGCAGATGGGTGTAAAACAGCTGTAGCCTAACCAGTGCTTCTGCCAGCCTGCAGCCACCTTTGCGGGTCCATAGGCAGAGGATAGATTTGGTCTGTTCTTATCCAAACAACAGTATCCAAAGGTTCTTTATGCAAGCTGTTGTGAATTTTGTGTGCTCCACATGCATGAAGCTTCTGTGATTTTTTTTTAACCACTTCAGATTTTCAAGGTCAAGAGTTACTGAGATACATCACTGTATACTGTGTCATATGTGCATCACTTGAAAAACAGTATTTGATCATGCAAATAAAATGTTTACAAAAAGTCTGCTGCAACATATCCCAGCAGCTCCCTGTTACAGCAGTAGCTCCAAGTGCAAGACACTCCTCACTACTCTGATGTGGTTCTGCAGTTAACACAGAAGTACATAATCTCAGGTATGAAACTGCCATGGCTTTCCTGCGTGCTTGATAATTCAGTAAGAACTGCTTTCTAAAGTACTTGAAAATCTAATGAGATTCTGGATAGGCCTCTTTCAAGTCAGTGAGTCATAACATTCCTTGAGAAATTGATAGTAAAAAGTTTCTTACTGTGAATAGCTGCTTAATAAAAGGTGTATTATTCTTTGCCCTTGAAAAATCTCCAGACTTAGAAAAAAAAAAATCTCCTGTTTCCTTGGAGTGAGAAAGCAGAGAGGTGGTTAGACATCTCAATAAGGTAAGGAAATAGTAAAAGCAAATTTCCAAAGAACTACAGCGTGATGCCTTCATGGTGAGGTTGTGTGCAGTTGTGTGGGCAGATATTCAGGTTTCATGCTTCTAAATGAGCAAATTATCAATGATACAATTGCTACTAGATCCAGTACTACATTTTGGAGTACTGTGTGCTGATCCGCACAGCCTTCCCTGCCTATGCCATGGGTCCCATATTCCAGAGACATGGGAAGGTCAAGGGAGGCTTGGTGCCATGCTGATCTCTGATCTGAGTTGCAGCACCTGAAGTCCTCCAGAGTGGCGTCTCAGTAGTGGAGAATTAATATGGGAGAAAATACTATCTCAGCCTCCCAAAGCCATACAGATCCCTTGTTCAAAAGGTTTAATGGTGTTCTGACACTTGGTGGTAGCCGGAGCTTTGGATGCTGGTGTCATGTAAGATTTAGTCTGCACTGTCTGCCACCTCTGTGGAATAGCTGAAGCACTGCAAATTCATTCTCTTGCTCTGCACTAACTTTCCTGTGTACACAAATGTGTGAGGCCATTTTTACAACAGATGAGATATGAATTAACAGACTGTATGCCATTCACTTTTTCCCATATCCTCACTTTAGGAAGAGGTTTCCATATGATTCTCACCACATAGCAGTGTTTTGATTAGGTCTGGCATTGTTATTTTTCTGTTGTAATGTAAGTGTTCTATTTCTTTGTGTTTAGCACATATAACGAAGTCTTATTGTCAGCGTTAGGGGTTCTTGTACCTTGTCAAGTGTAAGAGCAGTTGTAGCAGGCCGAACAACCTGTCTTGAATGGTGATGGTTACCTAGGGAAGCATACAGGATCAAGGAGAGTATGTAGTCATATTGTATATCCTCTCAACTCCCAGAAATATGTGTTTAAGAGATTACTTGAAAGAAACCAAGGATAATGTCCTTTTTTTAACAGTGCTCAATGGAATTTTTTTCCATCAACTTGTATTTTTACTTTTTTAAATTCCTCTCAAACTCAGTAACTGCAATGTTCTACAGAAAGTGGTTCCCCAGCTTACCAACACTTCCATAATGCTCTGTGAAATTAATATGCACATCTATGTATTTTCGAGTCATTAGCCTACTTCATTCATTTGATGACCCTACAGTATCTATTGGGGGAGACAATGAACAGTCTTTCTCTATTCAGCATCTCTCCGTCACTCATGTTTATAGACCTCAAACAGATGTTTGAGTCATCTGTTTTCATAATGGAGAGTCCTACATAATTTAGTTGTTCCTTGTGCAGAAACTGTTCCATAACTTTGATCATCCATGCTGCTGCCTTCTTAACATTTCTATTTCTGCTGTATCTTCTTTGACCTGAAGTAAATTAAAATTGCATACAATATTCCAAATGTGGGTAGACTGTGGATTTGTGCAGTAGCATAATATTATCTGTCCTGCTCACTGTTCTTTTCCTAGCATTTTTTAACACCTATTTGATTTTTTAATCACTAATGAGCACTGAACTGAAAATTGCAGAAAATGGTTGTAACCTCAAACTCTCTTTTTGAGCAATAATAGTCTGTTCAATGCCAATGTGCATCACTTTACATTTATCTACATGGGATTTCATCTGTCAATTTACTGCCTAGTCAGTGAATCTTGTGAAGTCTCTTCTTTCTAATCAGCCCTTCTCTTCACTGACTATCAGAATGTACTCAGCAAGCTCTGCCACCTCACTTAAACCCTCTTTTCCAGCTCACTAATGTTGAGAGCTGACTGGACCAGTCCATTCTCTGTAATGCCATTGGTAATCTCCATCTCCAGGGAAATTTGGCTTTTGTTCCTACAGGGTTTTTTCTGTCTTTATTTAGGTTTTTTTTATCAATGGGAAGATTTCCTCTCTTTGTTTCTTTACCAGGGGATGTTGCTACATGCCCTGGGGAAATCCAAGGGAGCTGCCTATCAGGTCTGTTCTCTCACTGGGTTGGGAAATGGAGATGCACTTCTTGCTTCTGCTTTCCTTAACCCATATGATCTTGTGTTTCAGGTTCTCTCTGAAATATTAAATTATTAATTTCACAGTACCACATTGCAGTTGTTACTTGCCTAACACATTGTCCACATGGAACCTGTAAAGAGCCCTATTGGGGAGTGACATACACTGCTTTCTGAAGTTGGTAGGAAGTGTTTATGGTTCTTATTTTAGCTCCATCAGCAAAAGAAAATTACAAGTGATAGTGCCTCTGTGGCTAAATTTGTGGTTTACTGAAACTGTGGCAGAGCCCACAAGATGAGGAGAGAAAATAATGTCTGATTTTGAATTTCAGCTGTTGGTTGCAGCTGCAGCTTTCAGAAAGCTTTTCAGCCTGGCTCCTGCCCCATTTTGTCCTAGCTTCCTTTTGCTGCAAAGGGAATCTGAATTGCAACATTGAACACTCCATGATTTAGGTTTTTTAATACACAAACACCTTAGACTTTTAATGGCATGGCTTTGAGCATAGGTATTACCAGATGTGCATTATTTAAGGAGAGGATGTGGGAACAAAAAATTTTAATTCATTTTTTGAAGTCAGAATGTGTAGCAATCTAGTAGATGTTTTTTTAAAAAAATAGAAGAAGAATTGTTTGAGTTTTCTGAAAGGGACTGAGTTTTTATGTTTATGTTTCATTGAGATGTCACTCTCTCAATGAACTACTAGCCTCAGAATTCACAGTTACTTATTATGTATCAATAAAGTTGTATATTCTTGCAACTGGTGACAACTACTGCAAGATATGCAATATATGGAGGGGAATTAGTTCTTAACCTAATAAAGAATCCCTGTGGCATGGCAGACCCATGCTGATGAAGACAGCTGAGGAACTGGAAACATGCTACCTTTCAACAACCAGGGCTTTATTCATGTCTTGGAAACACTCCTGAGATTTACATGGAGCTATGAAGAAAAGGTATTTAGTGATGATTTGCAAAACATTGCCACAGTCTTAATTTCTGTGACTAAAATCAAGTACAGTGTAGGACCATGTTGAAAAGGACCTCATGCTGCCCAGGAGGCCTGGGGTGGCCTTATCCTCCAGAGGAATATTTCTCAGATTCCTAAAATCAGAAGACCACCCAGTCTTTTCCTTGCAGGGTGGGGAAAACAAACAAATTACCTTCTTTGATGGCTGGGAAAAGAAAGTGCTTGATAATTACTGCCTGCAGCATTTTACCCCGTAACTGTGGTATTCAGCCTGTGTTTTCTGGCTGTGTTTAGCTGCTTCTAACTTTAGAAGATTCCGTGCAAAAAAGCAGACTAAAAGCATTAAATGAATACTACTCATGGGCTGCAAACTCATCCTTTGCTTACCTCTTCGCTCTCTTCCAAGGGCACTCCTGCATTACATTTTGTTGTGAGAGAGGATTTATAGGAGCTTATAAAACTGAAATAGGGCCATGTAAGTAATATTGTTCCTTGTCTCAAAGAGATTTTGATACTTCTTTCCTTCTAACACTTTGCCCGGAATTTCCTCCAACTGGTGAAAGGATTTAAATATTGTTCCAGCTGCAGTCCCAAAGTACCATCTTTTAATGGCAATTTTAGAGCAAAAAAAGCAAGAAAGGGAAAAACAGTGGGAATTCATCACTGTTATGGTAATTATGAAAGATTAAAGCAATAGTATGAAAGTCATAAATAATATTAAATAAATCGTAGTTACACTTTTGCAGAAGAGTCTTGGAAATCAGAGTATTGCAGTAAAAGCTGTCTATGTTGCCAGGTAGTATTCAATAACCTTTTCCTCTGGAGTGAAGAAAACCTGTCATTGTCATTACTTACTGCCTCTTCCCTACCCTCACATATGCTGCATGTGCTATGTTGTGGGACATACTTATTTATCTCCATGCAGACTTGCAGTTTGTAACGGGATGTAACTTATACAATGTAATTTTATGTTGTCAGTGGAATGCTCACCTGTGAGTCATCCCATTGTTTGAAAAGTTTTTGTAAGAAATACAAAACAGTTGGAATTAAATTGTCTTGGGTTATGTATTTATGCATGAGAGAGACAGAGGCTCTACTTCTGAATAAGCTTAAACCTTGTGTGACACCTTCCTATACTGACACTGCTTATTCTTGTCTTCACCCCAGGCAGTTCTGCGCACTTCTTGGAGCCTGATGAGACAGAGCATTGTTACTTTTTCTCCCTTTTTATCTTCTTGCACAGGAGCAGACTTCCCCTTGTAGAAGGACTAGGATATGACGCCAGAGTCATGACACTGCATCTCACTTGGTGTGTGGACATTTTACCCTTGCAAAACCCGAAACATTCTGTCCCTTCTCGGGAGGAGGTTGCTGTGGCCACAGGCTCCCCATCTCGGCTGTGGAGAGTGCCACAGCCTCAGTTGCCTTTCCCTGGTGGCTCTGTGCTGCCATGCAGCATTCAGCTGCACTAGTGTTTTCAGAGGTAAACTTAGGTCACGTACCCCTTTATTACTGTTAGTATATTAAGATCAGAAGAATGGCCTCTGACAATCCTGCTAGCTGTACTGCAAGAAGAAGATGGGAATACTGGAAAGAAAGTTAAAAGAGGCAAGGACTTGTTTTCCAAGATGAAAACAGAGAATGGGAGATAATACAAGTCTTCAAGAGCTCAGCAGATGTGAGTGATTGAGGAGGAGGCTGTGAGGTGGCTTTGTTACCAATCACGTATCTTACATGTCTGCGGGTCTGGCAGACAAAGGGGGAATAAAACTGATCCTTGGAAACTGAAGTTAAGTCAACATTATCCTGAAGAAGTAGGAAAGCATTTCTTATCACTAAGAGTAACTGAACATTAGTCAGGTAACTGTAACATAGTCTGTGAAATGAGAACAGGTATGTTTGCAAAGCCATTTGAGCTCAGGAAGCCTGTATTTACGGGGTAGTTGTTGCAGGGTGGAGGGTCGTGGCGGTCCTGCTGCTGCTGCTGGACATGGTAAGCCTGAGTCAGCAGCTCCAGCAGCACATCCATGAGCCTGCATGCTGAAATACCTTCAAGTAACACAGTTGGAGAACTGTCAGCTCTATATTATAGACAGTGATTATAATCAACTGTCATGCTTGCACCTTTCAGCTGGGAATGTGCATGGTTCAGGAAGATTTGTTGTCATCTATGTACATCAGGACAGGTATGTTTTGAGGTGTTTTTCCTTTAAGTTTTTTTCCCATGAAATTGACTGTGCTGGAGACAGTGACTGAATGTGTCCATCACAGCTTTGGTTACGATGGTTTTGGGTTTTTTTTAAGGTGGATGTCTGATCTGGGAAATTAAAGTCAGAGGAAAGAACTTTGCTGAGGGTTAAGCTGATGTCTTACACTTTCCTATGCTGATCATCTGGGCAGACCTCATTGCATGTGTGGTGGAATTTGAAACAAATTCTAGTGCGTATGCAGCATTGGTCTCCTGAGATCAGTAATGTCTTCTTCATCTCATTTAAGTGTTTGGCCTTTGTGTGAGGACCCCACAATGAATTTAATGGCTTATGATAGATGGGAAGTCAGACAAGATAATCAAATGGTCCCTGTTGCCCTAAAGCTATGAAACCCCAAATACTGAAGAGAGAATTAATAAGTGTGCATCCCAGCAGAGAAGACTGGGCAGGCCTGAAAAAGAACAGCAGTGCCACTGCTGTCAGCTCTGATTGCTTTCTTACTAATCAGCCGTCTTAATGATAGCATCAGCATGGCCTGGGGAGGTCAGAGAGGCACTTTGAAGGAAGGAGATGTACATACTGTTGGAGAGGTCATTGATACATTTACAAATTGAAAGGTCTACAGCAGCCCTCTGCTACCTCTGTCTTCAAAGGCTGGTGCCCTACAAATGGTAAAAAAAAAAGCTTTACATATGAAACCTGTGACTATTCCTGCTGGGTTAGAAATCAGATCTGCGTGGAAACAAAGCTGTAAGAATTTGTTTGACTTGTTTTTATCTCTGTTCAGACATTCAGATTGTCATTTGTTGTACAGTACTGCCTTTGTGGCAGGAGACAGGGAGAAACTGTAGTTAAGAACAATTTGAAATGTCCAACTCATTAAGTCACAATGGTGCTGACCTCTCACTCGATCTTAGTCTGAGTCTCAGAAAAAAAATCTAGTTCTTGCCAGTGACATTGTGAAGAAAAGTCAAGTACATGACTGGGTACAATCCAGAGATGAATAAACTGAATAATGTTCCCCAAAAAGTTACTTTTCAAGAAAGACCACCATTCTGAATTGTGTGAATGCTATATATTGGCAACACTTGTGCCATTGTGTTAATTTTTATTAATTATTTACTAATTTTTTTATTGAAACATTCTTTTTTAGTGGTAGAATATTTATCAGAAATGCCTGTTGATAAGTGGTTATGGTTATCACAACATAACTTGAACTATTATTTTATTTCTGAACCCAGGCTCCATCAAAGTACACTTTGCATTTCCTATTAATTCAACCAGTCATCAGACAATCTTATGAACTCAATGTGTACTTGGTAAGAGCTGAAATAAAGGATCCCTCATTATTATTTCAAAATATAGTTGTACTTTACAGAGAACAGTCTTGATACTTTTGATCACTAAAGCATGCCACCTCATAAATTTACAACCAGATCCTACAGACATCCATGAAACCAGCAATAGTGTTTCAGGCAGTAAGTCCATTCTTCTGGCATTGCTAAAAAGTTGGATCAGTTTGAATTCAAACTCACATCAGAGCTCTGTTTGAGACAATTCATCCAAAAGGAACTTATCAAAACCAAAATGCTTTACACTGGGGAGAAGTAGAATTTGAATGTAGAGCAGATGTACTTAAAAGTGACCTTCCCCCCTCCCTTTCTTCCACCTCCCTCAGAAATAATTCCCTTCACTGTTCTTTCCCACTCACATCTTGCTTTTTATTAAATTAAGCTCTAGCGATTGAAATTTCTGCAATGTAAGACTTATTTTGCTTTTGCAGAGTAAGTTGTTTGGTACCTTATGAAAACATGCTCATATTTTCTATTTCTGTGTTTGCAGGCTTGTCTCTTTCCTTACCCTTCTGTATGGGAAGTGTGATGTGTGAAGGCTGGAAGGTGTGTGGAGGGGCTGAGGCACATCTGGGTCTTCAGTTCAAAGCTGGCTGTGCTGGTGGCAATGTACTAATGTTAATGTTAGCTTGGTACAGTGGGATGACAAGAAGGGCATAGGAAATTTTAAATAAGGTGTTGCATTACACGAGTCAGAAACATGCATCCTGTAATTATGCCCATTTAGCTTTGTTCATCTTCCCTTGGGCAGCAGAAAGGGAAGTCATGTTAAAGTGTATCTACAGTTAACTTTGTTGGCATTGTCCCAAATTAGAGAGAAAGCTACAAAGATCTTGAAAGAGAAGAATCATCTCTTTTTTTGTTTTTCTCTATACTTGAATGTTCGTACTTCTTTGTGATGGCCACAGTTCTTTCTCTCAGTTTGATTTAGGGCATACACAAATGTTTACTGCTTTCAGGCCTTTTAATTTATTAAAAAAAATTGGAGGTGGAGGAAGGAAACAAGAATAAAACTTGGAAAACAGAAAATCTAAACTATTTAACATGTTGTAGGTGCCCAGGTGTGAGAGTTGTGAACTTGAATAAAATATATTTTGGAGCAAATGAAGGTTGCTTTGTTACTTGGTGATGGGCACCTGAAAGCTTGTTGGTGCCAAGTGAAAGGCGATTTTAGCTGCTTCCCAGAGCTCTCTTTGAATGGAATTGCAAGGATGAATATAATTTCTGCATATTTCACATTCACCTTCTTAGTCACTCTTGTGTGTAGCTGTTTCAGTGGCTAAGGCTGGCTCTTGGCACCAGTGTTCGTCTCTGAACTTCACTGAAGAGCTGAAACCAGTAGGTCTGATAAGTCACCATGAAATTCTGTTTTGGAGATCTGTAGAGAAGCTCATACCCAATTTTCTTTTCTGCATAAGCTGGAGTGTTACCATTTCACTCCTTGCGCTAATTTCCCTCCAAAGTATGAGAGTTCTTAACTGAACTGGAATGAACATAGTATAAATATTGAAACTCTCCACAGATTTTTAACAGGAAAGGTAATTTCATAATAAATAATTGCAGAGGTTGTATTAGATTGTTTGTCATCACAAATTTTAAAATCAAGTTCAGATGTTTAATTTCAGCACTGAATATTTTAACCACTATCAGACCCACCTCACTGAAATTACTTACTAAGCAGATGAGACCAAATGATCATAAAGTCCCCTTCCTGATCTTAAAAATCTGAAATTTCTTGTACAACACCAAATTAATTGACAGTTAATTTTAAAATAGCGTAGACCTTATTGCCCCCAGGGTCTACTTATACAGGTTCATATTGATAGACCTCAGATTTTTTTTTCATTGTACAAGCTAGTGGTTCTTATCATCTTTGATGGTATACTATGTGAACATAGTCCTTTTCTTTTAGAAGTGGGTCTGTTTTAATTTTAGGCATTGAGGGACCACACCAGTGGCAGTGAAGATGCTGAGGATGACTGAGAATGGAGATATTCTCAAATGAACTGCAGCCTTGAAAATACTTTCTGCTGCCTGAGGTGGAAACCAGAGCTTCACCATGCTCAGTGCCGGTTTTCTGGAGTTAGTTAAAGATACTTTCTCCCTTTCAGATCTGACTGGTTGGTGGTGAATGGCCATCCACAACCCTCTGGCGTGTAGAGGCGAGGTTTTCTGATTCACTGGAGCATCTTCTTGATGCTCCCCTTCCCCAGGACAGCCCCAAGCCATCTCTGGCTATAAAAGGCTTGGAGAGGTGCTGCAGTGTGACCTGCTCCAGTCTCATAATCCCTCCCAGGTTTCTGCATTGCCACTTTAGGACTAATATGTGTTTCTGGACTACAGTGGGTTAAACAGTGTCAGGCTGGTTCCCGCAGAGAGAATTCATGATATTTTTCACAGTGGCTACATGTTTTCACATGGACTTGAAACAAGTCTTTAATTACAGGACCTTATGATTTAACTATTAATAATTAACTTCCCAGATTTTTAGTTGTGAATAATTGCTAGAGCCATGGAGTCATTGTTGTATATTATAAGTTTGACTAATTGAGTGTAGCCAGTATTTGTTAATTGTTCCTGTTACGCACATGCTAAACCCAGAAGTGTTGAAGTCGCTCTGGGACATTAATCTTAAACACAATTAAAACATCATAACCTGTTGGCAATTATTCTCTATGCATTGTTTTGATATTGATGGTTCCAGATCTAAACACAGTAATTAAAAGGAACCACTGTTATTGTTGATCCCACAGATAAACAAATGCTGATGGCGTGCTGTGAACTGGTTAATCAAGTTTATTTAACTTGTCGTTAGTGATTCATCCCAGTGACTGTTTTGGGGAGCTCTTTATTTGAGCCTAACAGTATAATAGTTCTGACTCTCTCCAGCTGCTAAAGGAGTTTCACTAATTCTTTTAAATAGACTTCAGTAACATCTTAAGGAATAACATTGTTACATACACAAATCCAGTTTGAGATCAGGGACTTTTCCTTTAAAGTGAGGTCATGTTTTAAGACCTTGCTGTCCCAACTGTTCCCCATCTTGAGCAATAGGAGAGGTAATTGTGTTTCCTGGGTGGTGAGTTTGTTTTATGGGTGGGCTCTTTTGTTTTGTTTGAATTTGATGATACTGAACTGTGCCAGGTTTAGTCTCTCCCTTTGCTAATGATCTTTAATCCTCTTTGAGAAACTACTTCTGCACCTGCAGAAGTTCTCATAAGGTGACACCCAGTTTTCAAGTCACACATCCACAACCAAAAAAGCAATCTCTTAGGTCATCTCTATATTTTGGGAGCCCATGTTGCTCAGGCCCCTTAGCAGCACTAGCAATACCATGTGCTGTCAGTCTCAGCAGTTGGGAGCATCTTGCTTTGGCCATAAGAGCAGTAGTCAGACCAGTTTGACCCAAGGGACACTTGGCTGCTCACTAGGACATGTCAGTGGGCAAGTCAAGAGACCAACTCTGTCTTGTGCTCTTGGCTGTGGAAACTGAAAGTGCTCACTAAAAGTAAACAAATTATTGCTGTTGTTACTGTTTTAGTCTTAGACTAAATTTCTAGGTATTTTTCCCCAGCATGGATGGAGGTAAAGCCTTCTAAGGAGCCAGAGTGCATTGATTCTGATCTTGTTAATGTTCTTGGTACAAATAGTACTGACCTCCAGAGCTAACTCTGGTTTTGTACAATGCTGAAAAAACTCCTTCCTTTCAGGCGTTTTAGGCAAGTATGTTTTGTGCTTTCCTTTGTGTTATTTTGGGATAAGGTCTTTTTAAATACCCTTACTTTCTGAACTCTTGGTTTCTAAGCCCTGTATACAGATTAAGTCTTGGTACAGCTTTTACATTGCTACTGCAGGCAATCTCACTGGTTTTCTTTCTCCATCAGGGGTTTCTGAGTTATTTTACATTTCTTGAACTTGGTGGTGTTCAGTGTTCACAATTCCTTGTCAGAGCCCTCTTATCCTCCCAGCTGGCTGTGAATGTAAATTGCAAGAGGCTCATCACACTTGTCCAGACTCTGGAAAACCTCAGTGTTAAAGGCACATTCCTTCATGTCACAAAAGGCAACCTCAGATAAGTGGGATGGCTGGCCATCCCTTCTCCTCCTAAAATAGTTCACAATCAGAATGAGCAGGAGTAACCCAAGGCCAGTAAAAACATTACTCTAAATACAATGTGTATCACACTGTTTTCTTTACAATTGCAGGGCAACTATGGGAGTATTCTGTTGGGAGCACTGTACTGCAGACTTTAAATACCATTGCTAATGTTTAAGTTGCATTTTCATCTTTTCTGTGTTTTCCATGCCAGATTTCTGGGACTTTTGCCAGGTTCCAAGCCCATATAGAATTAATTGTTATAAAGGAAAATAAATATTTCTTAAGCGCTAGAGAATATGTGTGTCTGATCTAAAGAACAATAGTTTTGTTCATTTATCAACTGTTCATTGTAATTTATTCAAATACTTTTCTGTCTGAAAGGGGGAGGATCGGGGCGATCCTCCTTGAGCTTTTGTACTGAATTTATATATACACAAAACATTTCTGCCTTCAGTAATCTAAATAGACAGGTTGATATTTCTGCCAGATAGAGATGTAGAAGGAATCATAGGGGAATTTTCCTAGCCTGTCTGGACTGGGCTGTTGAGAGGTCATTGCAAACAATTTGGCCCATATTCTATTGAAGTCAGAGCCGAAGAACCTTGAAAGACCATATTATGCTGGGTCTGTTTGCAAAGATATCCAAGATGCTGTTACCTGGTGTTGGAGTATGAGGTTGATTTAAATGAGAAATTGCGTATTTTTATTAATATATCAGTTATGCTTTGTTCTCAACCTAATGCAGAAGCTGTCTGTGGATAAACTTTCTGGTCTTCAAGCTGTAACTCAACACTTAGTTTGTTCCACCATCTCAGACTCAGTGTTATGATTTTGGTAGACTAAATCAGTCTGATATTCTCCACTAAATCAACACATGTGGCATCTGCTGGAATCTGTGGGATTTGATCTCATCCTTCTCAGCCATACTATTTTTTGCCTTGCAGCCTGGTAGATCTACTGATTCTCATCCAGGCTTCTGGCCTCTGATCTGCCAAAAGAGAATTAGTTATATGTTTCTATGTTTTGCTACAGAGGCTTCAAAATCCCTCTTAACTGAAGTCCCTGCTTACATATTACTACCATTCATTTTTATTGGCTTCGCTAAAGCTGAATTCCTGTATCTTGATTCCCCCCCAGTTCATTCTCTGAGCGGCCTCAAAGAATCCAACAGAAAACAAAACCTCAAAGTGCTTATATAATGAATTACTTTCAAACTAGACGCTAAAAAAGACAGAGGAGTATTTATCAGGAATGTTTGTGGGCTTGGTGGTTACGAGCTTAAAAAAAAAAGAAAGGAGAAATACCGTGTGGAAAGGCTTTTGTCCCATGACAGAGATTTAAAAGGCTGCGGGTTCGGATTCCAGCGGAGGCTCAGGCCTGTAATCGCGTTTGAAATGTTGCCTTTCACACGGCTGCCCGGCTGCCGCGGGGCGCGGGACGGATAGGGGCGGCTGCGGGGCTGCTGCGGGGCTGCGGGGCGGCTGCGGGGCTGCGGGGCGGCTGCGGGGCTGCCGAGCCATCACCTGTTGGGGCTCCGGGCTCGGGGGCGCCCCCAGACACCGCCACCACCACTGCCACCACCACTGCCACCGCCACCACCACTGCCACCCCCGCCGCCACCGCCGGCCCCGCGGCGTGCGGGGCGCCTCGGGGAGGCGGGGGGAGCCCCGCACCGGCGGAGGAGGCAGCGCTTCCTTTCCCCTCCCCGATCCCGGCGCTGACAGTCCGGGCGCTGCGGCTCCGAGTTGGAGAGGGGAGCTTGTGCGGTAGGCAGGGACAATGGAGGAAAATGAAAGCCAGAAACTTGAGCTGTGCCTGGCTTGCCCTACAGACAGCAGGCAGACGAGGGGTAAGTAAGCGGCGATGTAAGTGAGGCAAAGATGGAGTTACGCTTAAGCATGCCCCTCGTTGCTGCTTTTTATAACTGGAGGCAGAATGCATGGAAAAAAAACCCCAGCATGTCTTTCTTGTGCTAAAGGCTCTGCAGATTTCCCTAATACTTCGACTTTGTGAGTTTAACTTTGTCTTGGGAGAGATTTCTGTCCGCCCTCTGAAGCCGGGAGCGCGCTGTGTGGCTGTCACGGGTGCGGGACCCTGCCGGTGCGGGAAAGCATCTCCGCTTCAAAGGTTCTGCCAGCCTCACCTATGGCAGAGGGAGGAACAGCTCTTCCTTCGTAAGAGTGGGTTTGAGCTCGTCTTTACCTCGGGATGCCTGTTAAAAGGGGGAGATCCACGGCAGATGGTGACAGGGTTAGTTTACTTTGAGCGAAACCACTGGGGTTTGTTTTGGAGCGAAGCCAAGAATGTCTGAGCGGGGTTTCCACGGCGGGTCCACAGTGGTCCGCTCGCACTTTCCCTGCTCCACTGTTTCATATAAAGTGAATGAAAGCTATTTCCTGCCGAATTCTGCGTGGGCTCTTCCACGTGGAGCATAACATTCAGGTAGCACGGCAAACACCTAATCTAATCTCTTTCAGTATTTGTGAAGCACCTGTGAACATTCCCATTTCATGCGCGCTGTATTCTTCGTAGGCACTTCAGGAAAAGTTGTGGTACTGTGCTTCTGTGAAACAAATAGTGCATGTGGTTTAAAAAAAAATCACACAAGTTTACAAGCATGCAATACCAACAAGTAGTGCATCAACAACCTAGGAGGAAAAGAAAAACTCCTTTTTTTTTTAAATTAGTGGTTCATTAATTGATTGATGCCGGTAAGAATAATTTTTTGTTAAAATACTGAGCACTGCAAGTCACCTGTGTCTGTGTGCTTATTTTTAATGGGACGGAAATTGTCACTTAAAGAATGTGTCTGAATAGGAAAAAAAAAAGGCTTCAGTAACACATTTCTTCTGTAGGGGTTGTATGAAACTTCCTGAAATACATGTGGAGCTAGGAAAACAGAGGTCTGACCAGGCTGATGCTACGATTCTCAAAAATGTTGAGTGCTGAAAGCTCATAACCAAATGTAGTAGTTTTGGCCCATATCCAAAATTTACATTTGAAAGTTCCTTGGAAAGAGAGCTGATTGTAAAGGCAGTGGAGTAAATTACAACGGTTCCAAATAATCTCACATTTACTGCTAACATAAATGTAACGGAGGTGGGTTTGACTCACACAGTTAAATCTGTATTCTTTTTTAAAATTTTAGTATTGAATGGATTTGCTTCAAGGCTGAGTTTCACGGTATAGTATGGGTCAGGTCTGCACTTGTTTCTTTCTGACATTATTCTCAAAATGTTCTTCTCTCATGTCACTTGGGTTGCAAAACAAGACTATTAAAATCTTCACAGCATTTAAAGTAATGAAGCACAGTGACTCTCCTGACCTTTGTAGACTTCATGGAGGGTGCAACTTTGAAGAATTACGTACCAGGACATGTTGACGGACTTTTTTCTTTCCCTCTCTCTTTTTTTTTTTCCCTTTTTTCCTAGCTCACGGCCATTAATCATTTGTGATAATCTTCCCGCTAATCCTAGGCATACTGCTTCTATGCTGCAAACCCGGGCCTTTTCTGTACTTCTGTTCACTGTAGTAGTGGGTGATCTTGGTGCTTTCAGATTAGAGAAGCGTCCCAAGTGTAAGGGTTACTCAAGCCTTTGGATAAGTGAAGTCCTCCCTGTCAATCAACAAGTCTTGCTCTTAGTTCCTCTCTAGACATGCTGCTTTATTGAACAGAAAGACCTTCAGCTTTTAGCTTCTGAATATGAGGGAGGAAGAGAGGGAGAAAAACTTATCTCACACCTTTGTGTTTTCCACTGGCTTCTCTTTGCTCCTTTTCCAAAGAGGGTACTTGCATAATTTATACTTCTCCTACTCCTAGCTCTAATCTGGGAACTGTCACATGATCCTTCACACATTTCACAGTTATCTGTGGAGATTGATTTGCTAGGCCTATTATCTTCACTCATAAGATATGAATGATTTGCCCACAATGTTGTTGAGCAACGCCAGAATCCAGAAAACCTCTCAGTTTTAGCTCCTCATAGTACTGTGGCCCACACAGCATCTGTAGAGCTGATGTGCCTCAAGATACACAGTGGGTTTTCACTGACATGGTGTTCAGCCTTGCCATTGAAGTCACTTATCCCTATGTAGGAAGTGGCCAGAACCTTTTTCTTATATCAGTTAGGAGGGAAAATACCCATATTCAAACACAACAGATTTAGGTTTGCAAAGAAAGTCATGTGCTGCTGTGTGCTCTTATGCCACAGGATCAGGATCCTGATGGATGCCCAAGTCAGCTCTCTAGCAAGATGAGCAATTGGTTTACATAGTTTACATTCCTTTCCTTTCACTGGTATTTATATATTTCCAAATATATGAGGGGGAAAAAAAAGACAATTTGTTGATCTTGCTAATACATTCTAAGGAAAATATGTTATTTTTGACTTCTTCTCAAACTTTCACCCAATAACAAACAGTTGTAAAACACTTTACTTGATATGTCTCTTTGCGTTTCCCATACTTGGCTCTTTCTTAAACTATTGCATTTACTGAAGTGCAGAGTAGGGAATGACTTTGCATGAGAGAGATTTAGGACCTAGAGTACACATTCATGAGTTTTGAGTTTTGCTTGCCAGCATAGGTTTACCTACCTTCTTGAGGAAGTGCCTGCCACCAATTCAGTGATTGAAACTGCTGCTGTGACCGTACTTTGAGGGTTTATACCAAATTGCTGCACTCAGTCACCCACGCTCACACTGACTCCCTTCAGCTCCAAGAAAATCCCTTATTTATGTCTGCTGCCTTTGTTCCAACAGCCTCAGGGATATAACCTCTGGGCTCTTGGTGCAACAAATTAAAGATGGTACATTCCATCCAGCGCAGCCCACCTCTTTTTTGTCCCATGTAAAGTCCATTGAAATGACTGTGCAGCTTTCAGAAACTGTTTTGACTGAGTGTATCTGGAGTAGCCATGCTCACTTCTTGCAAGCAGATCTCTACTGTTTGCCATTTTGCCCAAGCAAGCTGAGTGTGCCTGCTGGTTGGTGCTCTGAATTTTCAGTCACCAGAGAGGATGGATGTTTCTTAATGGAGCTGTGCTAGTAAAAGTTGAGTGCACGTGTATGTGTGTATGTATGTGCGTATGAGGCTGCTGCTCTGAAGTTTCAACCAGGATTGTACTACTGTGAAGGTCTTAGAAGGTGCTATGGAGATCACAGATGACGTTTTGAACATGTGGAAGAGTAAGATTTCCCTGTGAACCAAACTTGTTCCCAAAGTTGTGTCCCAATCTGTGCTCATCTGGTCCCCTGTATCTGGATCTGCTTCCAACATAAGTGTTCATGACTGCAAACTAAAGGGTTTTGTTGAAAATTCCGGAGTCCTTGAACAGTATAGGGAGCTTACAGAAAAATGCAAAGTCTTTAAAGGTCTTCCAGGGCCAAGTTCTGTGCGGAAACCCAAGGGAATTGGTTCTCTGTATGAATTGTCAGGACGTCACACCAGCAGCAGCTCCACTGATAGAGCATCTGCTTTATTACCAGGGCTTGATGTTCCATGGGATGTGGCAGGCAATTGACAACACACACCAGAAAGCTGAGAAATCCTCAGCATAAAATCCTGAGGCAAGTGGTAGGCACAGTGTCAGGATGACTGACTGAACCATAAAAAGAAGCAAGTAGGTGCCTATTTCTCAACAGCAGTGCCATATAATGGCAGCACATGGGGGAAACAGTCACTGGGAGGATAAAGGGCCCTGAGGTGAAAAGTGTCAGATGGAGAGAAATAAAGATTTATTCAAAACAGCTAAAGGACAGAGCTCCTTGCTAGAGGAAGGAGCTCCCTGCTCCTGGGGAGGTGCTGGGAAGGTTAACA
Source organism: Campylorhamphus procurvoides (assembly GCA_013396655.1). Taxonomy (NCBI): domain Eukaryota; kingdom Metazoa; phylum Chordata; class Aves; order Passeriformes; family Dendrocolaptidae; genus Campylorhamphus; species Campylorhamphus procurvoides. The sequence goes on from WBMV01004137.1 coordinate 3,201,405, forward strand.
CAGGGACGTTGGAGCCTGCCGGGTAAAGATGGGGAAGGCCACATCAGACTTGGAGAGGCCTTTTCAATGCTTCAGGTTTTTGTTGGGTTTTTTTCTTTGCTGACAAAGGAGTGAGGGATTTTTTCAAAGGTATTAGGCAACAAGGCTCCAGACTACACTTTTTTGAGCACTAGAGGGTTCATGTTACAGAGTTACCTGAAGATAAGCCAGCACTTACATACCTTCAGTGCCTGTCTGTCTCTTTAGAAATGTCATGGTCTCTGGTTTTAAAGTAGATTTTAAAGTAGTAAAATTTATCTGATTTTTTTTTCTATTTTTATATCACACATAACTTGCCTTTATTCTGTTTCTTAAGAAATGGTTTATTGAAAAAGTGATGTAGAATTTTCCAGCCTGCTGTCCTGAGACATATAAAATCCAAGGGAGATCTGTGAAATTTAAAACCAGACCACAGTCAGAAATCAGGAAAAAGACTCCAAAACCCTCTTATTATTTCACAGGTGTTTCAGAACATGTTGAAAACACACTGAAAAAAGATCAAGGATTACAAATCTGCTTTGTCAAAGAAATTTTATCAGTTGGTATCCTTAAGGATACTAGTTACAGGGCCATTAAGTGTACTGGAGGCTATTGAAGAAGCCTGTTTCTTCTTGTAGATAGTGTCCTGTAAATCTTAAAGGTCAGGGAATAAGGGCCCTGTCAGATCTTCTTTTCAAGTCACATAGGTAAAGATGACATAAAAGGAATATCTAATTTAATGATGCTCACTTTTCTGTGAGGCAATACTGCAGTTGTGTGTTGACAGTATACAAGTATGTGCATAGCTTATATAAGGGATTATTTCTGGGCCACTTCTTATGATGTATATATGCCTAACGATGCAGAACATGCCATTGAACACTACCAGACTTTTAAAAGAACCTAGCTTTTATATCAATCTTTTTTTCTTTCTCTTACTAGTGTGAATGGTGGGATTGAGTTCTTATAACATACTGTATGTCTTCGGTTTTTGGGTTTTTTTCAGACCAGGCAAAAACCAATTTGCATGTAACATCACTAGACGATGCAGAATGCCTCCGATCTAAAGAGCTGCTTTCGACCCCGAACAGTCACACTTCTTCTAACTCAAAGTCCACCCGCAACATCCCTCGAAGACATACAGTAGGTGGCCCTCGCAGTTCTAAGGAAATACTGGGAATGCAAACCTCAGAAATGGACAGGAAGAGAGAAGCTTTTCTTGAGCATCTGAAACAGAAATATCCCCACCATGCCACAGCAATAATGGGACACCAGGAGAGACTGAGAGATCAGGTAAGAAAGTCAAATTTGTATCTGGCTTTTTGTTTAACAGTCCCTATAACTCCTGCAAAGTTGAGTGTTACCTCATTACAAAAGATTAGAATGTAACGAAGCATTACTTTATTATTTTGTTCAGTTGCTCCCCTGAAATTCAAAGAAACAGTAATAAAAATGAAGGTATTCAGTATTACCTTGGAATTGTTTGTTGACATTGGAATTTCTGAAGAGCTTTTCTTTTTTCTTTTTATTTTTAGAGTATGCAGAGAGAAAGGGGTGAAGGTGAGACTCTTGATCTTAATATATGGGTCTCCCATCTACTTTTCACAGCTGAAGGGAAAATATGGAACAGCTGTTAACTTCTGTTACACTTTTCAGTATTGGCACCACTGCCCAGGAGAAAAGAAAATATCTTCAGAGTGTGTCTGTATGCTTTAGCTGGCTCTGTTACGCTTTCATTTGCTTTCTTTTCTATTTTCGAGTTTTGTAATACAAACAGAACAGACTTATTCATAAGTATTTGCCTCCTCCAAGCAGCTTTGACACCCACATTGATCTGTCAGCAGCGTACCTTAAGGTGGTTTGCTTCTTGCCTGCCTGCAGTTGCTCTTGAGCAGCACAGAGTAGATGTAGCGTCAGAGGAAATGTGACACGCTGATGTATTTCTCAGAGCAGGTGGAGGATGCCGACACACTGACCTTCTGAATTCAGGGAATGCCGTGCAAGGATCTCTTCGCAGCCTAACTCAACTCTGGTTTTGGGAGCAATAGTAGAGTTTCATTTGTTCAGCTTTACAGACAATCTACCATCTATTCTGTAATTATTTTTTTTTCAATCAACCATCAGAATTTAGAGTTTGGTCTAAAAAATCTCATTATTCTCAGTTTAACAAATTATTGACAGCAAGCCTTTTGTAAAAGCTGGTTTTGCCTTAGTGGTCTATAGGTATTCCAGCACTAGTAGCAAATTAATTGTAAATAAGGAATAAAACAAGGTGAAAAAATACTATACTCTGTTATGGGAGTTCATACTGAATTCACGGTCTCTTTGAAGCCTTCCAAACCTGAGAGACTTTGGAGATCAGACTATTGCTGCAAGTTTGGAAAGACTGTAATTTGGTAACTCCCCACTAGAACTTCTCTTTGACAGGATCTCTAGAGATCCCAGGTGCTATCACTGCCTCAGAACCTGACTGTTAGAATTCATATGTATTCAGCTAAAATTGCTGTGAGACCTTAGATCTAACAAGGATGATCTATTTCTTATTTTTAAACAGCTTTACTCCTTTCCTTTGAAAGTCCTGATTTCTTTTTTCCTCTCACTTATCTCTTCCATGAACTTTAGTGACTGTGTGGAATGTGCTGGGTGGTGGATAAAGATAGCGTACAAATTAAATAAAGGGGGTGGAGGGGGGTGAAATCCAGAGATTAGATCTTTTAGAGTCATGTAAATATTTAGTTCCAGTGTTGCAGACACTGCAAACCCAGTTTGAACAGCCTACAGCATTACACCCTACACATTTTGTAATTTGAGACTTTTCTGAAGGCAATAAATTACAGAAGGAATGTAGTAACTGTTCCTGATATTTGTTTAAAACGTGTCATTCTTGCTAATTTAATGAGGGTAAAATTCATTCTCCTGTGTCTATTTTTTGATGGTTAGGCATATGTATTGTATGTGTTGCATGTAATGAGTTTTTTAAGAATTTTAAAATAATTTAAAAATTACTGTTAAGGCATCAAAATATCTTTCTTGGAAATAGAAAGACTGAAGACTCCATCCATTCAGCGTTGCTTAAAAAGGATGTTAAACTGAACAGAAATCACATTAAAACATGCAGAAATAAGTCATACAAGCTGAGTGTAAGAAGTTTGCCTAGTTGACATGGGATGTATCAACTGTCTGGCTCATCAGATGCAGTAATACCATAATGATTGTGGTATTGCAGTTCAGAGGGGGATTTTCTTACCAATTGTGTCTGTGTGTGCACACCCACGTAGCTGTGTATTTTGTGTTTGTGTTTTTATTTGTATCTAACTCTGCTTATAGATACACGTAGTTATGTGTATGTATGTACATAGTCATATGTGTGTGTTTATGTGTGTGTGTATATATAATGCCTGCTTTCTTAGCTGCTCCATGAATAAGACCATAATACTGTGTTGTTTTGAAGGGTGTATATGTGTGTTTAGCATCCATACTTCTTTTTTTCCACCCTTATATATGTATGTGTGTAGCAGTGGTATAGAAGGCAAACTACACAGATATGTAGTAGGTACGTATATGTAATATATATATGTATCACAAACAAAATCTGTAAAATGTATGGGAAGACATGAATTAAAATGTCACAATTTATTTTCCAGGTTTCTTTTCTCCCTTACTTCTTCAGTTGTTCCTATACCTGGAAAGTGGCACCATTGCCCATGGTAGGAATTTCCCCACTGTAGGATGCCTATCAAGGATAGTAGCTAATGTAGCACCATTTTCTAATCTCTCTGTCAAATAGTGCAGCTGAAACATAAAACACCCCAATATTTATAGTAAAGAGGTAGTCCCCTGTATATCATATAATTTCTCTTTCAGTTTGCTCTAAACTCTGTCAGGTCCACAACCAACAGAAAATCAAGATTGGTAATTGTCTTTTTTTTTACATGGACTTTCTTCTCTTGTCCATTTTACACATCAGTATCTGAGTATGGCAAACTGATCTCTGGTTTGCAGAAAATAAACATCAGGGAAAAACTGTTTGATGCTGTCAGATCATACTGTATCACCTCCACCAGCAAGGTCAGCTCTGAATATAGTCTGCATCTTTCAGTGCGCATTAATGATTTCCTCCAGGCTTCATTTATTCAGATAGATCTTTCCCTGGATGTGCCTCCTGAGGATCCATTTCTGCTTTTGATAATTTGCCACAAATCAGAAGTACCAATCATGGCTAGGTAAAATGCCAGTGGTGATTGCTGATGGTTAGCTAACCTGATGACCTGAAACCTCCCAGCTGTGCACACATCATCCCTCCTCCACCCTGAAGGTTTGTTACCCTGTTTGTGATATCCTATTCTGGAAAGAAAAGCTCACAGAGAGAGAGGCCATCTTTATTTGCACAAGAGGCTTGGGATACCGCCGCGAGGCAAACAGCTTGGAGCTAAGCTGGGCTGCAGTAAACTGGAGCCTGAGTTTGCATCAGCCGGGGTGGGGGTGATGCAGATGTGCCTCGTGCACCCTGAAATGCCCCCGGGGGAATGCAGCACCCTATGGCTGCAGCTCTGTGATGCACAGCCCAGCAGCTTGCCCTCACACTGCAGGTCTTCGCACTTCTAAGGTGAGGGCACCAGAGCTCCCTCCACCTGGATGCCTGGAAAGCTGAGGAACAAAATATTCCTTCTCTAGGTAATAATGCAAGTTTCTGCAAGAGCTTTGAATACCTTACCTCTGCCAAGGCTGTCTCATCTGTGGTAATGAAAGGAAGGTGCTAATGTAATCCCCAGTAAAGTTAGAAAGAAAAAACAGAAAGGAAAAAGGAAACAGTCTGGGTTGTCTCAAGTTTGAGGCAGTGTGAATCATCTGCTGTGGAGCTCATGGCAGGACACAGTCACAAGCTTATGTGGAGTCGACTCTGATCAGCAGAGAAGGAAGGAGCAGGAACAAGTGTAAAAGCTGGGTTAGCAGCTGCAAGGATGAAAAAGAGTTAGCAATTAAGAGGTTAAAATGCTAACCTGGGCATGGGAGGGGAATAATCCCTGCTGTGAACCTGTTTTACAAGTCATCTCTCTAAAAACCCTTTCTGAGGGGCAGAGAACAAAAATGAATTTCTAGAAGTTTTTCAGAGTAGGAGCCTGTGAGCCTGGGGTTAGAAAGTGAGCTGGAAGAAGTTTGCCACAGCCGCCTTCTGTCGTTTTTTGACTAGGAAATAGGCTGGGAGATATGAAAGGGTCAGAAGCAGCTCTGCTTTAGCCAGTGCTCCATGAAAAGAAATTGTCTTGGCAAACGAAATTAGATTTCAGTCAATTAAAAACAAAACTCAAATCCTTCTGGTGTGTGCGCAGGGCTGAGCACCTAGAAAATGGTGGCTGAGGGGTTTTTTTGTTATGTTCATTTAGGTCTGAACATGACAGGTAACTCTGGCATCTGGGCAGGTGTGGCTAAGGTTACCATGGAGATCCATGATGTCATGCTTGATAGAGCATGTCAAGACAGCTAATCTAACATGTAGATGTTCAAAAAGTCCCATAGGCCAGGACTAAGCTTTATGCAAATAACAAAGTTACACTGCGAAAGGGCAAAAGAAAACACGGCTGAGATATGGCGTACGTTGTACCTGGCAGCTTGGAAGGATTATTACAAGCTTCATCATAAATTAAAACTTTTGGAACTAAAGGAAGAGGATTTCAGACGATCTCTGGCCTCACCTGTGGAATCTCACATTTTGGTAAATAAGCCTCTTTCTGTTTCTGCTCTCACTGTAAAAAAATGCTTTTGAAATCGTGGAGTTTGCTTCACCACGTTGTTCCTGCTGGCAACAGGGCTGAGTCAATAAAGCAGGTTTTCTGGCAGGGCATGTTCCCTTTTCTCTTTCGAAAATGAGTTCTTTATTGAATGAACTGAGAATTCGGAATTATTTGAAAGACATTGTAATGTATCGTGTTGATTATATGAATCATGCTGCAAAAATGTCCTAGGTAGTGTATTGGAGGAGAAACTAAGAATGGAGACACTGTATTTATTTTTAGATTATTGCCAGATGTCTCTCCTTGAACTGTTAAAATAGAACCCTGAAATTACAACAGCATTTATTCCAGGATTCAATATCTATTAAAATACTGAAGGTTTCTTTTCATATGGATCATAGTATCAGTTGGTTAAACTGACTTTGAGTGTGTGCTTTGATACCATAGGTAATACTTGGACATTTGTTAATGGATTTTTCTACTTGGGTAAAAGTACATTAGTAAAAGGGTAAACACATTTGGAGGTGAATTTCTAACAGCAGAAAGGCTATTGGGACTTTGGGATTTTAGGTATAAACAAGCGGGGTTATTTTCAGTCCCTCTGGAGGGACACTAAACCCCCTGGTTCTTAGTTGCAAGTACTTTTGTGCTCACTTCAATGAGGACAGATCAAGTAAACACCGGTAGGTAAGAGATGCCACCGACCTCGCTGGCACTGCTGGAATGATAATGGGAGGCAGGGTTAGGGCCAGGGAGTTCAGTGGGTATGAAAAAGGGTAATTCTAGGTGGGAGAGTGCGGAGGGCAATGCCCAGGCTTAAAAATGCAAAAAGAGAAAAATCTTAGGTTCTGCCTAGGGACACGTGAGAAATGTAAACTAGAGAGGAACTTCAGTTCAATGTAGACTCTTAGTACGATTTGGGGAATGAGTGGGCTGCAAAATAAGGTAAGCACATTGTCTAATTCCAGGTGAAAAAACAGAGTATAAAAGGTTTTCTGATGTTCTGCATTGCTTGATCAGGCAAGGTTAAATAAACTTTTCTTGGACTGTGTAGTGATTTTTAAAGTGAAAGGACTGAAAGTAGTTCAAGTGAAGAAATAGCTAACTAATTTTTTTTTAGTCACTGGTCTTTTGCTTTTATTCCAAGTTATGTCTTGAAAATGAGCCATTAGTGGGAATATTTTAGAATTCATTTCAACTTAACCTTTCTCCCAGAGCCTGAGTGTTAATTATTTAGTACTTACATATGTCCTAATAACAATGTGTCAAATGAACTAGCATATTTTGCATTCATTACAATCTGATAGGGAGAAATTGATTTAGTACTAATACTGTATAAATACTTTTTTTTAGTCTGTACTAATTAAAAAACAGTTAAAAAATTACATTAAGTTTTAAAATGCAAAGAATGTGATTTTAGTCTGGATTTATGTTGCTTCAGATTTTTCTAGTTGAGAACATCTATTTCACTGAATTACTATTTGGGTCACATACTGTATTTAATGTGTCACCAAAAAATGCCTATTTTTATCTGAGAAGTCAATATCATACTGCTAGAACTTGCTGTTGTGCCAGCATAAGCTGTAAGTATTTGTTCAGGGGAAAGGCAAAGTTTCAGAAGTTGTTTCAGGAGATTTCTGTGACTTTCTGCCTCCTCTCCACCAATGAGTGCTACCCCCCTGCCGAAATGAGGTCGCAGTTCCCCCTCCTCCCTGCGTATCCCGACAGAGCACATTGCACGTTCAGGAAGTGAGGACCCTCCCCAGCATCCACACGTGTCCTCTGTCTCATGTACATCTGGTACAACAATTTATTGGTTTCCAGGGTCGCTCTATGTTAGGGGCAACTGCTCGTATTTTACACTGTTAAAAGCACCTAAGAAAAGCTATGAAAATGAACATATGAAGCATGATTACGAGGTTAAATCTCTGCTGGATTCCAAGCCCTTAGCTTTTGTTTATGGAAGGACATGAGATGACATGTCCATTTGTTTTGAGTTGAAACATGCTCTTTAGCCCCCAGATAGTGCTGTGATTGCAAGATATTTATAAATAGCTCGATAGATAAATGAACAAAGAGCTAGTTAGTTAGCAAACTAAAGTAGATTTACTTTGTATGCACTCTTAAGTGAAAATGTTGAGGGAGAAGAATATTCCTAGTAGAACATCTTAGGGGAAAGTGTTTTAATTTTATTCTCTAGTTTACAAAAGTAAGGCAACATATTAAGGTTCATATTAAACTACTAGCCATAAGGTATCTCTGGAAGTAAATGAAGTTTAACTAGATTGGTAGTACTTGCTTTAATAAATACAATTTTCTTCATTTATATCTATGAATTTAAAGTAATTTAAAAAGCTGTTCTTTTGAAAAAGCAACCAAAACAAAGCTGCAAAAAGGCTAATAAGGCAATTCCTTTTCTTTTTCCTTCCCTCCCCCATGCAAACCACACACCAGCACAGTTACTTTGCCCCAACAGGCTTAGTAACTTTTCTCCTGTGGCAACGCCTCTGCATTTTAAATAGTATGTATTGTTTGTAACTCAGAAGTCCCAGGTAGTTAGTTGTTCATGCTTACCTTTGTTCACTTGAATTTCGTACATGCATTTTTTCTAATCTAATTTTAGGACAAGCAACATTATTTGTATAAAGCAACAGCTTTGTATTCAGCTGACTGAATAAATGCCTGCAGTAATCTTGTTTCAGTACTTATTGTTAGATCCAGTAAAGAATCTAGAACTTTGGTATCCCTTAAAGCGTATTTCAGGCTGCTGCATTCAAGAGTGTTTCCCAAGGAAACCTCTCCCACTTATTGTAGACACCTGAAATTCCTTAGGTTTCAGAAATTGAAGCTTTTGTGGCCCAGCATATCCTGAGGCATTATAGGTGTGTTATTGCACAAACTCAGTTTATCCCTGGGTTGCCTCTGTAGAGAAGCAGTCAACAAGGCCTTGTTTGGAGGGTGGATTCAGGGCAGGACTTGTTCCTTCAGCAGTGCTGGAGAGGAGTGCCTGCATGAAAGTGCTTTGTCACGGCTTCCTCTTCCAAGTCTACTTTTAAACCAAAGCACTTCTGCTTGCTGTGCTTCATTCCCAGCTCAGGGGGCAACAGCATGGGAGGCATCCTCAGAGCACCATTCTAGATGGGGTTTGTCAGTGATCCCAAAATCCCCAAATTAATTTCAAGCCCCTTGTTCACTTAGGGGAGCACAAGAAGCTTGTGACAGAAGTGACAATGAAGCCCTGGAAGCCCTGGTGTACAGACACTTTTGGCTGTGTTGTTCTTGAGCAGGCATTCTCTCTTGGCCGTAGTTCTCGAGGTGTGTTACAGAAGTGTGAGGATTTCATGTTAGGCAGATGATCACAGGCAGACAGAGCAGTGAGAACAATAGGTTGTGCTTGTGGTAGTGCTGAGGTCACAGTGTAGCTTCGCTGGTCATTGCTCAAAGGTTCCTTCTGCAGCTGGTGATTAGCCTCAATGTTTATGAATATTTGCTGTGTCCCAAGATCATTTCCCTACAAACACTTGTGAATGTGCTTGGGTTGTTCTTGTTATAGCTGAATAGTCCTGCTATCTTCCCACAGGGAGCATTTTTGTGCTCTTTGCACATTGCCACTTGGGATTGGAGCACATATTTATGTCAGTCATTAGCAAAGTAAATGCACCTCTGGACCATTGCTGCTGCATTACAGCATTTTTCAGTTGATTTTCTAACAAAGGCAGATTGCACTGAAGTCACCTGATTAACTGGTTTGGTTTAGCCATAATCCCTGGGATTTACATCTCTTTTCTGGGGTCAAATAGGAGAACAAGAGCAAATAAGATAAACAAATCACTTATGAACATATATTCCAATTTCCTTTCTCTTCAAATGAGTTGAGGACATCAGGAAAAACAATGCTGTTGTTAAAACTGTGGCAAATACCTGTGACTCTGACAACTGCCCCTGAAATGTGTTTTTTTAACATTCATCTAGTCATGGTAATTGTGCCAGTTCAGTAAATTCAGAATCTGGTGATATTAAGTTTTGACACAGCAACCCAATGCAGGGACTTTTGGTTGGTTGAGATTGTTTTGAAGAGTCCTATTTTGGTTTTCTGGATTTTTCTGTCCTAATTAGTACCTTTTGTACTACTGCATTTTGTGTGGTCTCTTGTGCAGTGGATTTTAGTGATTCCATTAATTCACTAGGAGATTGCTGCCGTAGTAAACACTGAGGGTTGTTGTGTAAGTTTAGGAAAAGTTTTCATTTTCTGATAGATACACTGCCATGGGTGCACTTCACTTTAAAAAAATTAATCTAAAATTCAAAATTAGTTGTTAAGGAATAGAGAAGCTATTCTCTTAGATTATGTCTGAAACCCAGAAGATTAATAGTTTGGTTTTTGCCATGACTTCTGCCTCTTAAGGAGTTTCTGACACCTCTTGTGAGGTGGATGTGGGGTAATCAGCCATGTGCATCATGTGCTTTCTGATCTTTGGTAATTACAGATTATTTTGCCCCACATATTAAAATTTATTTTGTCTTCCAAAATTTTGTGCTTGTTAGTTGTAAGACTGGATCTTCTCAACACCTACATGAATGCCCAGTTCTGTTTTATATTGCCGAATTCCTGATGAAGTTAATGTCTCCTAATGGTAAATTCCAGGGCTTAACTAAGTTTTAAGAATATTCCAGCCTCTAAGGAGTTAACATTTCTTTCATATACATTTCATAAACTATCTCCATGCTCTTGCAATTATTTCTTTCAAAAGAGAAAAACTAATGGTATTTCAGTTTCAGTTGAGGCTAAATATTTCTTCAGTCTGGAGGGTGATATCTTTCTTCCAAGAAAGGAGGGATGCAGCAGGAGGGAGAAATAAAGAGTGAAAAACATTTTTTGTATTTGGAAGAAGTTGATTCCGATTTTAAATCTTACATTATATATTCATTTCAGATACATTAACTGCCAGATGAACAAGCAGAGACTTTTCTAATTTGCACCTATTTTGTGGGCATGTGGGTGTCTAAAGTCTGCAAACAGACTCTGTCAATGTCTATGTATGAGCTTTGGGCTTTCTTCCTCTGTGCTTTGAAAGCATAATTTTAGCTGCATTTATTCACTTGTAGCCCTATTTTTAGTAACACAAAAACCCATACATCAGACTGTTGTAATTAGTAATAAACTACTCACAGAAGGAACAAATATTTGACACTGATTAGAATACAAAGAAATGTTACTTATTTCCCATTGGCTGAATAAATAAGTCCTTGTATGTCATTGGTTCATTGATTTAAATGATAGTAAATTTTGTTTGAAAGGAAGAATTATTATTTAGCATAGGTGTAACATAAACACTTCATTAAAAATGAATGGAATCACCAAGGTAATGCATAATTTGTCCATAACTGCTAATCCAAGCTGCCATCTTTTTGGCTAATCCTAACTCCAATGCTGGGGATACAGGCAGGATGGTGCCTTCTGCCAGCCTCTGGCATGCTGCTGTGTGGGCGGGTGGACTCAGGAGGGTTTCTGCACTATGCAGGCTGGGTACTCTCTGTTTTACCACACACAATTAGTGTGGTGTCTGTCACTGGAAAATTTAAATGAAAACATGTGATAGAAGCAGCGTAAAAAACTTTCTGGAAGTCAGTGGAGAACCTCTCCCTTCTGAACATCGCAGAAGGGTGGGATGGGGTGGAGTAAGGAGGTACAGATCACAAAATGTTTTTCTTGGCCCTCATAGCGCTGGTGTTGGTGTCAGTAAAATGTTCCTGCTGACCAGGGTACAGTTGGCTCAAGCCCCCAGCACATTGCCTGACCGACATGCTCTTCCTCTGATATCAGATGCAAGCTTTTAATTTCTGGCTCGCGTGTACTTCCCTTCTGTTTTATTTCTGCCAAGTGTTTTCCACTCCGGACGCTGGGGCAGGCACCTTCCCGCAGGGCAGGTCCTGCAGGCACCTGCTGCTGCTTCTGCCCCCAGCATGCTGGGCTCGCAGTTCCCTCGTACCCAGCAGCTGCCGGGCACTGCTGCCAGGGCTCCTGGCCACAGCTTTCTGATCCGGTCCTGAGCAACTGGGTTAATCCCATCCTGAGCCTGGGACCGCAAGTCAGAGTCAGGTTTCTTCCTGAGGCCAGGGAATAGCTCTCAGTAACACAGGACCACTGTGGAGGTCACGTACAATAGTTGGTTGTTGCTATAGCTTAATTCCACAAGAGATTTCACCATAGCATTACCTATTTATATTAGATTGATTGCGCTTTTACGTCTTTTAATGGTGGATGTTCTGCCCTCTTTCTTCATTGCTAAATCATGACCTCCTTGGCCTTGGGTATTAATCCTGTCACAAAAGGGTAGTTCTAGCCCATGTGCAAATGTATTTGCTCAATCCCCACCCATATGCGAGCATGCAACCATGAGAAACCAGTATTTTTTATATATGACTCATTCATACACCCGGATATGTAATGAAGTTTCACATCAAATGAGGCTTTTCTTCTTGTGCACACCTATGGAAAAGCTGCACCAGGAGGAAGGGGGACTCCTTCTACTCCTGGTTCTGTCTCTCCATGCTGGTGGTAGTTTGCTACTGAGGGGATGGCTCTTGAGGAGGAGGTAACCACTCATGCTCCTGTGGCCCAGCAGAGAAGGAAAAGGAGTCTCTCAGTGCTTTGCTGCTCCTCTGGTGATCCTTCTGCAAACCAGGTACAGCTGTGATGAAGAGCCAGGGCTTTCTTCCATGGAGCTTATGTGAGAGAGAATGGAAGCTTTTGGATAGGTCATTTTATTCAAAACATTGCTTCCTGCAAGTGTTCATTATTATTATCCTATTACCTGTACACATTTCTAGGTTTATTTTGAAAGGTGCAAAAAACACCAGGTTACTGCAGTAATCAAATATTCTTAAGAGGAAGATTAACAGTCTACAGAAGAAAGTCTTCCCTTGAACCATGTTAAAATACAATTTGGTTCTGTCTCATGGTTTCAAAATTTGTCATATGCTGTCCAAAAACCAATGTGTTTTCTTCTCTAATTATTGAGAGTGTTTATGTGTAAGGTTTAATCATTTTACTGGAAGTCTTCCAGAGCTTTGGAGTAACTGCTTCTCTGTGGGCCTCTTCTGAACTGAAGGCTTAGAAAACAGTAGACTTCTACTCCAATGATACTTGAACAGGGGAGATGAGTGAGCTACTTATTTTCTCATGTCTTCTCTGGCTTCTGCTGTAATATTTTGCGTTTGACATATCTTTTTTCCTCATGCTCTGACAGCAGGTATTGCTTTGTTTTAAAGAAAATGTGAACTCACAAGTTCAGTCGTGTTTCTGCATGACTTAAACCTGTCTCAAAGACATTATTTTGCCAAGGATAGTTCCACTTACAGTATGTTAGACAGATTTCTTTCTGACTGTTACACAGGCAAAGCCAGCTTGGAATTTAGGGAAACTTTTCATAGTTTGTAAAAGGAGAACTGAGGAAATTAAGGGAAAAAATGCTCACAAGAACTCAAATGTGTGTGATGCTTCTCATGTTGTTTTGCGATGTATTATTAGAGAAAGAGCTGAGGGTTTTTGTGATGTACCACAGATAAGTGATTTTAGATATAACAACTGGGGCAACTAATTCTGAACTGACACCAAAAAGATTTTTTGTTTAAGGTGATCACTCTCTGTAATGACTGTTTTTCTTAAGGAATTGCGTAACCTTTCAGATTAGATCTACTTGCTGTACAGCCTTTTAAACACACCAGACTAAAACTAATGTGGGGTAAAATCTACAGATGTATTGAGTTGCCTGGCAAAACAGGGGCAGTTTAGATAACCATTCAGTAGCTTATTGTGGTAAGATAATCATGGAATTCTAGGTATTTTCTACAGTAAAAGAACTTACGTAGTCTTTTGATCTGTGCTTTCTGCTGCTGCTCGTCAAACTTCCCTGGATACTACCAAAATGTCTGTGCTTTTATCATGGTCCTTCTCTCCCTTTTTTAAATTTTAGTAGCACACTATTAGATTTTGAGAGCAGAGTAGCTTTTGTAACTTCTAACTTCCTCTGCAAAAAGCAGCCAGACAAAAGTTAGCAAGCCTTTCAAGTGAGGTTTGTCTAGCCACTGCTGCTTTGTTTTTTGGCTTATCTTCCCTGTGGTTTGAAAACTTTCTTATATGTCTGGGTTCTGTGATCTTTCAGAGGTCTTTTAAAATGCAGTCATAATTTCAAAATGCTCACTCTGCCCTCAAATACTTTCAGTGGAGATGAGGGTGATGATCTGGTTTAACTTACATCAATATATGGCAAGGACCTATGTTTGGAAACCTAATCTTACATACTGCTTGACTGCTCATTTAACTAGAACAGCCAGCCTGATTTCATATTGCTGTCTCTGCCAACCCACAAAATCACCTGCATTTGTTCACCCAAATTCAGCAAAGCAGCTGAGTCTGGCAGCGTCCCATTGCAATAGCAGATTTAAGTTATTTTATGTGAAATCTAAGAGGGAGGGAAAGCTGAATAAGAGTTATAAGGGGAAGAAAAGCCTGGATAAGCCATGGAGAGTGTTTTGCTTTGAGTCTGTTCTTTATGTGTTGGGTGTTGCACTTAAGAGCAAAACTATTTTAAAATCCTTTTGAAAACTCATGACTGCACTGACTGTAAGGCTACCAGCATATTGTGATATGCTCAACAAAAGCACATAGTTTATCTTTTACATGACTAGACTGCCTTGGTTCACAAATAAAGGGAGAATTTCCAGTTTCCTTGCTAATAACAGACAGGTAAGCAGTCATAACCACAGCTCTGCTGTTTGATCATTTGAAAGCTCAGGCACCAAAAAGCACTGCAAAGAACAGATTTGCCCAGACACATAGTCCATGCAATCTGTCTTATCTTTCCTGTCACTTTGTTCTCATCTAAGAAGAGGATCAACCAGTTGTTTCTCATTTAAGCCCCTGGTTCAGACACACATTAGGCATGATGCTCAAATATCCCCCATGGAAGTGAAGTTGATTGTCAGCAATGTAATAAAGGCACCGTTTTTCCCCATTGCCTTTCCTAAAAGCTCCATGTAAATATACAAGCAGATTGTTTTTAATAACCAAGCTCTTCCTGTTGGAAGGTCTCAGTAAGTAGCAATATACAAACATCAAACTGACTTCACTGTCCCAGGTGGGTTTTTGAGTTAACTGCTGTTCACTGAAGATGATTTCAAAAGCATCTGATTAAAATGTTAATATAAGTGCTGTTTTTCAACAGTATTTTTTGACTAATAATATGTTTGCAATTTGCTTCTGTGAGTCCAAAGAGTACTGATCAAAAGAAGAGTGAAGCTGAGATCTAGAGACATTGTGGGAATTGTACTTTTTTTCCTCAGGCTAATCCAAAAAGACACGATCAAAACAAGTTAATAATTCATCATATTGGAAAATTTCTTAAATAAATACTGTACTATGGGATCTGTTTGGTTTGAAGAATAACAGCTACTATACATCCACTTAAAAGAGAGGGAGATATTCCTTCTTAGCAGAGCTATTTCTTTCCTGCCAGATTTGCTGGTTAGAAAGGATAAGGGATAAAATCACAGGCCGTGTAACAGGGCCTTATGTTCCTTTTTTCATAATTGGTAGTCGGAGAGTCAACAGGACAAAGTCTGTATTTATTTCTCTGACACACTGCTGTGCTACTTCATATGAAAGCAGTGCAGTCTTAATCTAAGGGGTCTTGTACAATTTGAGTTAATCTAACCATTAAGAAGTGCATTGTTTAAAGATCTGCAGATACTGTTTCACAGGCCAAAAAAACAGCTCAGAGTTTTGTTCAGCCACAGTATTAGATAAACAAAATTAGAGCAACCCATGATGCAGTTGTTTTGTTTGCTTTTCTTTTGCAGGGTATTTTCTTTTTCTCTTCCCTCCTATATTACAGGTTGCCACAAATAATTTGTAGAGTACAGTGACCTTTACAGAAAGACTCGTAGCAAATGGTTAGGGATCACTGTCTTGATAGCTGGAAAGAAAATATTGTTGTAGCAGGAAATGATCTGAACAACGAAATATCAAAAAGATACAGATTTTTCCCAACCCCAGCCCCTGGTAGAGTAGCCAGAGGTGTATTAGCCTCCAGTAGATCTGAACCATTGGAACAGGTTATCTGGCATGGTTTTAGTCCTGTTCAGTGTTACCAGCTTAGTTTCTACACCTCCTCCTGGAAAACTGAAATCAAGAATGTGATTTACCTGCAAACACAGGCAGGGAAAGGTCATCTGGATTTTTCCCTGCATAGGTTTTAAGAAAAATTATCAGGGCATCTTGAGATCTGCTAGCCCTAGGGACTAACAGGGGAAGAACTAGACTACATTTAACATTTGAAGAAATCCATGGATTGCTTCAAAGTTTGGTAATAAAGTGCTCTTACCTGGCTTGCCAGCTTGAGTTTAACAAAACTTGGAGTTTGGTGATCAACTTTATTTTATATAAGCGATGAAATGAGTTTATTTGGGAGAAGGTAAATATAGCTAGAAGATTTTTCATATAGAAAAATGTTAAGTGTTGACACCTCTTGAAACAGTTGCTGGGAATATATTGACAGGCATCTTTTATAGAATTGTTTCTCTTTACTGGGATCTGGACTTTGGTGAAGAAATTCATTCTGCTACACTGCCAGCAATTGCATTATAATCTTTTGCCATGGTAGTATGATGTATTGGCATGGTAGGTACACAGTATCTTGTTACAGAACCAGAGTGTATCCCAACATCAGACAGCATATTTTAGTATGAGATTATCTTTTGTTTCCTCAATACTTCATCACTAAAATACACAAAAAAAGTTTGGCAAGCAGTTCTGTAAAGATGTGAAGATCAACAAGCGATAGAATGGTGATTCTACCAAAAAAAAAATACAGAGAAAGCAGGTGAGGAAAGATATTAGTCAGATGTGTAAATATATCCTTTGGGATGAGAGATAAAACCAGAGGTAAGGCTGACAGTAAGAACTGTCAGACCCAAGTAGCCCTCTTGGGAAATGCATAGGTATTTGTGTGAGAGTGCTCCACTCACAGTCCCTCTGTGGCCAAATCTGCTGCTGGTGGTGTAGGAGCCTGCAGCTGCCTGCAGAGTCACTTTTTCATGCTAAAGACTAGAGCAAATTCATAATTACGATCATGGTGTAAATACATGGTGTATATAAGTATTTAATATACTGCAATACTACATGGGTAAAACTTTTCACATGGTCAGAGCTTTAAAGAAGATACCAAGTTCATATTGAAAGAACTAGAAGTGGCATTACAAACCTACAAGACCAAACAACTTTGTATACTTTTGCCTTGGCTTTTGAAAGCTGTAATGGAGAATGGATTAACTGCATTTGAGCAAACATGTGATTGCGTGTCATAGTAACACCTAGGTTGAAAGGACCTCTGCAAAGCATCTGAACTGCTGTAGAAAGCAGAGATTTAGATTGGGTTATCCACACCCCATCAAACTGAAGGAGTTTCCACCACTTCTCCAGATGAGATTTCCAGGAATGGGCTAAGCTATATCCTGAAAATGGTAAATCTGGAAGGGATGTGAGGAACTTTTGATCTTTCTGATTTCACAGGAGCTCCTAATGTGATGCTATCATAAAAGGAGGAGTTATTTTCCAGGAAGAGAGTGATCAGGACTCAATGATAGCCTTACCACTGGATATGCACTGTGACTGGAATGCGTGCTGTTGTTTCAGAGGAAGTATTGTTGGAGAGATGTTGACCCATGGGAGTGTTGCAGAAGTACACCCAAAATGGTTTGAGATCTGAGAAAATTGCTTCTCTCTGAGAGCCATGATTTTTTTGTCCATTCACCCAATCAGAGATCCTCCCTGATTAAGAAGTGCAATTCTCTTGAAGCAGGAGAAAATATCCTGAGTTTATATTGTCTTTTTAGAACAGCAATAAAAATCATAAGAAAAAATAAAGGTTATAGCTGGAGAGCTGTGCAGATTCAAATCTGAAGTAATGCACTACATTTTTCACAGTAGAAATGATTCATTATCCTGACAAATTATCAAGGGAAGCAAGAGGTTCCTCATCTCTCTAAATCTTCGAATTATGACAGGTTGCTTTTCTAGCTGATGCGCTTTAGTCAAACAAAAGTTACTGATGAATAGGGGTGACTGGCAGAGATTTATTGGCTACTCCTTGGCCTTGGTTATGCAACTGCAGCTCTTGGCTATTCATGCAGTTTTAATGTTTCAAGTGCTGTTCCTAAGGAACTAAGTTTGACCCAGCTGCTTTTCAATATAGAGCTAGTTTAGAAAAAAAAATGCTTTAGTATTTAAAAATTTAGGTTACTTGAAAATTTAAGATAAAAATAAGAGTTGTAAGCAAAATATTACAGGAAAAAAGAGTAAGAGTGAATACAATTAAGGTAGAGTTAGGGTAAATGGTATTTACCATTTATAAATAGAATGTTAATATATATTTTATTGGCATCCCAGCCAGGATACCAATATATAGCTATCATAAACAAGCACAAGAAAGGCCTGAGTGATCACCACTGCAAAAATTTCCCAGCCTTAGATCCCCTTAATTCAGAGGAATTTTCTACTTTGACCAAAACTTTGAATTTCTCCTCAGCTATTCCTGGCAAAAATTCTTGCTTCCGTCAATAAAAGTATCGGCAATGTTAGAGATCTCAGGGTTGGTCTGCCCTGAAACTGTTACTTTGTAAGGTACCACCAAAGTCCCCCATTGCTTCATGTATTGTGACTGGCAAGTAACAGATCTGGTTGCACTGATTTTTTTTGAAACACAGAAAAAACTACAATACTTCTTGAAGCAATCAAGAAATAACCCACCACCAAATTATTTTCGGGCTTGGTGGGATAAAGAAGAGAAAAAAAAAACAACAAACCTCTTCACTGGAGCAGTGTTCCACAATGCATGGAAGTGTACCTGAAAATGGGACCTTGCACCATTTGACAATCATTTGCTGGCACAGCAGAATGAAGAATGGGAGTCTGTCTGGAGGAAGATGGTGACAGAAATCAGAATCAGTTTTCTGGGGGAGAATGAGAACAAAATGGCATAGTCTGAGAATGAGAAACTTCTGTTAGGACTCAGGTCAGAAACAAAAAAAGAGCAAGTACTATGTTTGCTAAAGTAATATGGGAAATTTCTAAGCAGAAAATAATTGTTGATATGATCTTACAATCATGGCTGTATGTAAAAAAAAAAGAAGGGAAGAAATATCCTGCATGTGTAGTGTAACAGGCTGGAGGCATAACATGGGTCTGGCAGAAAGGCATACACAATTTTAGAAGGGGTTAAGTGAATGGCTGCACGGCAGAGCTGACTGCAGCAGGAGAGGAGCATTTTGAACCCAGTGACTGAGGTGAGTGAGGGCTGCACAAAGCTGCTGGTGCTGAGAAGCCTAATTCTAGTATCTGGAAAGGATGCCCTAGATGATGTACAGGAGGTCTGTATGTCTGTATGTGCCTGGGGAAATTGGGTTTTGATTTGGTTTTGTGTAGCCCAGCTGAAGGTGGGTGTGGGGTTCTGAGAGGGGACCTCTTCAGTGCCTTTCAGTACCTGAAGGTAAGTACCAGAGGATGGAGCCAGGCTCTTCTCAGTGGTGCCAAGCAATAGGACAAGAGGCAGTGGGCAGAAAGTGATGCACAGGAAGTTCCACCTGAAAATGAGGAAGATCTTCTTTACTGTGCAGTGACCGTGCACTGGAACAGATTGCCCAGGGAGGCTATGGAGTCTGCCTCATTGGAGAGATTGAAGAACCGTCTGGACACAGTCCTGTGCCATGTGCTCTGGGATGGCCCTGCTTGAGCAGGGAGGTTGGACCAGATGATCCACTGTGGTCCCTTCCAACCTTACTCAGTCCATGATTCTGTGTTCTTTACTGTATGGATAGTTCAGGGTTTGGCCTAATGGTCCCAGAGACCATCTGGACTACATCTAGTTTGAAATATATGTACATAAGAATATATAATTTTTTTGTAAAAATTTCTTTATTGAAACCATCAGGTTTTTTTATTGGTAATTCCCAATCAAGTGAGGAGTAAATTGATGGTATTGTCAGTTGTAAAGTAGCTATCCAGCTCTGCTTTCTTTCTTTCTTCTTACATCTTGCTTCTGTTTTGAGAAAAACAAGTTTGTAATAAAAGTTGATAATAGCCTAAGTTAGGGAAAAAAAGTTTTCTCTATCCAGTTTGTACTTTGTATAGTCTAGCCAGTTTGCATTCATAAATATCCTGCCATTGCATTAAACTCTAGCAAGCTTGACAGTAATAAATAGAACTAAATTTTCCCCATACCCCAGTGCTGGGCCCTTCCAGGCTTGTGTGGGTGACCCTCCAGAGGTTTGCAACCTCGCTGTCAGCTGCATTGGCTGGGAAAAATAAGCAGAGAATTTCATCTCCAGGGTCTTTTATGGGTGTTTAAATGCAGAGGAGTGGAATTTGTAAAAAAAAAAAAAAAAAAAAAAAAAAAATGCAGTTGCCAGGAAGTTAGAACAACATTTTCCTGGGTTTTTTGTGAAATTTCAGACTGAAATTTCAGTCAGAATGAAGCATGTCAATCTCAGTTTTGTCCCAGTCTCAGAGTGTACCTTTTTAATTTTAATTTGCTTTCTTTTTTATTTTTAATGTAAAGGGGGTGTGTGTGTGTGTGTAAAGAAGTCTTTGTTTTAATGGTACTTTCTAGTTTTGGAAGCAGAATTTCTGAAATGCTGTAAAGAAATTTTCTTCTTAACCAAAAGGAGGAATAATGGAATACTTTGAAAGTGCATCTTTTCATGAGGAGTACCTCCTTTAATATGTGGACTGTGAGAGTTTGGATCAGTTTCAAATGAATAATATGCCACATTTAGGCAGATGAATCAAGAATTAAGGCTGTGGATATGGGACTTCATTCATTAAAATGGTAAATACTTTGTTAAACTGTCTCTTAATCTCTGCTCTCAAAATGTCATTCCACAGGCCCCAGAAAAAGAAGCACCTTTGAACGGAAATTTTCAAAAGTATAGCAGTTATTTTTTGTTTTCCAGATAATTGTGATCTAAAACATTCTTCACACTGAGTGTGTTGAATTCCCTGTAACATTCATTTCAACCAGCAGTTCCTCTCTTTTAAAAGGAAGGAATGTTTTGTTATATAAAATAGAAGTCTAGTGTTCATGTCACTTTTTATTAAAAGAGTTTCAGTTCCCCATCTGTCATGACATAAATAATTTGAAGGAAAACAAAGCACCCAAAGTATGTGCTAATGAGTCAAGTGTACAGTTGCTTTTATTAGAGTTCTTGGTGGGGCTGAGTATTATTTGGAACAGGTCTTTGAACTCTGCTGACAACTACAACACACCTGTAGGGTGTGGGTGGTGGATTCAACCAACTAATTACTCAAAAAAAACCAATCCCAATACCAAAATGCACCCTGATGTATTTTGTGCAGTCCTAGGTTTCTCTGTCTGTACTCTCCTGAGTTTGGGTCATGTTCTCTGCAAAGTCTTCAGGCTGTGTGCAGAGCTTTGTGGCTGATGAGAAATGCACTTCCAGTATTTCTTGCTGCTTGACCTGGGTCATTATTTCTGCCTCTAGTTCTCTGGCTGTGGGTTGATAGAGCTGTATAAGCACTGGGAACAACACAAAGCTTATAGAAGACCTTCAAAATTACATGTTAACGAGCATGAGATGGAGTGACTCAGTTTGTAAAGCTCCTTGGAAAGCACACTAGACTGTGAAAGCATTTTTTCATCCATCCCCCTGGTTCTGTTGCTATTACAGACCCAGCACCATTTTCACTAATCACCCTCTCTGCAAATACCCACACTGTGCTTTGTTCCACCACTTGGAGAAGCCTGTTTTGTCATCCCTGGATGCTTCTGACCATTTCTCCGTGGTCTGAAGTGATCAACATTGTTTGGTGCACCCTGTCTTTCCAGGACCTGTTCTTGGCTTACATGGCTTCCTCCTGCCACAGAACTGAAGGCAGCATTTGAATACATGCTACCAAATATTTCTCTGAAATGTGAGCACATTGTATATTTGAATTAACACAATCTCATTTCTTGCATAGAAAGCTATTTCCCTTATTCCTGCCTTCCCTCACTGTGGTGAGGGCTGAAGAGCCCGTGGAAGAGAGGGGAGGGATGGCTGTGAGAGCACCAATGAGTCTGGGGAAGTGGCTGGGACAGCCTGTGGACCTGTACCATCAGCCAAGTGTGTCTGGGCAGCAGTGACCTTCAGTGTCCCTGGGCTTTCCCATGCCAGCAGAAAGGGCCAGTGGTATCACTGCGTGACCTTTCCCAGGGGAAAGTGTACTCCCACAGCATATTTGTGGAAGACTCTTGTGTTCAAGCTTGGAGAGGAGGGGAGTTTGGCTCTTTGTTTACATAAAGTACCATATTGGTTGTTGCCAATGAAGCATTTTGCACAGCATAATGCTATTTAGATAATAAGATACTGAGATGAGGACATCTGAGTTCATACCACTTTAAAAAGTTCATGTAATTCTTTTCAATGCTGGAAATGTTACTTGAAAGAATGTCTCTGTGCTGTTGTGTCGCAAGAGTGAAACAATAGCACATTTTACTTGAGACCTTGAAAATATTTTCCTCTTTCTAATAAGATTGAAATAATAACTTTCCAGCCACTTGCACTGAAAGTTGCCAAGAGGCTGAGGAGCAGTTAGAGAGTATTGTGATTTAAGTTCACTTGTGTGATGTTTGTATCTGGATGGAGAGACATTATTTACTCAACCGTGCATAAGGAAATTTCAACTGTGGGAAACAAATCTTAGTATATGTTTACTTTTAATTGTTTTCTTTGCCGAAAGTTGAAGAAACTCATACTCCTGATTTAAATGAACATCAAAACTTCACTCAGTATCTTTTTAAAAAAAGGCATATCCTACCACACCTACAACTGGTGGAGAATTTTAGAGAGATCTGTATATAATAGGGGTACTAGTTTATAATGAAAGCAGCAATTGATTTAGGAAAACAAACCCAAGTGTTAGAATCCATTTTGAGCCTTGGTTTGCAGTCCATGCATATCCAAAATGTAACACTTTAAATTGTATGAATCACAGAGAATTTGAGATTGGCACAACAAGGATTTAAAAACTTTTTTATTGTCTCTTAAAAGAGGTGACCGCTTTATATTCGGTTTTAAATATATAGAAAGAGGAACATCTATTACAGATACTATTTTAAGATTTGTGAAGTGAGCTAGTATTTGTTCAGCTGATGGGCCAGGGCATGGAGGCTTTCTCTGAAAAAATAAAAGGAAAAATAGAACAAAACCTCATCCAGACAGAAGTGAGCCAGAAGTGGCTCTTCAGGGCCATGAGCACAAGAGGGATTTATTTAGATAGGAAGACAGTTGTCCACCTACTAGCTTCAAACACTTTTTGGCCACTGGAAAGACAGTTTTTGTCTTAGCTCTTCATCCAAGATCACTAGGTAACTCTTAAAAGTGTGTACAGCAGTATTTGTGCAGTGTGGATTAATGGCACTGGCCACAGAGCCTTCCCAGCAATACCAGAGCATTGGAGGTGGGATTTTGACTCATTCCTCTGACCATGCAGATAAACCATAAGCTCTGACTAGACAGTAGGAATTTCTCCAGTGAAAGGAAATTGTAAGGTTATTTAAAGCCAGTATGTCCAACTCTACCCAATTTCCCTGTGGTGGCACTGTAGGGTGAGGCGAAGGGGTCGTGGCCGGTGTCATCACTGTCTGGTGATCTCTGGCTTTTGGCAGCTTCCTGGAGACAGCAGAGGCTTAAAAAGTCCATGGGCTATTCACAGTTGTGCCAGAGAGGTCAAGAGTTTATTAGAGGAGCACAAAGGGAGTTACCTACCCACCTGGGTCCCTAAATTCAGCCAGATCTATGATTTGTGCAAGTTGGGTCAGGATAATTTTAATAATATCTGCCAATCTCAAACACTGGTTCAATGAGACAGAGTAGTTAAATTTGACAGGAACTCAAATAATATGGGATGAGAACAGTATAAAAACCTTGGAACTACAGGTCTGAAAATATTCTTCAGGATTTCTACTGAAAACAGGAAAGAAGAAACAAGGTAATTTTGCCTTTTTGTTGAAAAACAGCAAACAAAACAGATGGGAGACGTCTCAGATTTTTTTCTTCTTAATGTGAAGTACCAAAGGGTATTTTTTGTGTTTTTCATTTTGAACATGGGGGTGGAGATAGATTAATGGGTTTTGTTTTAGCCTCCAGTTCTTAAATGTTTTGCACTTGAAAACTTGTGTTTTTCTCCTCCTTTATACCAGATGTTACACTCTGGAGAATAATTTCTTAGTGTTTTTCAAGTTCAGTGAACTGCCTTGTATTTTAATGATGCTTAGGAAATGTACCAGTTCATAACCAATGATGTACCTAGGGCTGTTTACAGACTGCAGTATGGGATCCATCACAACTGAAATGGCTTAGGAGGATGAAACTTGATCCTTTTGGACAGCTGTATACTGGCACTGAGGAGGGACAATCCAGTGAGGACGGATGACACTGATTTTTTTTTTACATGATGAGATGTTTGGGAACTTACAGTTATTTAAACATTTCTTCAGGATTTACAGTATCAGAATGATCCCCACAGGTATCAGGACAGCACACAGTAAATCCAGATCATTGATGAATAACTTAAGCTGAGTCTATTAAAGTAATTTAGATATTTGTGAGCTTTTTTTTTTTTGCTTTTACAGGAGTAGCCAAGTGAAATATGAACAATTTCCTGGTGGATTTCTTTTGTTTTCTCACTGTGGACAGGGTGTAGCATGAGGAATTTCTCTGAAATTCTCAGTTCTATTGCCAAATATTACTCCCAGCCAGCTAATTGTGAGAGTTCATTTACTACTACTCACTCCATTATTCTTTTTCCTTTGTTTTGCAGAATGTTTCTCTGCTTGCTTCTTTCACTTTCTTTCATGCACCCGTTAAGCCCTGAACAAGTTGCTTGAATAAGTTTGTCCCTTTTCTGCCTTTGAATCCCTCTTGCCAGCTGCCACATTCCTCTGTGCGATCTGTGCTTACCATGGCATCTCAGCGGACTGACACGGTGCGGCAGCATGGCTAGTTAGCACGAGCAACCTCCTAATTAATAGGAGCTCCCCTTGGGGAGTGGAATCTCAATTTACCCTGAAGGAGTTATCTAAAATGGATCAGATGAGATCGGTCTTAAAAATGCCGGCTGATTCTTAAGGGTGGTAAGCTTAAAGCTTCCCTGTGGGAATCTACACTGTGGGTGTCCTGGGTTAGCGTTAGGGAAGATCAGTGTTTGAATAGTTTTGTCTTCTAAAATATTGTAATTAGTGCATTGCCATCTTTTACCTTTTTTTTTTCTTAAAATTTGAACTCTTTAAGGAAGGGGCCATCTAACTTCCGGTTGTCGAGTGCTTAACACATAGTGAATACTGTCATGTTAATTAGTTAATTAGAGGAATTACAATTTCTAGAGTTTAGAGTCAAGGCTCCCAAAACCACGTTACCAGGCAACACAAGGGATGCAAAATTCAGTTCAAAATTCAGAATTCTTACTGCAGATCCTGCCCTGTTCCATGAAAAATATTGAGATACCTGAGGAACTTTTAGATAAATTATAGTTTTTAAACAGCTTCCTGAATCAGATTACAAATAGAAAGCATAAAGTACTGCAGAATGAGGCATTTCCCTTACATAGTGACACCATTGTGGCAGTAGTTCAAAAACCGGTAGAAGGAAGAAACAAAATATGGCTGGGTAGTTCAAATATGAGGATATATAAAATGTCACATAGGACATAGAATCAAATAGTAGCTGGGAAGGATGCCAGAAAGACTTATGGTTTCAGTTCAGAAGTGCTTTCAGTCACGTCTTTTCTTTTTCCTTTCTTTCTTTTTTTTTTTTTTTGGAGGTGGGGGCAAATTAAAGTACCCTTTTTTTTTTCTCCTATAGCCTTTCCTTCAAAGTCTTCTCATGTGGATGCTTTATTAGTAAACAGCTGCTTGCAATGACAGACAATTACTTTATAGCCATTGTGGTTTCTGATATATGTGTTTGTTGACTGGGGCCTGGTGGTGCTTCTCTTAGTCTTAATATAATCCAGATAAGAATATGTAAGTATTTTTAAACTGGGCAGATAACTCACAAAAAACTACATAAAGACCAGATAACAGCTGTGGTTATTCATAGAACTTTTGACCTTTAGAAATTCTTGAAGTCAAATAAATCATTAAACTGTACTAAAAGTGCATGCTCATATGAAAGCTTTCATATATCTGATATAGAATTACTACTTCTTTGTTGTCTGCCTATATATTATGTGTATGTGTATATATATGCATGTGTAAAAATAACAATTATTACAAACATGTTTATTGAGCTCTCCCTGTGAGGTAGGTGCTTGAGAATACCGTGAAGTAAAATACTTGCTTGATCTTTAGGTACAACAGTCAGAATTGTTGATGGTGTCAGTTGGTGTCTTGTTTGTTCAAACTGTTTAAAAGATAAGATCTATTAGATTAAATTCCTTACAAAAATATATATGAAAATAATATATAATCTGTAAGATAAGTTTCATCAAGTTGCAGTTACATAGTAACCTCTCTCTGGTAAAAAATTTGAGGCCGGGTAATTGTAGTTGAGTACTTGGTGCAAGTTGGTCTTTCAGTTGGGGTGGTTTTATCCAGTATAGAGTTGAAAGAGTTGAAATCTGGGAGCTTAACATCTTCGGTAATCGTGAAGCTTGCTAAACAGTTGAAAGTTGCTAAGCTACAACAGTACTCATGCTGGTCATCTGAGTGTATTCTCCCAGCTTTGAATAATCGGGAAAATATTGTCTCTAGCATGTGAGAAATATAATTCAACATAAATATGCCACTATAGCTTCACTTGATTTGCTTTATTGAGGCACAGAGGACAGTGCATATAGTAATCTAAAAGCTTCTTTGAACACCAGAATTAGACTATTATGTCCGACTCTGTAGATGATGTATTTTGGAAATGTTTTGGTATTTTGAAGTGAAAACAAAAGTGTATTTTTTCCCTTATGGTCTCATAAGTCAAAATGCATAATAACTTTCCAGAGATATGTCTCAAAATGTTTGACAATTGGCAATTGCTAAAAGCCAACTGTAAAGCATTGCAAAATTATCTTCAGATTTGATGTTGAAATGGCAGGTGAGGTTCAATTTAAATAATTGTAAAATGCACCATATGAAGAAGACTAATCTTAACTTCATGTATACAATAGTAAGTGCTAGGCTGAGCATTACCACTTAGGAGTAGGATCTGGAGGCTATTAGGAGTCTGTGGAAAAGTCAGTGCAGTGTTCAAATAACAATCCAAAAAATCAGATCTGATGTTTGTAAATATTAGAAAAAGAGAACAGAGAACAAGACAGAGTATCACCTGCTGCTATAAACTTATGGGTGTGTGTAGTCCAGGTGTCTCCAGCACAAAAATGGTGTAATAAAACTGTGTATAAGGTTTGTAGGACAGGAAGTTACAGAGCTCAAAATTTCTAGGGACTGGGAGAGAGTTTTGGAGTAGCATCGCTGTTTGCATCACTGTTCTTAACCAGTTGCCTGTGTACCTACTTCAAGCTTGTGGTATAAACAAGCTACGGGAGTAGCTGGACCCTTGGTCTAGTCATTATTCCTGAAATAATCTCTAGGCCCCAGTAACCCCTGGGTGGCAAGGATGAAGTACAGCATAACACCAGGAGAAGCACCAGGTTGGGGAGAAAAGTGATGGCTTTGCCATTTGAGTCCCCTGCTGTAAGCACTGAGCCCAAAATATCTCTAGTTCTCACAATCTCACCAGGCTGCCTTTCTCCAACTGCTCCCCAATATCTTGCTTCAAATAGTTTTTCTTCTTTCTAGAAAATTGTTTTCCTGTCAGTAATTTCTCCTTCAACCTGCTATTGTTTTGATTGGTTTTTGATTATACTTTGACCATCTCCTTCCTGACCTGGGTATGTAGTTTTTCGGGTTTTTTCAGTAGCTGGTCTGCAGTACAAATGAAAACCTGGTTCTATGCAGAGAACTTGCTTTGTTCCAGGTATGGAAGTGAGAGGAGTGAGAGGCAGGAGTGTATTGTTGAAAATTTTCCATCCCCTTCCATCCTTGTGTCATACTAAGTTAAACTGTTGCCTACTTAGTGACACGCAGCTTATATCATCTTACACAGGACCTTTGACTTTGTCCTGCTAAATTGAGCTTGAACTTGTGAAACTTAAATGTCAGAAGGCAGGTCAGAAGAGCACAAGAGCCTAAGTTACAATTGGCCATACTGTAAAATTTGTGCACAAATTGCCTTTAAAGAAACACTATTGACTTAGAATTTTCACTTTGTCTTGAAAAAATTGTGCAAGTGATAAACGAAGTCATTAGACAGAAGGTTTAGAGAAAAAATTCCTTTGTATTTAAATTTATTTATCCTCTTCCTGAAATGTGTTGTTCATTTGGTCCATACTTTGTTGTTTGGTTGGTTGGTTGATTTGGCTTGGGGTTTTTTTCAGAAGAAAGCATAACTGTAAATCTACAGCAATAATAGGTAACCAATAGTCATAATCCACTTCTCCTTAATTGGCATCTTTTGAAAGAGAAGGTGTCTTGGTACTGATTTACAAAGGGGACTGTATTTGTTATAAATTCAGTTTAGAATAAGTTAACATTGCTTAATGAATATTTTTAATGCTAATAGGATTCAACGGTCTGACTTCTATTTCTCCCCTAAGAACGCATACATGTTCAATAGAAAACTTACTTTGTAATATATTTTTCTAAATACTCTGGCTATTCAGTAAGATTGTTATTCAAGGTATGTGTTCATTTGGATACTTATTATGGGAGAAAATACCTTTATTTTAGGATACACTATTAGTGTGTCTCTAATGATTTTCAGCACTTTGTCAAGGTATGTTGTTTTGATCACAGAACATCATCAAAACCCAAATGAACTGGTCAAAAAATTTGATTGTAACCTACCTCTTTCTTTCCACACACTGAAGAAGTAAATTTTCCTCTGACAGTGATTGACAAGGGTAGCATGTGGACTTTAAATCCTTAGAATTTATTGTAGCTAAAGACCAAAAAGAAATTTGTTTCATGGCCTGCTTACTCATTAATAACTCTGCCTGAGATATCAGATTTGTAAACGCGGAGAACAAGGCAGAGGATTGTGTCTGAGCTGCTTTTGAGGTTTTGTGGTCAAGCACCTTACTGGTTCTCTTTCCTGGGGGTTTTGTGGCCATTAGGGGTTTTGCCTCACGGTGATTAAGAATATTGTGTCAAACTTTAAAAAAGATGAAAATATGTAAAATTAACAATAGTCCGGTATATAGGTTAGTAGTTTAGTTTAGTTACATCATAATTCTGGCATTTTTGTTCATTTGTTTGTTCAGTAATTGCATCCAGAAGTGGCAGTTTTCAGCTGTGTTTAAATTTTAGCTTGCTACTTGAACATAGTAAGGTACATGCAAAGTTGATTCTTGGTGTGAACCTCACATGGTTTCTTCTGATTCAAATTAGAAAACAGGCTTGCTGAATCTTTCTTGCCTCCAGGAGGCTCTTGAACTGATGCTTCCTAAAGCCAGAGGTGCTTTTTTCCTGAGATTGCCTCAGAAGAAATGTCAACCAAAGAAGGCTTTGGTGGGATTTATAGATGAGGTGCAGTAAGATGTGAGGGACAAATAAATGAAATCATTAGTTTATAAAAATAAAAAGAGTCTATTTCAATTCCAGGTCTTGGAAATCTTGTTGAAGCTCTTGTGGATGTAACTATTTAAGTGCACTGTTTAATCACCAACACTAAAGCTCCAATCTCACTGTCGGGACAAGCAGCATCATTCTGGATAGCTTTTATTAGATTAACAGAAGGAACACTTTGTACTCATGTCCCCAGTGAGGCAGAAGTATCTCCCATTTCTAGAAGAACACAGTGAAGGAAGCACATTTCTCTATTTGTCCTCTTGCAAGATCTTTTGGAGGCTTGTGGACTTGCAGCTTCCTCCTTCAGCAGTGGCTGCAGCCTTTACCTGTGTTAAAACTGCTTTCTTCCTACTGTCTGAGAGCAAAGGTGCCCCATTGTTTGTGGCTCAGTCATCCTGAGTAGTTCTCCTTAGAAAAGGAGAGGAGCAGAGGACAGAAACAGGCTGCCTTCCTTCGTTCCTGGCTCCTCGATAAGAGAGTAAGGCTCAAAGCAGCCCCTCAGGCACATAATGTTGCTGGAGGAACAAGTCTCTGGGGCAGCAAAAAAGGCACAAAAAAGAAATGTAGTAAACAAAACACTGAATTTTATAAAGAGGGCATTATAAAAGTTTTTTCCTATTTTTTGGCATACTTTGTTCATGGAAGAATCTTTGTAATAGAGCAAATTAGGCAGATGATGCAGCTTAGATTGGGATACTTCACTGTGTAAGGGAAATTCCTCCTCTGTGTATAAATGCATTCTCCGTGAGGTGTAACCATTGTACACAGGAAATACAAATGCAAACTTTTCAGGAAAAACATGAGCCTTCAAAGAGAATCTGTGGTTAAAACAAATTTAATTTAATCCTTTTCCTGGCTGCACTGTGTGGGTCATTGGCTAGTTCCTCAGGCAGCTCCTGAAGGCATTTTGTCTTTGTCCTTGTGCCTTTGAGCATATGCAAGGTGAAATTGTACCATGTACTGTGACTTTGCTAACTTTGCAATTTGGAAGGGATAAATATGGAGTCAGATGATCTGGAGTCAGATGATTTGATCAAAAAAGGAAGGCGTACCCTGGATTACAGAATTACCCAGCGTACTTCTGGTACTCCAGTGATCCAGGGTGAAACGAGTCAATCTTCATTACCTGCCAGTGTTGGAAACAGAAAGGCAACAACTGCAGGGTGGAAATAAAAGGCAGGTCAGAAACTGACCTACACGTCCATATTGTCTCACTGGCTGCCTTTGGTGCAGTGCTGAGCTGTGGTTATGAAACTGCCCTGCATTTACTCATGTCACATTTGATTTGCCAACCTGTGTGCCAGAGTGACAGGTCAGTGCCTCCCTGCCCTGGTGGGAACACCCCTTTCCATCTTCTCTGCAGCCACTGCTGGGAACCTTTCCAGAGCATGCCTTTTTCTGAGGAAGGGTGCAGATATTGAAGAGACGATATGTGGAGCAGAAGCACAAATGGACTGATTTAACACAGTGAGCAGGAAAGCTCTGTCACTCTGTCCTGTGCAAGGGAACTCAGCATTTCCTTTTCTTCCAGAAACATAATCTGGTGGAAATGCTTGTACATGACACTACTACATTTGCTGGTCTGTTGTCCTGTTTGTCTGCATATCTCAATCTGGCACGGATATTCTTTAGTATTAGTCTTTTAAAGAGGAAATTTGGTGTCTCTTTCCTTCCCAAGTGTTTGTAAAGAGAGATAGTAAATTGATCTCTTTCTCTCACACTGATACAGTGTGAGAGATATGTTGTCTGCTTCTGGTATTTAGATTTTAAGGCCCACTCTTCTGGAGCAATGTTTGAGATACTTGATCTGCATAGCACTTGAGTGCACTACATCCCTGAGATAGTGATGTGAGGTTTGGGAGGATACTAGGCAGAGAAAACAAGGTTGCTTCTTCCTCTTTTGGAGTTTTTGTTCATTAAAAGATCGCAGGATTGACTCAAATGTGCTTTAGCTTGTCACAGACCATGTGGAAAAGAAGAGGAATACTAGCACACTGACAGCATTAGGTGTAGAGAAATTGAAGGTTCTTATTCATGGTATTCTTCAGAAATCAAAGTGGAATATAAATTTTAAGGTCTCAGCTTAAGACTAACAAGTAAATCTATGTTAAGTGAATAAAAACAGGCCATCAGTTACCAATAATCTTGGAAGCAGGGAGAATGAAGGAGGCGGTGCTGCCTCCAAATGAGGCAAGTCCTCAAACTTACTAGCAATGGGTGGCTACTGAGAAGCTTTTCCACTGTGACTTAGACTGCTCCACACTAGTTAAAAATACATGTCCCTTTTTTCCCCTGGTACTATTTCATTCAGATGTCTCTAGAGTGTCCCCTCTAACATTATGTAAGAAGCGGACTCCCAAGAAGCTGAATCCCAAGTGGCCCCTAATCCGCTCAAAAAATGCAGAGACAAAGACCAGGCAGTTTGTGGGCTATCCCAAGCACTCTGAGGGAGCAGAGCAGCAGTGAAGGCTGGAGCCAGGACTGCTCCACTACCCAAGGCAGCACTGCAGTGTGGGAAGAGGTGGCTCCATGGGACCATCACCTCCAGGAGCAGGGAGAGCCCTTTCCATCTTCTGTGGTGTCCTTCTCATTGAAGGGACCACACTGGTGTGGGAGTGAGACCCAGAGTAAACCTGACCAGGGCCAGTGCTATGGCAAGGAAGAGGCCATCTGGTCAGCCTTGTCACAGCCCTTTCAGATCTTACACAAAGGCCTGTAATTACATTTGGTTTGGATTTAAATAACACATAAAAAGCCAAATCTATGATAATGCATTTAAATACAGCAACTACTGTGCTCTTCTGGTTTAGTGAGGATTGTGTGAATCAAAAATACCTTACTCATCTGCAAAAAGGCTTAGTCCCAGAAAATCATGACTTTAATTACAGGAAATAATCATAAACTACTTTATATGCAATTAAAGACACTTTCTTTTGGAGATATTTTTGTAATTTGTATTTTTTCCTAAAACCAGTTATCCAAAATATGACACTTTTTCATGCCTGCAGTGCAACTTTGTCTTGCATATAAATTGATTTTTTTAATTACGCTTTCTTTATGTATAATTGAAACTTGGGACTGTTTTACCTTTATCTAGGTAATTGATTAATAGGTCAATTAATAGGTCAACCTACCGGTTAGTAGTAGCAGCTAACAGTTTTATGCTACAGTTTGCTTGTTTAGATAATTGTATTAATATAGAATGTAAATTGACACAATTACAATGGTGTTTTTTTAAAATTTCAGCATCTTTTATGTTAACGTCTAATCAGCCTTTAATCAAATGCTGAAACCATTTGAAACAGAAAATACCTTTTACACTGAAATTTAATGTAATGCTTGTTCAGAGCTCATTAGTTTCATGGGAATCCCAATACTGGATTTGGACTATACTCATTTTATCCATCTATCGAAACAGACTAACAACTGCTCAGATTCAAACTGAACAGTGATGTGGTCCAGCTCTTTCATAAACAGCTTCTAACAAGCATTGGAGTATTTCAAGGCAGTGGCAGACTTGAAGGCTAGGAACATGTCCTGAAAGATATGTGCCCTTGTGGTAGTTGCAAGCCAGGACGTGTGAAGAAGAGAAAGGTAGATATTATGTCTTGTTGTGCTCACAGTGACAATTCAGGGAAGATCCTTAACCTGTAATGAATATCTATGAGTCAGGAACAGAAACTGAGCAAACATCCAGGAAAACATCGACATGATCCTTTCTGCCCAGCAGCTGGGATGAGGAGCCATGCAGCTTTCGAGGTCCCCTCTGATGTCTGTGCTCCTGCCTGTCTCTGCCATGGGGCTGGTGTCCCTCAAGGATGATATGTCATATTTCCTGACTTATGTGTCCCCTTTAGTGAGAGAGATCATCCCAAGGAGAGAAGAGCACAGAGGCCATCTTGGCAACTTGTATGCTGAGGGGAAACAAGCAGCACATCTTAAAAAGTGGTGTCCCTTCCCAGAGAGCTTTGATATTGAATGTGTTTGATTGTTCCCTATAAATATATTAGATGGATGAAAAAGTGGGGCACAAAAGGACTAGTTAAAGCAGAGTGCTGGCATAAGGCCAGGTGGTATGTGTTGGCTTGGGTGAATGTGGGCAAGCAACTCTTGTTGCTGGGATAGCTGGCATGCTTTCTGGGGCAGTCTGAGCAGAAAAGTTGTTTCCAAAAATCAATCATCTATTATGCTTAATTTTTTGTAAGGATGTGATAATCCAGCAAAAGTTATTATGCCTTTGTGCTCTCACGGCCATTACAGGTAAGCCATTCAAGTGCCATGTTCCTTAGTAAATATGTGACTGGATTATTAAGAGGACATGCCTGGATGATGGGAAAACAGTTTTCTAGAGGCTGCCTTGTAAGATTTCTGCCTCAAAAGCCAGTCCAGCTGTGAAGGGACTTTCACAGGACCATGTTGCCCTTATTGCTGGTGCCACCATGAAAGTGCTGGTGTTGGCACGGAGCTTGGCCACCTGAGCAGGGCAGGAGTTCACACACCTTCAGGAATATTGCACATTCTTTCAAGCATTCCTGATCTGAAACATGATTTGGGGAATTTACAGAATTAAGCTGTCAAAACTGTGCAAGCAATTATAGGCCTGGATTTGTCATAAAAACTTAGATACAGTGTTTTCCCTCAGGATTTGTATTTGCTGTTGGAAATGCTTCAGCCCATAAATCTGTGCAGATAATGCCGATAGGGGAAATCACTGAAGAAACGTAGTTTTACAGGTGGTTTTAGGTGAATTTTCCATCACCTTTATGTGCCTGTAACATATCATTGTATTCTTTTCTCATCCATTAACTTTTGCTGTGAAGCATGAGAGACTGGTTTTCTTTTGCCTTTATTGCTTCCATCTGTCACCCTTGCACACGTGCCCGGGTAACATGCCTGGGTCTGTGGGGTGCCGTGCAGTCCCCAGATGGGGCACAGGAGTGAAGGTCCCCACAGTGCCACATCTCCTGTGGAGGCTGGGATAGAGGAGACAGAGAGCACCATGGCAAGCTGGTGACGGCAGCTGGAAGAGCCAAAAGATGGGATGGTGGCTCTGTCTGTTTAGTATGAGGAGTACCATGTATGTTAGTGGTAATGACATCTAGTTAAGGAAATGATAGCTCTTCAGATTTTGCCTTTTAAAAAGCTATGGACGTGTGTCTGTTGAAGGAGAAAAGCCCAGGCTTCACTGAAGCATGTAAGTGCCAGTTGGGTGATGAGGGTATCCACGGCCTCTTTTGTGACCTTGGGCCAGGGATTTGTCCAGTAAGTATAAATAGGCTATCTCCATTAATTTTTACAGCAGCAAGGCTAACTTAGTTTAAAATTGCATGTTGTGTCTATGTTGATCTAACAACCTTCTATCCTTGTTTTTCTCTCTTCCCATACACTACTTAAAGACTCACAGAAACAAGAGAAAATGAATCTTGGTGTTGGGGAATGAGAGGAGAAGACAAATCATTTCACCTTATGCATAGGGAGGGAGACGGAGATAGGTGGTTGGGATCAGGGCAGGAGTACTGAGAAGTCATCCCCCCTCCCAGCTGCACTGAGCTGTTAGATCAGCTGCACAAGAAATATGTATCTTCAGCCTTAAATTAGTTCATAATGTAATTCTCCATTTTTGCCCTTCCCAAGGAGTCACTGCTGAAGCTTTTACCAATAGCAAAAATATTTATTCAGATACAAAATAACCGTTTGTTTCACTTGTCCCTCCAGAGACACGAGTAAGATCCCATTTAAGTAAATGAGTACGCTGAAGACCTAATTAGAGACGGAGTTAAGTCCATGGTCCTGTGCCAAAATGCTACATCATGAACTAAAATTCATGGAAACTTAATACAGAGTCAAAATTATTTGCTATATTTAACTCAGACTTTAAACATTAAATGAAAGCCAATACACCCAATAAAAGCCTGTAATCCAGGCTGTAATAATAAATCTCACGCTGGTATCTCAGTGCTGATGAGGGTGAAATTTTAAGTGCATTGACATTAATGTTATAGTGCACCTTGATTTTAACAGATCCAAGATTTTTTGGTAATGTGCTTACAGTCTTAATTTACAAGCAAAGTAAGTAATTTGGGATTTCCTGTTTCCCCCCAGTCACTGGTGATGTGATCAGCTCCTACGACAAGACTAAAATGTACTCTAGATTTCTCTGTCAGCATCAGCCACCTCCCTTTTTTTCATCTGCCTCCCAAAGCCACTTCTCTGTTTCTTGCTTATCCGTCCTGTAGTGCACAGCCTTGGCAGGTGCACTGGCATGTTTGGCTTTTAGACTCATTTCCTAAGAGGAGAAAGCTTCCATGATAGATTAGGTCTCTTTTTGTCTGCAGAATGGTCTTCAATGATTTTATGAAACTTTGAAAGGAGAATAGATATTCTGGGCAGAGGCGGCAATCCCAAGTGAGCGCCGTACACTGCTCCAAGTCTGCTTTGGGAGGGGAGCAGAGGCAGCACTGCCAGCAGCTGACTGCATGTGACACATACATTATTCCATGCTAATTGCAGCAGGGATCTGTCCTTCCTCAATGGAGATGCTGGAGGGAGTGCACGTAGGTTTTGCACTCTTGTGGTGGGTAGGTGAGAATGGTTAGGGGATAGAGGACACGGATGAAAGGCAAAGCAAGTGTCAGAGTTAGGGCCTTTGCAGAACCCTTTTTCATGTCACTTCACCACCTTCCACTGAATGGTGGCAACATGATAATCTTTGCCAAAGTGGCTGATTACATTTAAAGAGGAATCTAGTGGTAGCAAATCAGTTGATTTGCAACTTTTTCTGTGCTTTGCAAAGGCATGCAAATTTCACTTGCACTAGTTGGAATCAAGTAAAGAGAAAATAGTACATAAGTTAAGAAATATTTCTTAGTATACAGTGATTAAACTTAAAAAACTTATTTTTTGCAGAAAATTAATTTATGTTATTAGGTATCACATTACCATACATAAATGGTAATTCATTTTATGTCTTTGGAGATACAAAACAATATGGAAAGCTGCATATATACTTCAGTTACATAATTTTAACAGCTTTTTGCTCAATTATTGTCATTCAATTGATGTGGAATATCTAGTATTGTGTTGGTTTAGCTGTAGCTTAAAGTTGGGGCTTATGAGCTGGGAAAAAGATAGGGTGTTTGTTCTGTCCCTTCTTTTATTACCTGTGTACACTTCTACTATTGCCTTCAAAAGTAGTTGTGGGTGTGCAAGAGGCACAAGAGTGGCTACCAATGTTCTGACTACTCCCTTTTATTGTTTTGAAGGGTTTAGCAACTTCTTTATAGAAACTTTTTCATTCATTCTACATTTTTTCCTGGTGTTACCTAAAGATCTCGTTTTGCAGGCTCCTGTACCTGAGTTTATCTTTAAAGGCACCAGTATTATAGCACTACAAACTTTAGGCAGGTTTATTGAAGTTAAGTATATGTGAATTTCTGCAGAGTTTAAGGAGAGATGGGGACACATTGAGCTGCCATCTGAATAACAAATACCTTCATTTTCAGTAGTATTGAGAAGGGAAATGTTCCTTAGAAGGTTGCAGACAGGTTTCATGGACCGCAGATGCACTGGGGACTGATATATGAGCACCTTTTGTCTGCTAAATCAGAGCATCAATATGTTTGTTGTAATATATCACAGTAACAAGGGCAGTGCACTGACAAGCAGACACCTGGCTGACCAACAGGTTGAAAGAATGAGGAGTCAATTCACAGTTCTTCTGTTTTCTTGTAAACCAAGATAATGGTTGTAGTGTGTCTGAAATTAGGGTAAGGAAAAAATCTTACTAGTAGTATTCAGAAACTAGATTGTATTATTATATTTAAATGATGAAAATAATTCAGTTATAAATAACCTCCTTGTTACTTATTTTCTTTTCTATAAGGGTGCCTTTCATTTCTGTTTGGCAGGTCGGATTCATGTGTAGCTGAGTTTCCTTACACTTTCCTACCCTTCCAATCTATGTGTGTCTCAGGAGAAGGGTCCTATGTACAATTGTTCCCAAGAGAAGGGTTTGCTGCTTGTAAGGAGCAATGGAGAGAGTCATTTAGTGCTTATGTGGTGCTTCCTCCACAGAATAGCTCCTGCCTCTAAGATCTTCCATCCTGTTCATTATTTAATACCTATTTTATTTTGGGAACAAAAAAAAAAACCCTAAAAAGAAATGGGCACTGTTCACATCAACTGTTTCTGCCCTGCAGATATGAGGGGAATAGTTTCCTTTCCACAGGAAGAGTCGCCAGGAGCCTTTTAGCCAATTACCACAGCAGTTTGTAGACCACAGCAAAAGAAGGATTATTTCTGCCTTCCGTAGTGAACATTAACCACTGCTGTGCTACACAAATGGGCCTTTTATATTTTATCTACTTTGATATTTTAAGGAAATGAGAAGTCATGAAGTGACAAAACCCTGCTAATAATGAGGTGAGTTATCACCACATGGTTATTATCAAGAGAATTCTCTTTTTATACTAATGTGTGTTAAAGAAGAGGCATGTTCCTTGTTTGCCTTGGAAGGAAAACCATTCAAGTTTACTCTTGTCAGGTTTCTGAGAAGAATAAAACATTGTTACTGTTTGTGAAGGAGAAATGACCTGGTGGAACCTGGCCCATCAGTTGTCTTCCTGGAAGCTGCACGTGATCGTGGCTCTTGTCATGTCTGAGGTTTGTCTCATTTGACCTTCATCCATTGTCAGGTTCAGCTGCTGGTGCTTGCAGTTAGTTCTGCATTTGTCATCTCCAGTAAAGTTACCTTATTTGCAGTAAAAGGAAAAAAAGTTGGACTTGGGTGTTTTGTGACCAGCATTAGACACTACCTGTAAGGCAGGAATTCCTCTGGCAGTGAACTCCAGCACTTCTCCTGTAGAAGCTGGTAAACCTGGAAGTGGAAGACACTATTTAGCATCCACTACATCCCTGAGGTAAGGTTGTTTTAAAGTATGTTCCTGTTCATGGCCTGATGTCCTTCATGCTGTATTTGGAGTAGACAGACTATAAATGGAAGCTCATGTAGATAAAATGGATTGAAAATAGACCACGTACTTAAATTTTATATGATAGCAGCTGCAGATTGAATTAGTAAATCATTATTCACTGTGACTTCTGCTTTGATCTTGTTTTCGTGTAAAACCCCTAAATCACATTTTGTGCATTAGTCAGTGAGTCTTCACTGAAAACAGCCAGGTGCATAAGGACCTTTGGGATAATGTGGTGCTCCACAGAAGCATGGAGCTATCTGTTTGAATACTCTTGCAACTTCTTTGTTGAGTTGCAAGCATGAAACTATATTTCTGTCCAGTGCAACTGTGGAGCAAACCAATAAGAACTTTAGCAGTGTTACACTGTTGTGAACACTTTAAAGTATAGTGTTACACTAAGAAGTAGACTTACATTACTATTTTGTGATGTAGGCATACTGCAGAAATAATCATAGGGTATAAATTAACATATGAGCTTTCCAGAATTACATGTGGTGAGTTTTAGCTCAAGCATAGTTAACAACATGGGTAGGGTGGCAAAACCTGTTTGAATATCTATATATTTTTTTTCCTGTCTACTTTTAATGTAGGTGCTCTCTAATATTGTGGATGCCACGCATAAACTTTTGTGTAATCTCAGTGTGCACAGCAGCCTTTAGAACAAACAAGAGGAACCTAACTGAAAATAAAAAACTTAATATCTAATAAGTAATTGTTTGCAAAGGTTTTTTTCAGAGAAAAAAAGATAAATTCATAAGAAGCTTGTGCCACTTTTAAGCCTAGCAAAGTAACACACTGTGATTCTGAAGTTAATTGGAAAGATGATTTTAGTAATTGTACATGTCAAGAACAAAAGCACTTAAAAATCCACAAAAAAGGAGTGCAAATAACTTCACCAAGCTACAAAAGCTTTATAAAAGTAGACCAGATACTGCATAACTGGATATGCTACTGTAAAGGATCTGAAAGAACTACAGAAGTAGAAGCTCTGAGGTTCTTCCAGGCATGTGAAGTAATGCCTTGCATTGTTATGTGGGCAAGGCTGTTTTTCTTGGCCATAATTTAGGAAGGCTTTTGTGTGTTATTGTCAGTGAATTAGAACTTGAATAACAAATCTTGGATGCAATCATCATAATCTGTTCCTGTTGGGGAGGAACAGAAGGAAAAAAAATTGTAAAATAGTTTAAACCTATTTGATGAAAAAATATGAATAACTTATTTACTTGGAACAGCATATCATTTAGGTGGATTTTTTTTTTATTATTGAATGATCCATAATCATATAGTCTGCTTTAAGAGTTCCTCAGTCGCACTACAGTAGTGAGCTGTGTGTACTGTACTGCTTACTATCTTGTGTCTGCTTTGAGTTCCATGTTGAAATTTAGTAATTGAACATGTCAGACTGTGCCATAAAACAAAAATGAGTAAAGTGAAATTGACTGCAATGTGTTCTTCATATCATGTACCTGCCTTAAGAAATTATTCTTCATAGGTCTTTGGAACAGAGTGTAATGGTGTAATGTATGCTTCTATGTTATATATATGCATATATGCTTACATCCATTTATAAATTAATTTTTGCATATGTCAATACATATCAGAACTTACCTTCATCTTGCCCTGTGATTGTTAGTATTCTTTGAAGGTGTGTATGTGAGAGTGTGAAGTAGTAACACCACGTTAAAACTTCAGGGAGACATGCGAGGTGGTGTTTGTTAGCTCTCAATTTAGGAATCTGAAAGGTGGAGCATTTTTCAAATAGGGAAGTGGATAAGATAGAGATTTTGCAGAAAACAACTTTTACCTTGTCTGGGTAAAAACTGAGAAGAAGATAAATGTCTACTATGTGGGGATGAAAGAAATGCAAATTTGTGAGCAAGAAAGATGTGAGGGGTGCATGTATTCTCAGATGCAGTATATGGAATTTCAGACACAGCAGTCATTACTTCTGCTTCTTTTGCTTTTTTCTTTTTTTTTATGAAGACAAAAACCATCATTTAAGTGAGAATGCTTACATGAAAGAACCTTTTTCATTTCTTTTATCGCTCATATATCCTTCTGCTCTCAGTTTTCCATCAGCTTGCAATTTCTTACTGATGACCCCACTTGTATCCAGTTTTTCCTAAAACACAAAACAAAACACCTAAAAACAAAGTCTGCTTTCTGATTTAGTAGTATTTTCAATAGCTTAAAAAATATAAAATCTGAGTACATTGATTTGGGGGAATGAAGTAGCTTGTTGCAACTTCTTAAAAGTGGCTGACTTAATACAATGCAGTCACTAAAAAGACATCCAATGAATTTGCCTCCAGATGAGCTTCTTAATGCATGGAGGTTTTGTAGGGCACAGTGGTGTGCGGTCATTCCGTAATTACCTGAATTTAGTTGGGTTTTGGTCCACTGTGTTTCAGATTCAGAAGCATTTCCTTTGTTCTGCTGTGAGTCATAGTGTTTCATGATGACATTTGCACTGACAGTTATGGGAGAGATGTGCTGAAAGGCACTAGGCTACATCAACATTTTCAAACTCCCACATGCTTCTTCCCGTTTTTATTAGGAACTCCTCAAAGTGCATTACACACCCTCTTTCAAATTATTCTTGATAACTTGGGTCTATCAGGTTGCCTGTACAACACTCACAAGTGACTGGGCAGCCGGTATGCTAATTGCTACCTTACTGAACCAACCCTAATGTGCAACCTTTCTTGTGTCTGAACATTTTGTCTTTGACCATGCATTTTCATTTTTGTGGCTTTGGAGTGGATTTTGCTGTCCGCTTCAAGGAGCCTGTGTACAGCACCATGCACAATGAGACCCAATCCCCAGCCAGGGACCATCTCTAACAGTGCAGTTAGAATATATATTGTATTTCAGTATTTTTTGTTTTATTTTGGCCTCATTCTAAAGGGGGTTTGTTCCTATTTCTCAATTCCTACATGACATACTAGTTTTGCAGTGATTTTTCTGACTATTTAAAGCAGGGTTTTTTTTGGGGAAAAACAATTCAGTGTTTTACAACACTGTATATATGGATTGGGGGTTGATTTTTGGCATATCTCTATTCTATACACAGTACGTGCTAACATACTTGAGGGGTAAGATCTGTGAATTGCAACAAGTCTTTGGCTTTGCAAAATATGGGATTGAAGAGCTGGGCTAGTCTGCTTGTTTGCTTTTCCATGGTGAAGTGGTAACTGTTTATCATTGCTGTGTCTTACAGCATTTTGAAAAACAAGAGACAAGAACATTTTTGATCTTCTATGCCTCACAGAGCAGGAAAAGTAAGACATCATTTAAAGTGGCTATTGTGCGGGAGATTTCTGGAATGTTTGGCATTGCATGTTAAAACTTTGGCATTTTGTCATCGAAAACTGGAGCACAGCACAGGCTCTCAAATATGCAGTCAGGCCTCTTGAGCTCCTGTAAAAAATAAGCTGGCAAACAAATCCCTCTAATAAAATGCTGATGCTGGAAAAGATATACAGTCATCACTTCGTTATGCTACTTTTCTCAGCATGTCTCATCTGTTTCCGAAAGTAGAAGATAGAGATGATTACCAGATAAGCAAAAGTCATGATGAGGTGAAATCCTGGCCTTGCTGAGACAGGGGACACCTCAATCACTGGGTCAACCTCTGAGCCATGACAAGTCCCTGAGGCCTGGCTAGGTCACTGGTTTCAATGGCCATTAACTTGGCAGTTGTTTCTTCTCTCTTTTTGCTCTTACGATGATTGTTGTTTAGCAGAGTATATAGGGGTTATGATTTTTAGTTCAGGCTTTTAATGACCCTGTAGCCATTTAAAATGCCCCACCTGGAGCCTCCCAGGGGTTGAGTGTGCTGGAGAGGCAAGAGGAGGCTTCTGGCATTGGGATCATCTAGGCATTGGGCTGCTATTGATAACCTGGGCAGTGAGAGTGGTGACAGTGCTGCAGTCTGGGGTTTTTTCCTTACAGGTACTTTTATTTTTCCTACCAATTATTCTCAGGATGATCCATTTATAATTTTTGACTCAACCTATTTTTTCATGCCAAATAGCTACTAGCCATACTTAAAACATTTTCTTAATTATCCTGTGTTCTTTCTTTCAAAAAGAGCTCCATATTTTTAATATGTACTGTGTGGGGTGCTTGTGTAGAATAATTGAAGGAAGAAACAGCAGTCATGACAACCTGGAAAGTGTCAGAATATTTAGTTATTTAATTCATAAATTATAGTCTTAGTTAAAACAAACCAAAAAAACTATTCTCAGGTTAGACTCTTTAGAGTCTATGTATCATCTGCTATTAATGACAGTAGTACTTTCTTGAATACAAATAAAAGGTGAGGGTAAACACACTTCTTTAAAAACAAATATTTTGGCAGTGCTGAAAATGATAACTGTAGTGATGTTACAGAAATTTCAGTATCTTTCCTGTCATACCCCACTGGCATGTGGGAGGCTGGAATAAGAAAAATACTGATGTGACAATCAAAATAATGTGGTAGAGGGGAGTCCATGAAGAGACCATGTGTGTCAGCCCAGGTGCACTAACAAAGCTACCTTCCAAATACTCTTGTGTCTGACAATGATCAAATAGGTTCAGAAGAAAACAAGTCTCATAAAAACTACATATCCTATTTTATGTTTCCAAATGAATCACTTTTGCACTGCCCTCCCCCTTCTCTGGCCAGCTCCGCTGGGCACCTGTTGCTGCCCCAGAAGGAACCCATGGGCACAGGGCAGACTAAGAGTGTTGAATGAAGGCAGGACCTTTTGTAATTCAGAAAGCAACATTTGTTAAACTGCACAGCTTTAAATAAGGAGGAAACAGCACTTCTGATCATCTGTAGTGACAGTCTTATCTTTTTCTTTGTGCTATTCAAATATTGGGGAAATAATTATAAGGAGCTTGTGTGTTTCTGAAGCAACTCTCTGATCACATATTGTTTTGCCTCTTCAGTTTTGAAAGATCTAAA
The DNA here is from genome assembly GCA_013396655.1 of Campylorhamphus procurvoides. Lineage (NCBI taxonomy): Eukaryota > Metazoa > Chordata > Aves > Passeriformes > Dendrocolaptidae > Campylorhamphus > Campylorhamphus procurvoides. The sequence goes on from WBMV01004137.1 coordinate 3,244,762, forward strand.
AAAAAAGTGCTATATCAGGAAAATACTATAATTGATTCTCTAACCAGTAATGTGTTTTAATAGGTTGGAGATGAACAGCAGCAGCAATTTGTGGCTTTTTTTGTTGCTAAATTCAGTAGCTGTTGTGTCCCCCAGAATTGAACAGCACAGTTTGTAGGTGGTCTGTGCTGCTCATATAAACAGTTCCAGGGACTTTTTTAAAACTAGCATCTTTAAGTTACTTGAGCCTGGCTGTCTAAAGCTTACCAGGGAACAGCACATTCTGTGTGCTGCACTCTCCTCCTCACATCTTGAAATTGTTCTGGGTGTGCATAAACAGCCCCTCTCTCACCTCTCATGGCTTCTCTTGTGCAAGCTGGTTTTTTTGTGGCCAGCTCTCCTCTTCCTAACTTCTGGAATGGCCTCTAGCATTAGAGCAGGGACCAGGACTAATCTACAAAGCTCTGCTAAATGAAATTTCCAATGGGCATCCAAAGATTGTGACTCTGGATTTGTGGTAATGGTGAGATATTACCCTTAGTCCTCTGTCAACAAGATTTCAGTATCCCAGCTGTGTTTGCAGGGTTGGGGAGACATGGAGCCCCACTCATTTTGGTCCCAAAGTTCTATGAGAGGGAAGGCGGCTTCAATTTTCTGGACGTGTACTGCGATTAGAAAATTTTTAGGGGTTTGTAAAAAGAAATTCCTCAAGTTAGACACTTTCAAAACTCATGTAGATTGGTTTTGGCTTTTTAGCAATGGGTGAGATGAAGCATAGAAATTTCTAATGTTTTGACTCCCTTTATTCTCTCTGTAGGAGCCCAGCAGGCAGGATGCACAATGATTTGGAAATTTCTGTGTTGAGTTCCTAGAACAGCTGAGTCAGCTCCAGGGTTTCTCATGGCTGTGTTTTTAGCTGTTACGTGGATGATGATAGGACTCTGGGCTGCCACTGATGATAAAAGCCAGTATATATTTGTGGCAATTAGACATCGATGTATCAGAGCTAAGTGGTACTGTTGTTGGCAGGATTACAAGGGCTGGGTTGTTTGGAAATTTAGTGTTCTCATTGTGGCTATTATAGGGCAAGACTGAAAGCTCATAAAACTGAAGGCAAGTCATATCAACAGACCAATTAAACACAGTGTGTATCATGGATACAAATGCTTGTGAGCTATACTGCTTACACAGCAATCATTATTTTTGACCTTTCAGTGTGAACTCTGTTGATTTCCATCACTTTTTCATGCAAGATAGTCTGCTAGAGAAAATGCTGTCAGACATGACTTCATACCCTGACTTTGTTCAGACTTTTGCAGTCCTGATTTAAACCAACTTGGTTTGACTGGCGTGACGTAGGGGACAGAACAAGCCAACTTTTTCTTTCTGTGGTTTCCACTATGTAGGTCATCTGAAAACATGAAAATGTGGTTTTCCCAAAAGGAATCCTTTTTTCCCATTGGTTTCATTACTAAATTGGAGCTTGGGTGGATGATTATTGTGTGTGGTTGAGTGCCATTTGCTTTAATTGTGTATTTGCAGGTGGCACTGTCTTTTTTGCCAGGAGATAGGAGAAGGTCTAAGAACTTTATTAATGACACAGCCACTGGAACAGCAGCAAGGTAGCTCAGTTTGCATCCACAAGGCTGTTAAAACAGAGATATCTTTAAACAACAAGATTGAAAACAAACTTCTCTCTGTCTCATTAGTGCCTGAGCAATTCCTAATAAAACCAAGCTTCAGCTCTTCTTTTGTTCTTGTTTGTATAGAGGCTTGTTTGCAGGATGCAGATGCAAAGGAAGTACCTGTTTACCTTCACTTTGACATTTCCATTAAGATTAGGCTCAGGATAATCTTGCATTGCAAAAAGCGATTCAAACCTGTGCAGGGCCTTATCTTAGAGCAGAAAGCTGCTTAGCCCAACTGGTGAGAAGGATTTTTAGTTGCTGTGAGTTGAGGAGAAAATGGACAGACTTGGAGCTTTTGTTGAATGCTTTTTTAATGCATCACAAGTTCTCACTGGAACTAAGCTCAGCCAGAAAGGTGGTGCCCTGATACCAGCTGAGAAGGTCGATACGGTCCTACACATCAAATCACAATCACGGCAAAACCCAAATACTGACCAACTGACAGCTGACCCAGCATCCTTCTTTATGATGTTTTTTCTCTCTCTGTGTTTGGTGGAATATGCAATTCTTATACTGCTGTTATTCAGGTGCCTTTAAATCACATCAAACAGTATTCTTGAAAAACACAAATAATGTGTTGGACTTTAATCCATTTCTTGGTAAGCACCTTAGTTAAACTATCACAAGCCCCTATATCTTGCACTTTTCCTTTATGGTTTTCTTTTTTTTAATATCTTGGTAACTAGACCTAGTAATAAGTAACAAAGAAAAGTACGATGAAAAAATGTCGGTTTTTAAAGCTCCCTTGAATATGAATCAAAGCTAATCTTGTGCCTCTTATTTTTGTCTTGCTTAAGTCCCAACTCTTTCCGTCGACTAAAATGAGGGTTTCACCTTCAGATATATACCTTAATATTTAAAAAACTTGCATCTGTACATTTTAGGACCAAACTGATTGATAGAAGAACTTTTTTCCCTCCTGTTTCACATGGGTTTTCTTCTGAATTGTATTCTTTTATCAGAAATTTCTCACAGGTACCCAAATTACATGATTAAGTCGCTTTTTTGTACTCTTTTGAATAAACCCTGCAGGGATAACTTCTCTGGCATCATCTATAATTCAGAATTTTATAGCTCTTTTCTGAATGTGCTGAAGTTTTTCAACATTACTTTTGAAATACACACACACCAGAACTAACCTTGCATTATTTTATGGTCCTGTCAGAGTCATATAGAGGAGTAGTGCTGCTTTCCTGCTGTTCCTTTGAATTCCCTTCTTATATTGTATTCACTGGTGCAGCATATCATTGGGAGTTCATGGTCTGTTGTTGGTTTGTGTTTTCTGAACTGTTACCTTAAAGATTGTCATTTGTCAGTGGCAGAACCAGAAAAGATTTCACAAATTTCCTGACCTTAATTATGCAAGGCAGAAAAAAATTCAACTTACTACTGAACAACACTCTTTAACTGATGGCAAGACATATCAATAATCATATACTAAGCAATGTGTTTTATTATTTCCCAAATTTTTTTTACAGTTCCCATATTCAACAATATGGGAACTGTTCTACAATAGAGTTCTACAATATCCCTGTAGATTGGGAAACTATGTATTATTTTGAAGTGGGGAAAATGAGGTCCAAATTTGTCACTGGCCAGAGTGTTTCTATACTGTACTGAACCCAGTTTTACTGAGTTCATGATGTATTCATTCATCCTTCATGGACTGCTTAGGAGAATAAATATTTTATACTTAATGTCACCCCATCATGATGTTATTCAGAAGGTCTTTGCTTATATGTGGGGGTCATACCTGTTTTTAGGACAGTCCTGTGAAGGTTAGTGGTTCCCTACCAGCACATGAAATGTACCCTGGCAGTGTGAATTTAATTGCACAGCAAGTCTGCATTCCTTGGCACATGGAGCAGGGTAATACTGCTGGTGTCTAAACCTTCTGTTTTCATAACACTGCATTTCTTCACTAACTGCTTATGAGGCAAATGTTTAAGTTCTTATTGTTACATATTCTCCTTTTATCTCATTATTAATAGAGCAGTGGTAGGGTTGTGAAACTATATTTTTTTTTCCTTTTTTGAAAAACAAGCAGCAGAAGGTGAAGACTTTCAAGCGTGCACTTAGGAGTTTGTTCATGGCAACTGTTTTTTTCTCCTGTGGTTCACTCCTGGCAGTCCTTCAGCTTAGCATCCCCTGAGCAGTAGAGCCTTCTGTGCTCCAGCGCCTGAGCTCCTACAACACCTCTGTGTCCTCACTGGAACAAATCTGAGAGTTGTCAGACCCTGGCAGATATATGGTCTCCAACCCTTAGAAGTCCTGTCAAATCTACTAAAGCATCTTTTATGGTGGAGAACAGACACTAAGTGCTTCAAAGGACTTGCTCAATCTTGTGTCTTTTTTTTCTCTGCTGTTAAAGGTATAGGGCTCAGGTCAAGTGCTGCGTGGGACCTTTTGCATCATGAAAACTTTTGTACTGGAAGGAAAAGCTCACCTAGTACTTACACTGAAAGAATAACTATTTTAGGAACTTTAGGTACTTTTGTTGGGCCAGATACTGTATGTCTCCTGGGAGCAGGTTGTCCTTTTTGCAATATGTGTGTTTTCCTCTTTTTTGTACCTGCAGAGGGTTTTTGCTTCGGTGTCCTTGATGGTTTTACCTTTCTCTAATCACCCAGTATTGCTGTAGCAAAAGGACTCTTTGGGCTGTTCCTTGTTCTGCTTAGGAGACCAGTTGTTCCTCTGGTGCAGATGTTTCTTGGAGCCCATTTCTGACTGGAAGCGCTTGTCTCATCTAAAAGATGATTGTCCGTTTCTCCCCTTCTTGGTCCCAAGATAACAATCAGATTTACCTCACAGCCTGGATTGGCCTTCCATGCCTGCCCTGTCTGGAAGCAAATGCAGGAGATGACAGGAGCTGTTCAGGCAGCTGGAGCTGGAAAGATACAGGTGCCAATCCTGGAGCAGCTGAAGGGATCCTGATCTGAGAGGTCTTCCTCTGAGCTGGTTTTCCCACTGATGAAGCTTCAGTGATGCAAGGCAAAATGAGCCCTGCTGCAGGTCCTGCTCCATGTGGCATGGCCTGCTGCTACCTAAGGGCAAAGCTAAGGATTCTCTGTGGATCAGGGAAGTGTGGGAGAATCTGACACGGTCTTCTGAGCCTGGCTGCCTGCCTCCTCTTTGCTGCCCACGCCAGCCTGCCACTCTAGGGCAAGCTTTGCCATCTCATGCAACCCCCAGGTTAAATTGTCCAGCATCCCATTTGCTAAGAGAAGGGAAGAGGCTTTTTTGATTAATACTTTGGGGCTGTGCTTTTATTCTTCAAATATGCACCAATCTCTATAGGTCTAGAAACCAGAATCCTGTCCAAAATCTTAAATTATTGCCCTGACTGAACCCACATCCTCTCCCAGTGGTCGCGTCCTTGGCTCAGCAGGTCTGGCGTTAGATGCAGCTCCCTGTATCTGGCCAGCTTGGGATCCTGTCTTCTGCTGTCCAGGGAGCCAGGGCTCCACCACTACAAGACACAACCAAAGAAGATAGTCCCTAGCATTTTGCTTAGGGAGTGTTTGTTTACCTGCCCTCCTGCCATATATCCATGATCATACAGTTCTTAAATTGTTTTAGTCTTTTAGTGTAACTGTCAGAATTGTTCTGAATCATCTTTCTTCAGCCACTGCCCAAGCATTTATTTGCAGAGGTGAATGACACTTACTGTGTGGCCCTTTCATACTTGTATTCACTGCCAAGCTGCAGTGTCGTTACCCAGTGTTTGTTTTAAATGTCTGAAGTCCATAGCAATGCTGGTATGTTATCCCACCACCTCTGTGTAGTCTGGAAATGTTAAAACTATAAATTATTATAAACAAAGTGCCATTGGGGAAGCATATATATTGTGGTTATTTAAGGAGTCCTATAGATTTCTGCCTTAGTTTAGTGCTTCTAGAATGTCTATATGATCAGAGAAATACTCCACAGTTCACTGAAGAACAAAGGTATATTTAATAGAAGATTTATTTCTACTAAATACATGCTTTTTAGTTAGGATTTTAGCTTAAAAAATAATTTCATCTTGCTTCATCTGCTTTCCATATGTAGCTGTTTCAGATAAAATACATTGCTAAAGGTTTAATTGAATCAGTGCCATTGTATAAATACAGAATTTCTGTATATGTACATTTCTCAATCTGATAGCTTCCAAAAGATAGCTAAGTGACCATTAGAATAATTTAACAAGAAAAGATTTAGTTTATGAGATGTAAGTTCTCCTACATAAAATACAACATGCTGGAACTAATTTTCATTGCATGGTTATGATTAATTGTTAAAAATTTTCAGTCTGTGCAGAACCATTTCCATACCACTGAACCATCTGTTTTAAAGAGACCTTGTCTTGAATAATACATGATATTTGGTCATTGAGGAGGAACTCCCATGGTCCAGTGTATATTCAGTGCATCCTTGAAAGTCCTTGGTTTTGAAAGGTTCAGTGTTTCAGTCTCTGCGCATCTTTAGCCCTCAGTGAATATTTTACCATAGTCGATAAGGTGCATGCCAAGTAAACTTTGTTCCTTATGGCATAGTTTCCAACTACAGCCATGAGGAACAAAGTGAGTTAAGGCTGGAGCCTAAAATTTCTAGGCAGAAGTAGTAAAGCGTCTCTTTGTTGAGGTTTTAGATGTTGCTTTGTTCTCATATGCCCCAGTGAAAAAAATTTTCTTTAAAAAAATATTTTACAGACACTTAATCTTGTGTCTAATGCCTTTCAGTATTTTTAAAAGAAATTCCAAGTGGATGAGTTATTTATGTGTTTAGCTTTTATTTTCCATTATGTCTTTTAATAGATTCCAGATCTCATCCATATTGTAATGGCTTCTGTGTTACGGAGCAACACAATTTACTGAGTTAAATATCCATTTTTTCCTGCCTCTCTGACATGAAAGCGCCACAAACCTAGACAATAAATTGTTAACACATTTGTGAGCTTGGAAGTCCATACTGTCACCCTCACTGTCCGCACACAGGCTTCACCAGACATGAGGAGACCCCTGTGCACCTTAGCACACCTGGAAGCACCATGTTATTCCTAGCATTCAGGTGAATATGCTTGGAAGACATTATGATTAAAGGTTGTAAATGGAGAACTGTTCAGGCTTGAACTCTGTAAATTGCTTCCCTCAACCAACATGTTGAAGCACATGTAGAGCGTAATTTTATAGACTTGTCTGAGACATGGGGTATGCAGATGGAATATGTAAGGTGATGGAAAAAAGAAAAGATAACCCAAACTGCTGTGTTTGCCTCTGCCCTCCCCATCCTCTCTTCCCTGAGCATTTCTTTCTTTCCTCTCTTTTTTTTTTAGTTCCTTATGCCCAGATTTATTGGAATTTCTGGGGAGAGCAGGTGTTTAGAGGACAGAACAGCCCAGGGAGTGGGGCTGAGCTTTTAGCATCTTGGAATTGCCACCATGAATCTCTGATTTTTTTTTCTCTTCTCTGAGAGTACAAGCTCCAGGAATTGAAATATCGCATTCTGCACTCAAGAATTATTCCATAGAAAATGTGAGGGAGCCTATAATTAAACACTTGTGCACAGATAGCAGTATTGGAAGAATAAATTTGGTGCCAGTCTCTCCAGAAGTGGTTGAAAACCGTAAATCATGAAGCGAATAGATAATCACAGATATAACAAACTGTAGCTGCATCTGCTGATTATTTTCTCCTCAACCTCTTGTGTACAATTAAGAATTCAGATGTAACAGCTGGGAATGATTTTCAAATGTTGATCTGAAGCAGAAAGTTCTATTCAGAAACTTTCAGCAGTTCTTTTATCTTCCCCATTTGTTATTTTTTCTGGAATAGGTTAAAAAAGATAGTACTTGACCTGCTCTGCATTGAGATAGAAAAGAGATCATTATAAACTCAGATATGGATTTATGCTTAATGATCCATCTTCTGGTGTGACTGAGTTCAACAGCAAACAGGCTGAATATCTGTCAACAGGCTAAACTTTCTTTGGTCAAGAAACTTTATCTGTTAATATTTTATTTTCCTGGTTCAGCAGGGAGACATTTTTCAAAGGTTTCTAGTTGATAGTCGTGGCAAAGAAACTAAGGTAAAACACACAAAGTGAGTGCTTGTCAAATTAAAGTCAGAGGCAATATATAAGTGAAAACTATTAAAAATGGAGGGTAGATACTAATGCAATCACACATCATTATATAATGTAGATATGAAAGACAAGTTATATTAATATAGTAGATTCCTATATATAAATATTCTAATATGGTGAACAGACAGATCTCTGTGGACCATGTCTACCTATAAAATTACTACAGAAAGATCTCACATTTGTCACCATGCTCCACGTGCATCTGAATTGAAAGCATTTGGCATTTAGGGTGTCAGAAACAGTGGTTCCAGCTTTAAGACCCAGTGCTTATTTGTTTGTCTTGCAATTTTTTTGTGTTCTGCCAGTAAACCCCCTGTTTTTAGTGGTCCAACAAGCAGGTAAGGGATCTATTACCTGAATATGTATGCGCATCCATTTACACACTTCCTTTACAACACTCGAAGATCTTTCCCTAGTCTAGTAAAGTGAATTGTGCATCTTTGTTGATGTGGTAGAGGATTATTGTGATGAACCTCATTAACTAATTAGTCCCTCTAGAAATGGAAAAGAACAATTGCATTTTTGGTAGATGTATGCCCTGTGAGAGGGCACTTAGGGCAAGTTTATTTATTCTCATTTGACACATACAGTTGTAGTGTACATTTGACCTTCAAATGTTTTCTCCTCTGTTATCTGTTACTTTCATTTGGGCATTTCCAGTTTCTTTGCAAGGAAACAGCATGTTTTTTTATCCAACTTCAAAGTCTTAACCATATTGTTTGCAGATCAGGTCCAGGAAACATGTCTGAAGTCTGATCACCCCACATAGATGTGTCATGTTCTGCATTTTTGAAAGATAACCTGCATTATCAGCCAAAGAACCATTATTCTATAGACCTAATATTCTATTACTTATATTTTTCCTCATTTTTTATTTAGTTGCTTAAGGTTTCCTAGTTTTATTTTATTTCATTACAGCAGTATGTCTATACCTAAGCGGTTTCCTTTTTTTTTTTTTTTCTTCCTTTGTTCCATTTTGAAGGGGCAGAATTATGCCCCTTTCTCCAAGTTGGTCTTGTCCTCTTGGTATCTGGTCTGAGGACTTTACTTATGTTGGCTGCTCTTCAGGTTAGGGAGTTTCTTCCTACAACCTTTGTGATTTGACTTTTTTATTGATAGAGACATAAAAAATTTTTACATAATTTTACTAGCAGAACATTGAGAATAAAAGGACTATTTCAATATTAATTGAAACTCCCAGTATTCCAGAAAATGTACATAGAATGGAGGAGCTGTAATCAACTCCACTTAGTTTTTTAGGCTGGTCACAAAATTATTTGCATCAACTCTTTGACTCGACTCCAAGCGATAATGCAATTTTCAGTGCAGCCAGATGTCAGTACGTACCTGCGGGAGCAAAGAACATGGGCCATGCAAGATCCTGAGAACTCGAGCATGGGAAGCACTGGCTTCAGAAGAAACTGAGAGCTGTTGTTAGATATTCAACCAATCATGACCTCTCGATGTGACTTGGAGTGGCAGACTCTGCGTGGCCTTAGGATTGGTAGAAGCAGGGGACTCTTGAGTAATGTGAGGAAGATGACGCTGCTTGCCCAACTGAAATTGAAGGAATTACTCCTAAAAGGTTTCTTCTAGTTCGGCATTCCCCAGTTCAAAAGGAGCACTGAATAGTGAAGACCCAGAGAAGCCTTCTAGTTAACAGCCTGAGAAGATTATTCATCAGAATAAGCAGGATTTCCCAACTTTAGTCAAGATCCAAACATCTTGAAATCAAGCCAAGATGGACACTTTGGAATCCGTGTTTTTACTGAGGAAAACTATCCACTGAAATAGGTGTTGGCTGGCTTAGTTGTTTTGGTTTGGTTTTGTAATATGTGCTTTATTCTAATAGAAATTAATTTAGATTAGCCCCCTGTGCCTGTGTACAGACTAGTTATTTCCTCTTAACTAAATCTTGGTTTGTGAATTTTAATTTTAGGAGGAATGTGAGCATTTCTAATTCACATCTATTTAAACAATCAGAAAATTTATAATAGCAGGTTGTGGGATACCAGTTTTTCTGTTATATTTGGAGATGAAATCTTTCCAATAATAGGGTAGCAGACTGGAGAAAGTCATGTGAACAAAGAACTGTTGAACCCTTTGAATTAAAATAAAAGCTGTGCTACTCCCCACCTTAATCAATAGAAGGGGCTATTTGGGCCATAGGGTTTTTATATTTCTTTTTTGTTTACAAATTTACAAAGAGAATTTTCAAAAGTTGTCTTCATGTCTTCCTTCAGAGTGCAGTTGCAATGTAATTGTAAGATATGTGTTGGGAAGGAAGGAGCATAGAAAAAAAAAGATAGCAGTGATGATAGTTTTCAAATAATGTGTTTTATATAGCAGGAAGAAAGTGATTACTGAAAGGTTAGCCCAGATTATAATTCATAAGTTTTCTAACCTTTTAAACAAATTGTTGTGCAAATTTTCATAACCTCATCATTTTCTGTCTCTCAGAAGGTGTTCAGATCCTCACATATGTGATACATCAAGTGCACTTCCAAAAATAGACGTGTTGTTTGTGCTTGCAGTTCCAGATGATCTTGTTATGACAACAGAGTTTCTGCAAGGAGTTATCTGTGGATCCTTTCTCACTTCAGTTCCTCTTACAGCTGGGAGCTGCTACTGTACTGCAGAACAGTACAGAACACCCTCTCCTTTTTGGGTGCCATGCTTTGGTTTCAAAGCCAAATACAATTAAGTCATCCTGATTAGATCATTAGAGCCTTCAGTGAAATCTGCTCAGTAACATGCCTGAACTTTTGCTGTGGTTCCAAATGAATAATTTTTTGGTATTTGACTTTGCTTTGAAATGTGGAGTGCTCTTTGCCCAAAGGGATATCTGGTTTTGTATAAACAGGGAAGGTTTCAGACCATTTGAGGGACAGAATACGGAAGAATTCAGCTGTGCTGAAGATGTGAAGTATTTCATTAATATTATTAGCAGTATCTTCTGTATTTGCTTCATGTTGTTGAAAATTTTACAAAGCAGAGGGCCTCCTTACAAACATGTCTGGTAGAGCTCACCAGGCAGGATTAGCTGAGACCCCTCCCTCCTGGGTAAGTGCCATATGTGACCCTGTGTACATTCATCACCAGGCAGAAAGTTAGTAAGGACATCTCCCTCCCCAGACAGCTTGCTCCCATGGTACACCATGGGTGGTAACTAAGTTTTGCAACGTATTGGACATTGGATATTGAATACTCTAGGGGCCGAGGCTGGCATGAGGGCATTATATACCAGCAAAGGTGAATCCTTAGAGAAAATAGCAATTCGCTTTGAAACTTGAGATCCCTTTCACATGTCATCTGCCACTGAGCTACTTTCTGTGGCAAGCCTCAGCCCTTACTACAGTGGTCTGTGGGAATGCACAGCCACCAGGTGCATGTGCAGTGTTTACTTTGCATGTCTTCAAAGTATTGTAGGGGTAAGAGACATGGCCATAAGAATCACCAGTTGAAGAAAATAGAGGTAGGAGTATAAAGGTAATAGTGAATGATGAAAATATAGATATTAAACTGGGAAGACAAAATATACAGAAGAAATCCCCTAAACATCTGACACGACCAGCTGTGCCTCCACCTACTTGAAAGTAGTTTCTTTTGAGCCCTCTGACTCTGTTTTTGTTTGTTTGTTTTCAATGCTTGAAACTCAGAGAGGTTTACTGCAGGATTAATCACTGCTCAACATGAGTTAGACTAGTTGAATTTGACTGCTTGAAAATATTTGAGAACCAAAACATGTCTCTGAGTTCAGGTACATTGTTATTAGTACCTAATCTCCAATTTAGTAAACAGTAAGCAGTTGCTCTCTTCTCTAAAATCTGAATAGTTACTGGCAGATTGGGGCTCTTGTTTGGTTCTGGATAGGCAAGCAGTTACAGCTGAAGCGTAAATAGTGTGATGGGATCTACATGCTTTATTTAGCAAGTAATTTAAGGTATATTACTGTGAGACCTCTTTGTCAGAAACACAGCAGTCACTGAAAATTCTAAGTGAAGGCTGGTAATAGGGCACATAATTTCTTTTATTCTGCATGACATCAAACTAAGAACTGATAGTTAACACCATTTTGGTGATGCTTGTTTTAGCATCAAATGTTAAAGCTACTAATTTTCAGAGTTCCAAGCTTTTGTTTGTAGCTTATAGAAATACAACATTAGTACTTCAGACTTTGCATCAGCTCTGTGTCACTGAACTCAACTATATGAATAGCTGACTTCTTCCTTCCAGCAAAATGTGTTCTTCACAGTAAGCATTTTTGTGTGCTCCTCTGAACCACTCCAGTGAAGATAAGAAAATCAAGAAAAGGAATGAGAGCCTGAAACATAGTTGGCAAACATTTTGTACTTTAATACTAAAATATTTTTCCTTTGTCAATAAGTTTACTAAAATTCCTTTTTTT